>JANUSC010000044.1:600000-1183113 GCA_025200525.1 Camellia lanceoleosa
AGAATGGTACCATGAGGAGTAGTCCGTATAAAAGAGCAGAGTCATACGAGCTAGAGGTGAACCCAAAGTCATGAATGGTATAACTGAATTTTGCAAACCAAGCGCGGGGCGCTTGCTTGAGGCCATAGAGGGCACGCTGTAGTTTGCAAACCTTATGAGGTGGAAAAGTAGACCCAGGTGGAGGTTGCATGTAGACCTCCTCAAGAAGATTACCATTGAGGAAAGCATTTTTGACATCCATCTGAAAAAGCTCCCAAAGGACGAGCAAAGCAGAATAAAGAAGGAGATCATGAATGAGGTAAGGCGAAAGCAATGGGAGAAGGTTTCCTCATAATCAATCCCATATTCCTGGTTGAAGCCCTTGGCAACAAGACGAGCCTTGTAGCGTTCAATAGAGCCATCAGAATGAGTCTTGATTTTGTAAACCCATTTGCAACCAATCGCAGTTTTGCCAGGAGGAAGATCAACAAGATCCCAAGTATGAGTTTTGTCCAAAGCTTGGAGTTCATCAGTCATAGCTTGCTGCCAAAGAGGATTAGTACAAGCCTCACGATAGGAGGTAGGTTCATAAGTAGAAAAGGCAGCAGATCCAACAATATAATCACGAAGATGGATAGGAGGTTAAGTTACCCGGTGTGGTCGACCCGTAGGAGGATCGGTGGGAGGAAGAACCGGTGGAGAAGGAGGTGGTGTAATAAGAGGTGGACCTTCAGGGGGAGTAGGCTGGTCGGGAGTAGGGGTGAGCAAGGGCGTCTCAATGAAGGAGCAACCTGGATCAAAATCATCAGAGAAGAGATCTATGGAAGGATTAGTAAATATTACATTAGTGGAAAGTGCGGGTAAGTGAAAGGAGGATAGGGAGGAAAACATTTGGTGCTCTCAGAAAACGACATGGCGGGAGATACGAAGACGTTTAGAGAGAGGGTCCCAACAGTGAAAACCTTTATTTTCAATTCCATACCCAAGAAAGCAACAAAGATGAGAACGAGGTTCAAGCTTGGTGTGTTCATGAGATTGAAGGAGAACAAAGCAGGCAGAATCAAAATACCAAGAAGAGTTACTTGGAGTCACAGACAAAGCAGTAGGAGGAGGTATACCGGAAGGGGAGAGAAGGCGTTTGAACATGGCCTCGACATCCGTTGGAGAAAAAAAAGGAGTAGACGGAGCAGGAGACTCAGATAAACCCTCAGAGGCAGCAGCAGCAGTGTGATGAGACTGATTCTCGGAATGAGACTGATTCCCGGAATGAGACCGATGCCCGGAACGATGAAAGTTTCCCCGGGAAGAACCACCGCGAGAAGAATGGTTGTTGGAAGATGAGCGGGATGGATTGCGAAAACAATCCTGTTGCAGATGACCAGGACTAAGTTTGTTGCAGTGTTGGCAGGTTCTGACAGGGCAATTGATCAGGAGATGTGTTGAAGGGAGGCCCCGATTATGACAATAGAGGCAGTCAGTGGTCCGCTGGGGAAAGGATGGCCGGTACGGAGGAGTGACAAGAACAGAGTCCACATGACTAGTTTGGAGAGTACCAAGACGAGTTTCCTCTGATAGCAGCTCAGAAATAGCTTGTTCCAAAGTGGGCAAAGGATGGCGATGAAGAAGAGAGGCACGTACAGGCTCAAAAGAGGAAGTGAGAGCCATGAGAAAGTGCACCAACCTTTGCTGATTACGATGGGCAGTAAATAAGACAGCATCTTTGCGGTGAGGCCAAGTCGGCTCGGAAAGAGCAAGTTGGTCCCAAACGGAGTACATTTGGGAAAGGAAGTCATTGATGGACTGACTAGGTTCTTGGCGCATCCAATGAAGTTGGCTCTGCAGCTGATATTGATGAGCAAGACCAGTAGTCTGGTATCTTTCTTTCAAAAAATCCCAGATGTCCTTTGCAAGAGTAGTGACAGAGTCAAGCTGAAAGCGACCAAACTGAAGACTGATAGAGGTAACAGAGGTATTTCGAAACTAGGTAATGATTTGGTAATTTTTACTGTCCCATTCCTCAAGGCGGTCTTCATATGTAGTAGTAGCAGTGGAAACAGTGGTTTCAGCAGTGTCTTTCACTGGGTGGGTGACATCCCCGGTGATAATTCGCCAGAGCTTTTTTCCTTTGAGGAATGAAGACATGGCTTGGGCCCACAGAACATAATTGGAACCATTCAAAATAATGGAAATGGGATGGGAGGCATCATGACGATCCATAATAATAGATGAATAGGGAAAAATAAATAGGAGCAGACCTGTAGGAGCAAAATTAGGTAAAACAGAGTGTACCAGTGAGTCCGGAAGTTCGAAAATAGCTAGGAAAGGTGTCCTGTGCAGAGATGATGTCAGCAGATGCCAAAAGGTGATGTCAGCAGTGCACGTTAGCGAAGTGCAGTGAAGTGCACGTTAGCAGAAGGGGCACGGCTCACGATAGCGAACTGGCGCAGCGCCGCATGTAGCGATGTTGGCGCACGCGGTCCACGAGAAGCGGCAGCGCGACGCAGGAAGGTGACATCAGCCGTGGAGGGGTGGGCACGTAGGAGCGCGTGGCGGAAGTGAGAAGCAACTGATAGCGCGTGGAGGAGCGTGTGAGAGTGGTGGCGGAAGTGGTGACGCGCCGAGGACAACGGCGGCGCGTGTGGGCGCGTGGAACCATTTCTGAGGACGGGCGTGGTGCCGTTGGAATCGTGAGGAGATTCCGAGTTGTTTGGTGTAGTGCCACTGTGTACGGGACTAAACACCAGAAACAAAGATTGCCAGAAATGTATAACTAAGCTCTGATACCATGTAACACAAACACTAGTTTGAGAGAGAGAGAGAGAGAAAGAGAGAGAGCAGCTGAATGGCTCTGTATGAATGTATTATTCTGTGTGTCTTACAATGAACAACTGAGGCTCTCTTTATAGAAAGAAGTATTACAAGCATTTATATTAAATTATATTACACAACCGAAAGCGAAAGCGGAGAGGTGAGTGGGTGTGTGCTGTATAGTGTAGTGGGTCGTGTAGTGGGTGTGAGCTGTGTGCTTTACAGTGTAGGGGGGTGAGCTTTACAGTTAATGTACAATGTGTGTGATATATATATATATATTATATTAATGTGTGTGATATATATATATTATATTAATATTAACATATATAATAGTTGAATGTACACACTTTTTCTAAAATAGATCCGGCATTTCATACGACTTCCCTGAGATTCTGCTAAAAAAAGGTTCAGGTTCTTGCATCTCAATGGTTCAAAAGTTAAATGACTAGTTATTACTAAATTTTAACGAAGAATAATGATAAAATACGGCATTTGACAGCATTGCACCAATAGTGCAAATGCTATTACTTCTACCTCTCTCGCAAAATGCCAAATTGAAACACGGATCCCACTGTGAGAAACGTAACGACAAAATAAATCTTGCCAAAATTTGGCACAATGTATAGCAATGCTAAATAAAATAACAGCCCGTTAAAGAAAAAAAGAGTTGAGCGTCTCGCTATTTATTAACAATAGCAGCCCATATAACTAGCAAAGAAACTCAACATAAACGGAAACCTTGTCGTCGGTAGCCTACAATAACTACACCCTGCTAGTACAACATAAAACTATCCAAGCCAATACAGAAACAAACATGAAAAAATGCATAACCAATCTTGATCAACTAAAAACAATGCATGTTCCAACTTCTATTGGTAATATAAAATAGTAAAAAATTAAATCCCATTATCAACAGACATTCTAGTTCATTTAACTTCTAAAATGGGCACAAGTCTTGCCTTGTTTCAGTTTAAAATAGTACCAGAAAGTTCTAAACTATGTCCTTTTGTTTGATTAATGATATTTGTTCTCAAGCTTAAGAACCTAGATTTTTACCTCTTGGTGCACGCAACTAGGGCACTAGTAACGCTTGGTATGCTCACTTTGCAGCGTAATCTTTACACATTTTCCGTAGAACCATCTCTCACAAATATCGCAGCAAATCCAAAACTCATCATTGGCGTAGTTCTCCACACAAGCACCACATAGTGTCGCTCCCTGGTCATCATCGTCTTATTCCTCATCTCCCCCACTCTCATCCTCTAAATTAGGCGAAGAGACGCGTCTTTCTTGTCTTTTGAGACTCGAAAGCCGAGGTCATTCGCTTAATTGAAGCAACCAAAAAGCAAAAGTTAAAAACAAAAATCACATATAACAAGGCAAAACATGCAGAATAAAAATAATTTTTTTCTTTTATGTATGATGGGGTCACTTCTTATCATCTTCCCACTTGATTTGATTTTGCTACATTCTTTGTGAGGACCAGATTGGTCTTTCTACCTCACATTCCCTATCACAACTTCAAATATAGTTGGGAGATCATTTATCAACTGAAAAGCCTCTTCCTGCAAATGCCAATTCCAACAAAGATAAGAAATAATCAAGTAGGAAACTCGCTTTTCTATTTTATTCCGAACGTGAATTGTTACTTGTGAAGACAATTTTAATTCCTCCAAGGCATGAAGGGCTTCTAAATCATCCACTAAGGATGTTACCCAAACAGAAGTAACTCGACTTAATTGGTTTTTGTTCGAATTTACTCGCGATTCATGGTAAATGTAATGGAAGAATGTCCACCCACACCGCTGAACATAAGCTCGAGTCTAAATCTTATTGGGCCTTCATGGCAAGTTATGCTCTTAATAATGCATCTAACTTAAACCAAGATCCCATAGTCATGTAAAGCATCCTACACCTTGGTCAACCTAATTTTAAGGAACAAGTGCTAAAATTGTTTCTTTCTTATTTTGGAAGCAAAACATACAATTTGAAACACGTACATATGCATCATCACAATCAACAATTAAAAACTAAATATATGATAATTAACATAAACATATCAAGCAAAATGAAGAAATGCAGATCGACTCTGCTTGGCACATCATTCATAAAGCAAAGAAAAGAACTATGCTAAGATACTCATTCCACCACTTTACTAGTCAACTTTTATACATCCGAAGAAATATCTAAACACCCTTACAAAAATATAGGTACCCTACAAAATTATGATACTCAGCTAACTAAAAAAAAAAGTCAAAGAAAAAGGGAAAAGAGACGAAGAACTTATTAGTTGAATTGATATTCCTAACTGCTAAATCTGCAAAATACTATCTTCCAAAAAGAGTTATAACCGCTTCCATTTTTTGTCATGTATTCTATAAAAGCATCTATAAAGTACCAATTCTAATGCCGAACCTAAGTTAGGCTGTGCATAAGACTATAAGTTAATATGCCCTCTTCAACATAAGAGATGAATGCAATACCAGAAGCTAAATGACTTTTTAAAAGAGAAAACAGATTACTACTTCCTAAAGTACAAATGTCAATGCAATTCAAAATTTAATATCCAAATTGCAAAGAAACAAATTAATTGGCAATATCAGGTTTCCCCCTGATAGCTTATTTACCCGTTCTGATACTATGTTGATACCAGGCTATCATGTGAGACTGATGGCTGCCTTATTAGAAAACCATCAACCTTTTTAAAACAGGGAGATAGCTAATTTCCAGAAGCAAGGGCTTACTATAAAATTCTAGTCAATCAAAACAAAACAAAGATGCTGACCTGTGTCATAAACCTGTGGCGTAACTTTGACCATTTCAAAACTCCAAAAATCATGTAACAAAGATGCTGACCTGTGTCTTTATAAAAAGGCCATCAACGATCTTATAATGCACGAAGAAGAAGAAGAAGAAAAAGAAGAAGAAGCTATGCTATGAATATGAATATGAATTTAACCACCTGAAAAATATATATCAGACCTCTAATATTTAATAATTCAAGAATCAACCAAAGTTGGAATATAATAGTATGTATGAATATATAAATGTCAAAAATGAAAAAAAAAATTGCAATAATTTTGAAAAGATTTTCCAGGTTCAAAAACAAAGGGGCATGCCAATAACATGACAGGATAATTCCATTTTATTGGGGAATGCCAGTGCATAATGGCACTATGACCCCCATTTTTGTATGCAAGTAAGGAAAGTAGACATTTAATCTCTTGTCTAGCATTCCTCAGAATTTAACTATTGTCTCATCTTATGAATTAGAAAAACAAAATCATCTATTTTTAATCCACCTGATACAACTGATGAGGAGTTCTTCCATATGAAAGCCACGTTTTTATTTTTACTTTCTATAAAGAATGTAATCTTAGTCTGTAGCAGAAGTAAATGTATAAAGAGCAAATAAAACCTATAAAATGAACATAATAAGCACATCGGGAGGTAACTGAATCTCCATATAGACTTCAAGAAAGTGTGGATGTCTAGGAAACAAAGAGCAAATAACATAAGGAATATGTACAACAAAAAGAGTCTATGTGTAACACCACAACAATGCAGAATGAACAAATTAATGGATATAACCTGCACATTTCATTCTAAAAAAAAAAAAAAAAGAGAAGAAGAAGAAGAAAGAGAAAGAAGCAAAGGAAGATAGGATTAGCTGCAGCAAGTTAAATACTTCACAAATGTGAGAAATGAGAATGAGAGGAAAAAAAAGTAGCAGGAAGCAGTATGCAACAAAAGCCACATATCATCCTAGTAAAATAATATCACAATAAATGGTATGCAAATAGAGCTGCACAACATGACTAATGCTGCAGAGCAACTGGACAGATGGGCACACTATACATACAGTGGCTGACCCAGAAATCTTCTTAAGAGGGGGACCAAATTTTATACAATTAAAATTTGTCTACAAAATTTATTTTAATATATTTTTACTAAATTTTTGTACATATGTTAAACATAAAAATTGAACATTGTCATTAAGTTCCAAATAAAATTTTCAGTTAATGTTGAATAGACATTTACAAAACAAAAAGTATCAAAACAGTAATATAAAGTACTTTTTGCACATGGTACCCACACAAAAAAAAAAAAAAAAAAAAAAAAAAAGATCAATAAAGAATAACATATAAGTATTTTTTTCACGTTGATCATAGCCACGTTGGATCATATCCAACATTAATTTGAGCGATAACTGAAGAGAAACTTTGATTGTAACTAAAATTAGTGGTAACCAACACCACTTTGAGACACAATCAAATATCATAATGGATTTAACAGTTTCGATTTAACAATTTGCTGGCTCTACCACCATAATAGCTTGTAAGCAACACCAATTTAGATCATTACTAGCATATAATATACACCAAGTGTATTGTAGCATCATCGTAGCTAAAGGCTTTAAACCAATGGAACTTCAAAAGAGGGGGGGGTGGGCGCTAGTATTACCTTTCACTCTTACCAAACCCAAAGCGTGCACCAAACTAGAAGGCAACAGAAAGCAACCATGAATCACTGTGAACAGCAACAAGTGATAACCAGTCCTTCTCTTGCATTCGATCACTTGCAAAGTTTATACCCAATGCCGGCTCAGGAAGCTCAGGAGGCACCTCCTCAACAGGCAGGTTGACTTTCCATGTCTGATTCGGAAGTCCATATAAAACACAAATTCTCCATATCTGCAAGAACAACATGACTCTGAATAAAAATTTATTCTCCATATAATTGGAATCACACTCTTCCCACCAACATATTCTCTTTAAAGATAAACAATAATGTAAATATAGTAACCATGTAATACATAATCAGCAATTATGGACTGTTATATGGAAAGTCATTGTTAAGAAATCTTTTGTTCCTTATCAAGAAAATAAGAAACATTGACCAATCGGCTGCTTTAAGTTGCTCTCAAAGTAATGAAACATTGTCCAGAAATAAGGAAATCATTTTTAAAATTTTAAAACACAAGCAATGTGTAAATTGAGATAGTAAAGTTCAGGGGAATTTTCATTCTTCCAACACCATTTTGAAGTGAGATAGTAAAGTTCTTGGAGTTCAAGCAAAGTTCAAGCAAAAATGGTAATAGAACCTAGGGGGAATGATATATGTTCCATCTCAAGTTCAGGTAAATTGAGATAGTAAAGTTCAAGCAATGTATCAGACACGGTCCAGTGGGGGAGGGACACGTAGCAAAAATGGTTGAATTGCAATGCATGACAGCTAATACGCGTGTTGAAACTCTTGGAGTTCTCAATATAATGAAGCAGAAACCTTGGCTAAGGGGACGATCTCGGCTTAAACGAACTTGGTTGTTGGTTCTAGAACATTGATGAAAGCAGACTGCAGGTCTTGGTCGTATTAAAACAATAAAGTTATGACTTCAGCAATGAATGATAAAGCGATATTAGCCGACGTGCTAAATGGAAGGAATGATATATGTTCCATCACCTCAAGATGCCGAGGTAATAGAACCTAGGGGGCAGTTGTGGGGACATAATTTTTGAATGACAACACGTGACCGAGGTGTCACCGAAGTGCCAGCCGATGTGCCACGTGTCCTGGTCATGATGCCGAGATGATCTCGGCTAGGCCGAGGTTATCTGTGAAGAAACCGGAATCTGGGATAAGCGGATAAGGGACAAGAGTCCTAGAATGAGAGAGGACTTCAGTTCGGGTAAAGATAAGACTCTTAGAGAGTTTATCCCAATCCTATTGGGAGTCCAAGATTAGCAATAATCCTAAGTCCATTGAAACTAGGCTTCTATTGGGACTAGGTTTGTGTTGGCTATAAAAGAGAGGTACTCCCATGGGTCTAAGGTACGCTTTTTGTATTCTGAATAAGTGAATTAAGCACTTTTGCTATCTTTGAGAGATAACTGACTTGACCATCGGAGTGCCCCCGGGTGGACGAACCACCACCGGAATCTCTTCTTTCTGTTGCAGGTCGTTTGGGCTTAATCTATTCTGGCGGTGCTCTCCAGCTAAGTACTAGTTTGGCAGTGTGGTCCGAAATTGACACACACAGTATTATATCACATTAACTACTAATATAATAGTAATTAAAAAGTCAACATAGTCACCAAGCCTAACTACCTAGCACAAACTTAAGAATAAATAAACAATTATAAACAACCCTCACAATGAGACAAAAATAAACACCACAAAGAATTCAAATCCTTCTCTATTGTATATTGTTTGTTTTACCACCATTTCATATCATTAAGAAATGAAAAAACATTATTTAGTTTCATGAATAATTATTTATGAACAGGGACCAATTATAAATATCCATTGAAACAGATTCCAAATGATCAGAGAAAATGGATGACATGTAGCAATATTTGTCTTTAAATAATAGAGCAATGATTGAATTGGTTTAGGGCATTTTGGTTTAAATTAAACAAATGATGGTGGGTAGATTGGTTCTTGATTTCCAAAGGGTAACAATTTTTAAATAATTGTAAGGACAACAAAAGGTTCCACAAAAAATAATTTGGGAAAGACTTGTAGAACATAGAGTCAAGAATTCTTGTCAAGACACATACAAGCTTCCAGAAAAAACCAACATGAAATTAAAGATAGCATTTCTCTCATCGTTTCTTACTTGGTACTTCATTTACATATAGTGACATCTATAAATATCCATGGTGCCTAAACAGATATAATTCATATCTTGGCTCTTCTGTCCTTAATTGGTCTTTCTTTGAGCTTTAATCCAATGGCAATTGTCAGATCCCAAGAAACCTCCCTCTCTAATTCTCATTGTAGTTATGATGTGTTCTTGAGCTTTAGAGGTGAAGATACTCGCAAGACGTTCACTGACCACCTCTACACAGCTTTAGTGCACGCAGGATTTCGTACTTTCAGAGATGACGATGGAATTGAAAGAGGGGAGAATATTAAGTTAGAATTGAACAAAGCAATTCAAGAGTCGAAGATTTCAATAGTTGTCTTCTCGAAGGACTATGCATCTTCAAGTTGGTGTCTCGATGAACTTGTCATGATCCTTAAACGCAAGAGGACTGTTGGACATGTAGTTCTACCTGTTTTCTATCATGTGGATCCATCTCATGTGACGAAGCAAAATGGAAGTTTCAAAGAAGCATTTACGAGGCATGAAGAGAGATTTTGCGCAGAAGCAAGTGAAAGAATGGAAGAATGGAAGGCTGCACTTAAAGAAGCTGCAGATTTGGCAGGAATGAACTTACAAAATCAAACAGATGGGTAATTTCCTCCCAAGTCCTTTTCTTACTTATATCACCATTTTTTGGATTTCGTAGATTAAAGTATTTCATACAAGGGCCTTTTGAATGAAGAATTCTCTGTTCAAATTTTGGAATGAATTGTTTTGTTAATTATGACAAATTTACATAGTTTAATTTTTAAAAGATGAACTTCAAGCACAAGAGTTAAAATTCTCCTTCAGTGAACATATTAGTATCCTTCAAGTCAGTTTCCCAAAAAAAAAACTACTTGAATTTATTAACTCATGATTTTTTTAAGATGCTCCTTCTTTTCAAGTTATACGAAAAGATCACAATTAGCTATTCATTTCTAATCATAAACATTTTATTGAAATTGGGCCCATTACTTAAAAGTTTCAACAACTTGGCTTACTAATCAAAAATTGAAAACCGTAACAGTTTATATTAGATAAAAGAGTATTGTTTCAAAACCATGATAGTGAAAACCCTTTCTTTTCATCTAAGACTCTTCCAATTGTTTCAACAAAGATAGTAACATGGTCTTTTGGTTCAGTATTGCATGAGAATTAGCAATTAAATTCAATTGATGGCATTCTTATTGTTCTTTATTTTCTATCTTAATCTGATAATTAGACTTGAGTCAAAGTTTATCCAGAAAATTGTGAAAGTGGTTGGAGACAAACTAAGTCGCACAACCTTGGGTATTGCCCCCCACCTGATTGGAATAGATTCTCGAGCCAAAAACATTGGGCTTTGGTTACAAGATGAGTCTAGTGATGTTGGTATAGTCGCAATTTGTGGGATGGGTGGAATGGGGAAGACAACCATTGCCAAAGCACTATATAATTCGAACTTTTCAAGATTCAAAGGTAGCAGTTTTCTTGCAAATATAAGAGAAATTTTAAAACAACAAGATGGTTTACTTCGATTACAACAACAACTTCTTTCAGATATGTTAAAGGGAAGAAAGGAAAATTTGTATAGTGTTGATGAAGGAATTGTAAAGATTAAAAATGCATTATGTTGCAAAAAAGGTCTTGTAGTCCTTGATGATGTGGATACAAGAGATCAATTGGATGCAATACTTGGAATGAGAGACTGGCTTTCTCAAGGAAGTAAAATCATCACAACCACTAGGTGTGAGCAATTGCTCAAGGCTCATGAAGTTTGTCGGGTGCACAAGGTTGAAAAATTGGATAATGATGAATCCTTAGAGCTCTTTAGTTGGCATGCCTTTGGGAAAAATCGTCCCATTGATGGTTTCATAGAGGACTCAGAAAGGGTGGTACAATACTGTAGAGGGCTTCCACTAGCTATCAAAATTTTGGGTTCTTCTTTGTCTGGAAGAAGCTTAAATGTTTGGAAAAGTCAACTACAAAAATTGAAAGCAATTCCCAATTCTGAAGTCATTGAAAAACTCAAAATAAGTTATGACTCTTTACAAGATGACCATGACAAAAATTTATTCCTCCATGTTGCTTGTTTCTTTGTTGGGATGGATGAAGATCAGTTAGTTAGAATTCTAGATGGATGTGATTTTTCCACAATGGTTGGAATTCAAAATCTCATTGATAGATGTCTGTTAACAATTGATGAACACAAAAAGTTGGTGATGCATCAATTGGTTCAAGAAATGGGAAGAGAAATTGTTCGGCAAGAATCACCTAAGGAGCCAGGAGAACGTAGTAGACTTTGGAATTGCAAGGATTCCTTGAATGTTTTGAGAGAACATACTGTAAGTATTAACCTTGTTGCTTCTCATGTTTATTTGTATTTATTTCTATAGTTATTCTACTTATATCGAAAAAATGATCTAGAAAAATATTTGTATAATATAATAAAAGAAAAATAAGTAAATTATACCAACGGTTCGTCTAGTTTGAGCGAAGTTTTACTCTGATTCTTGTATTTTTAATTTGAACAATTTGGTCACTATATATATATTTTTGCAATGAGGTCCCTCCATCATGCATTGTTAAGATTTTGAATGGAAAAAAATTATTTGCAAAACTAGATGGACTAAATTGAAATTCAAAACAAATTACAATGACTACCAGTGTAATATTACACTGGTGGTCCCTACAGTTTGTTTTGAATTCCACTTTGATATGTTACACCAGTGGTCACTGTAATTTGTTTTGAATTTCAATTTGGTCCTTTTAGTTTTACATATAGTCTTTTTCTGTTTCAAATTCTAACGGTAAATATCAAGGGAGTATGTTGCAACAAATTTAAAAGTGTGGGAATCAAATGATTCAAATTGAAACTACAAAAACTAAAAAGTGACATATCGCTTAAACTACAAGGACTAATGGTGTAATTCAACCCAAAAAAAAATCATCCAAAATAACATGACAATTATTGGATTTTTGAAATTATGAGCTTCATTTGAGGTTTTTTATTTGAAAAATGCCACATCATTTGGTATCATTGATCTTTGCAAAAATTATAATTTTATAGCAATACTCTTATTGATAAATATTTCCCTCCTCTTGTTCATTGTCAGGGGACAAGAAAAATCGAAGGCTTCAAGCTTGATATGAATTGGTTAAAGGAAGATAAATATGACAGGACAATATTTGGCGTTAATAGAAAACGTCATTACGATGAATTCCTCAACATGCCATTGTTGTCAAATGTAGGCAACTCATTTAAGAGATACTGTTTCGGTTTCTCAAAGAATGTAGGCACTGCTCTAGGAAATTCAAATCAAATACCTTTGGAAGTTGATGCATTTGCAAGGATGCACAAACTAAAACTTTTACAGCTCAAGTATATACAAATAAGTGGAAGCTTTGAAAATTTTCCTAAAGGATTACGATGGTTATGTTGGCATGGATTTCCTTTCAAATCTATACCCCATGATTTTTGTTTTGAGGAGCTAATTGTTCTTGACATGAGGTATAGTAGGTTGCAAATAACTTGGAAAGGAGCCAAGTTATGTTACAGATATGTATATATATTTAATTCGGTTTGAAAACTAAAAGAAGTATTAATAGTAGTTTTTTTTCTTGTTTTACAGCTTCTCGAGTCATTAAAAGTCCTTGATCTTAGTCATTCCCATTGCCTCACTAAAACTCCTGACTTCTCGAAAGTCCCCAATCTTGAGAGGTTGATATTGAAAAACTGTGCAGCATTGGTTGAGGTTCATGAATCCGTCGGACACCTTCAGAGACTTGTTTTGTTTAATTTAAAAGATTGCAAAAGTCTGAAGAAGCTTCCGAGAAGCATTGGTATGCTAAAGTTTTTGGAAACACTTGACATCTCAGGCTGCTCAAATCTTGAAGAATTGCCAACAGAGTTGGGAACTATGGAGTCTCTAACAGTGTTCCATGCGAACGAAATTGACATAAGTCGATTATCCTCTACCAATAAGGAGGTTAGATCATGGCATTCATTAATTTGGCCTTCTCTATTGAAGCCAACAAGAAGAATGGAAATTTCATGGTCTTTTTTACCACGGTCCGTGGTACACTTAAGTCTTGAGAACTGTAATTTATCAAATGATGATTTTCCTAGGGACCTTAGCAACCTATCCTCATTACAAATTTTAAATCTGAGTGGTAATGCAATTCGTAGCGTCCCAAATTGCATCAGAGATCATTTTGGACTCCAATTCCTTTATTTAAATGAGTGCAAAAAGCTCTGGTCAGTTGAAGTGCAGCACAAATTAAAAGAATTAGGGATCGTAGGATGTATATTGTTGGAGAATGTAACCTTTCAATCACTTCCATTAACCATAGAATATGATAACATATGTGGCAATCAATTAACCATGCGACGGTTGCTGCCATATATAGACGTGGGCATAAATGAAAAAATAGTTGAGATTCTGGGAATGTTCAAGCTTGAACCTTTAGAAAATGTTGACATGGAGTGTTAGAAATGGGTGCCCATGTGGCATGACCATTTAACATTTTTGAACTTGATCCAAATGGGTTTTGAATTTGAATTCAAACCTATTTGGATAACTACTCTGGATATATATCTATCATATCCTAATATGGATAGATGATATAGATATATGATATTATCTCTAGTAACTTATATGGATAAAGGAGATAATTAGATTATATATCTTATATATGGGATATGGGTGATGAAGATATATACAACGTATCATCTCTGGTTTTTTCCCATATACAGTTTCTCCCATATACTGACTCTCTCCCATAAACAACAATCAATAAGCTATTTGCACTGTGATTTGTGTGGGTGATATTCACCATTGTAATATCACCCCACTGCTGGATTGATTGACCAGATTCAGGAAGCACTGATTTACCCACGAGATCCGTCAGAATAGTTCAGAAAAAATTTCAGAAAGGTATGACCTTAAATATTTTTATTCCGCTGCGTCATACTTTGTTTACATGGAGATAATTAACAATTTAAGCTTGTCCAACATAAGATTCATGGGATGCTCAAATGTTATGCTTTCAGTCTCTCAGTTATATGCAAAAAGGAAGCTTCCCCTGCAGGTCTCTCTCTCTCTCTCTCTCTCTCTCTCTCTCTCTCTCTCTCTCAATATATACATAATTGTTAAATTAATTATGCTTTATGTCGCGTAGGGATGTCATGAAAGACACATATTCTATGCTTATTGTTTGGGAAGCAAGGTTCCAGACTGGTTTAATCTTAAAAATGAAGGATCTTCAATATCATTTACTGTGCCGTTGCATCTTAATTTCAGAATCCGATGCTTGAGTGTATGTTCTATTTATGCACTTTCCAATAATCCAAAATTACATTATCGCTTGAATTGCAACGCACATACTATTATCAATAATACGACCAAGAGTTTGATTTGGAGTCATTCCCCATGGGTCTTTGGCATTCCAAAAGTTGATGAGGATATGATGATGTTAAGTCATTGGAAGTTTGAAGATCAGTTGGAAAGTGGTGATGAACTGAATATTTCAGTGGTTGGAAATGAACGTTTTCAAGTAAAGGAGGTTGGAGTCCATCTTGTGTACAAGGAGCAAAAAGAGAAGAGTGCCCAATCAACTAGTGAAGCAGCATCCCAACAATTCTCTCTCTATGGAAATGTAGTTCCCGAAAATGCATCTGCAGCACGTCCGGCGCGCAAAAAAGTCTACCGTCTAGGCTATCATTGGACCGATTGCAGCATTTGTGATGGTCTATAGTCTCAGCCTTCATGCACTACTACCTTGGGAATTGGTTGTTTCGGAGCTGTGAGATTGGGTAGGCAACGATGTTAAGGATTTTGATTTAGTGATATGAATCAGTTGTATATTGCTAGTGGCTCTGCTTTGTGATTTTCTGTTATGAAGGAAGAAGTTATTTCAGTGAGAGAGAATATGTTGTTACTTTATTCTTTGATTTTGATGATGCTGTGTACTACTAATTTAGGTGAAGCTGCTGCTACTGGGGTTATATTTTACTTTGGAATTGGTGAGAGTTATTTTTTACTTTGGAATTACTCATATGCTTTGCTAACGTAACTCTTACTTAGAATTTGTTTGGAACTAAACATTTTAATTAAAAAGTTAAAAATCCATTATAAATTGTCATATCATTCTTTTTACTTTTTTACACATTTTTTTTCTAAAAAGTCAAAAAATTACTAAGAATAAGATAAATAGTAAATGAATACTAATCACCCACTTAATAACTAATGACAAATAAATTCATGTACACAAAAATTTTGCACATTACAAATATCATGTGTTATCATTTTAAATCAAAACATTTAGCAAAATGGATTTTTTTAATTTTAAAACGACACTGCCATCTCATTTTAATTAATTATTCTATATTTAAATTATGGAATCAACGGTGTCTTGCCAATCTAATATTTAATTAAGGTTGAATGTTCCGTTATGTTAGGGTTCATAGGACTCACCATGGATTTTATTTTGATAATTCGAATAATAATTTTGTAAAGTTCTCTTTGTATATCATTATTTGAGAAAATTAGGTCGATCTAATAATTATAATTTTTTGATTTATCACGTTTGTCTCCAAAATATGGATGTAATTTATTTTTTCAAAGGCAAATATGATAAAATGAAAATATAAGATTAGAGGAAATTTTATTTTTCACCCCAAACTACACTCGTCTAATCAATTACACCGGAACTTTTGATATTGTCTATACGTGTATCAAAAGTCACCTCATCATAAAACTTTTATACATTAAGAACAGCACAAAAAATAAATAAATAAATAAATAAATAATCTAAAGTTCACCACACACATCACTATTATCAAAATATTCTTATTGAGTAATTTAGTTTTTTAAATTTTAAAATAATATAACTTTTATTTTAGATGTCGCTTTTTAATAAAAATTAATATTTTTAGAATCCTCTCGCCAATATTTATCAAACAAGATCCATGTTAGCCATGCAATTCTTTAAAAAAAAAAAAAACACAATTACCATAAAAAATTAATGTCAATAGTAAAATTTTACTCTTTACTATGTCTCAGAGTAAAATTTTAATTTTTAAATAGTAAAATACTATCATCATCACTAAACACCATAGTATTAGTCACTATAATTGTTAATATATTGTCACCAAACGAAACTCAAATCAAAATAAAATTTTATTGTGAATTAAAGTAAATTTTAACTATTGACGTTAGTTTCAACACAAAAAAAAAAAAAAAAAGACAATTTTTTTTTTATATGAATTTCATAGTCAACATGAATTTTGTTTAATAAATCTTGACGAGAAGATTTTAAAAATACTGATTTTATTAAAAATTAATCTATAAAAATAAATAAATTAAATTATTTCAAATTTTGAAATATAAAATTAATTACTGTTCATAAAAAAAAATGTAAACAAATTTGTTCGTCTTTCGCCAAGGATATACATCTTTTGGTTTCCCTGAATCTGTGCCAGAAAGCAGAGAGTGGGACGCTTCTGTTCTTCTATAAGTAATAAATAAATTCTCTTCAAACTTTTTCTCTGATATATAATAGATTTGGTTTCACTCATGTTTTTGTTTAACACATCAATTTCTCCACTGTATTGTGCTGTGCTTTGGTGTTTTCCTATTCCTAACATACATCAAACCATGGTGAAACAAAAACCCTAGATTGTTAGTAATAGTCACTAATCACCTTTGCAACTTTCAACTTTCAATTCTTGTATTTGTTATTTTAATTGTTATTTACCCTAACAAACAAGTAATAATCAATTAGGGTTCTTTGTGTGCACTCTTTTTTTATTTTATTTATTATTTTAAATATAGGGTTTCTGAGTGTTTTGATTTGAGATTCAGGGATGGCACATCTGGGTGGTGGTGCCGAGGCACACGTGCGAACCCGAGACCCTCTTTGGGAAGATTGACCCCAAAACCTTTGGTGATGGTGCTTACAGGGGTAGACCCCCTGAGTTAGACGAGAAACTCAAGAAATCAAAGAAGAAAAAGGAACGTGAACCGCTTACTTCTGAACCAATGCCTACCAGGCAGAGCAAGAAAAAGCGTTTGCAAGAAGAAGAAAGTGTCCTGACTTCTACTGATGAAGGGGTTTACTAGCCAAAGACTAAGGAAACTAGGGCAACATACGAGGCCATGCTCAGTGTTATCCAACAGCAGTTAGGTGGGCAGCCACTGAATATAGTTAGTGGTGCAGACGATGAGATCTTGTCTGTCCTCAAGAATGAGACTGTTAAAAACCCCGACAAGAAGAAGGAGATTGAGAAACTATTGAACCCTATACCAAATCATATATTTGATCAGCTGGTTTCCATCGAGAAGCTTATCAATGATTACCATGATGCGGGTGATGCAGGTGGTTCCACTGCAGCAGCTAATGGAGGCAATGATGCTCTCGATGATGATGTGGGTGTTGCTGTTGAGTCTGAAGAGAACGAAGAGGAACAAGAAGAGAGTGATCTTGATATGGTGCAAGATGATGAAGAAGATGGTGATGATGTGATGGAAGGGCATGGTTCTAGAGCAACGCAGATAGGTGGTGGGATTGACGATGATGACAAACAGGATGCTAATGAGGGCATGACCCTTAATGTTCAAGATATTGATGCATGTTAGCTTCAGAGGAAGATTTCTCAGGCATATGAGCAACAGATTGATCCATAGCAGAGCCAAAAGCTTGCAGAAAAAGTACTTAAAATTCTAGCTGAAGCTAATGATTGTGAAGTTGAAACTAAGTTGTTGGTGCATCTCCAATTTGATAAATTCAGCCTCATTAAGCATCTGTTGCGGAATAGACTGAAGATTGTATGGTGTACCCGTCTGGCTAGAGCTGAAGACGAGGAGAAGAGGAAGAAAATTAAAGAAAAAATGTTGGGGTCGGGGCCAAAAATTGTTGCAATTTTGGCGCAGTTCCATGCCACAAGGGCAATTGCAAAAGAGAGGCAAAAGAACTTGGAGAAAAGCATAAGAGAGGGGGCTCGCCAATTGAAGGATGAGAGTGGCGTTGATGGGGACCGAGAACGAAGGGGTCTTGCAGATAGTGATGCAGACAGTGGTTGGTTGAAGGGTCAACGTTTGCTGCTTGATCTTGAAAACCTTGCATTTCACCAAGGTGGTCTTTTGATGGTGAACAAGAAGTGCGAGCTTCCACTGGAGTCTTATAGGAACCATAAGGATATGAAGAAGTTCATGTGCCAGCTTTAAAGCCAAAACCACTTGCTTTCGGTGAAGAGCTTATAAAGATATCTGACATGCCATACTAGGCACAACTGACTTTCAAAGGGATAAATCAGTTCAACAGGGTTTAGAGTAAAGTTTATGAAACAGCCCTTTTTACAGCTGAGAATATTCTTCTATGTGCTCCCACTGGGGCAAGAAAGACAAATGTTGCAATGCTAACCATACTTGAGCAAATTGCATTGCATAGGAATGAAGAGTGGTCTTTCAACCATAGCAATTACAAGATTGTCTATGTGGTGCCAATGAAAGCACTTGTTGCTGAAGTGGTTGGTAATCTATCTAACCGTCTGCGACATTATGATGTCAAGGTGAAGGAGCTTAGTGGAGACCAGACTTTTACTCGTCAACAAATTGAAGAAACCCAGATTATTGTCACAACTCCGGAGAAGTGGGATATCATAACATGCAAATCAGAGACCACACCTATACACAGCTTGTAAAACTTCTTATCGTCGACGAGATTCATCTTCTACATCATAATAGAGGACCTGTTCTGGAAAGTATTGTTGCAAGAACTATTAGGCAAATTGAAACCACAAAAGAGCATATTGGTTTGGTTGGCTTGTCTGCTACACTGTCTAACTATGAGGATGTGGCATTATTTTTGTGAGTTGATTTGAATAAAGGACTCTTTCATTGTGGAAGAGGCACTTGCCCTTAGTGGAGTTTGCCCATAACAATAGCTTTCAGGCAAGCATTGGCATGGCACCATTTGAGGCCTTGTATGGCCGATCGTATAGATCTCCTGTGTGTTGGGCCGAGGTGGGTGATGCACCGATGATAAGTCTTGAGTTAGTTCGGGAAACAATAGAGAAGGTTACACTTATTCGTAAGAGGTTGGTCATGGCTTATAGTCGTCAGAAGAGCTATGCCGACTGTTAGTGGAGACCGTTGTCCTTTGAGGTAGGAGATCATGTCTTCTTAAAGATATTACATAGACGAGGTTTGATGAGGTTTGGGAAGAGTGGGAAGTTGTCTCCTAGGTTTATTGGACTTTTTGAGATCCTAGAGCGTATTGGAGAGATAGCCTATCGTTTGGCCTTGTTGCCACAACTTTCTGGGATTCATGACGTGTTTCATATCTGTATGTTCCGGATCCATCACATGTGTTGGATTAGACTGAGCTAGAGGTAGGTGAGGACGTCTCGTATAAGAAGAGACCGGTTAGAGTTTTAGACACTCGAGACCAATTCTTACATGGCAAGATAATTCCTTTGGTGAAAGTGTTTGGGAAGCATCATAGGGTTAAGGAAGCAACTTGGGAACATGAGTTGAAAGTCCATGAGAAGTATCCAAACCTATTTGTTGATTTTTGAACTTGTATTGAAAATCTTGTCATGTTAATGTAATATAAACGTTGCATATGTTTTGGAAATTTGAATTGTATATTCAGTGATGAGAACGTGTTTATCATGGTGATGAGAATGAATGACCGGTGGATGGGTCATGATGATGAAATTGAATTACCATCATTGTTGTAATTGGTTTAAACATGGTTTTGTTGTTGATTTAAATTTTTGGGGATGAAATTCCTTAAGGGTGGAGATTATAGCGATCTGGGCTTAGACTTAACCCATTTATTGCTTTTGAATCTGGGAGACAATAACTGTAGCAATCGTCCTTCCTTTTTCTCTTGTTGGGTTATTGTTTGGGGGTCAACACCATCCTTGGTGGTGTCGACTTCCTTCTCTTCTTTGTTTTGTTCTGCTCCGGGGGTCGACACCAGCCTTGGTGGTGTCGATACCACCTTGTTGATGTGCTCTTGGTGTAGCTACTGAAATTTGGGGTCGACACCAGTCTTGGTGGTGTCGACACTTATCCTGTTATTGGTCTCTGGGGTCAACACTAGTCTTGATGGGGTTGACCTTTCCGTTGCTGTTTTGTCCTAGGTTGCATTTTGGAAAATAGGGTTGACACCACTGTCTCCGAGGGTTGACCCTCGTCTGCTGCAAAACATTAGTGTCTCAACTTTTTTTCCTGAGGGTCGACACCACTGTCGCAAGAGTCGACCCCTATGAATTATTTCCAGATTTTGGTTCGGTTTTGGGCCCTACTTTTTGGGGGATTGACTTATTTCTTCCTTTGACTTTAGGGCTATTATTCTACCACTATAAGTAGACCCCAAACATACTTTTCTTACTCACTTTTCCTCTCTCTCTCTCTCTTTAAACCGTGACTTCTCTCTTTTCTCTAAAAACTAAATTTTTCTCTCCTAGATCTTCAAATCTACTTACTTAGAGGTACCTTCTCATCTTGGTCCTTTCAAATAGATTGTAGATCATCTTAAGGGCTTCCTTTTGATCTGGGTGGCTCATGATTTCATTAATGTTGAGTTTTCCGAGTTCTTCTCTTCCACCTTCTAAGCTTGAGGTAGGGATTCTCCGCACTCCCTTATGAGTTTTAACTTAGTTATTTGTTTTTATAAAATCACTTTGTGAAAGAAACGGATTTTTGAACAATCTTGGGTTTTGATTTGAAATCAAAAAGAGGGATTTTCAAATGGTCCATTGGGAATGGTTATGGATAGATGTGTATAAATGAGATATGATGAAATGATGGGTTTTATTTAGAAAAATGGTTTATAAAGGAAAGAGGGTTTTTGCTCTAGAAATGTCAAATGTTGATTTTGTATTGATAAATGGAAATGGTGGTAAAATTGTGAAATTGGGTTGATGTTGATGAGGATGGTAGAGTTGGGTATGTATTACCACTCACATCTTGGAATTTGAAAAGTTTATCTTTATGAAAATTATTTGTTGACTAGATGTAACAACCACCTTCATAAGTAATTAAGTTAATCATGTGATTTGTAATGATTATGTGGTTATGTGTTAACTATGTGCCATGTGTTATTGAAATGTGTTATTATGAACAGATATGTGTAGATACATAATGAACCTGTCTGAACCAGTAATTTAAACAAGTTAGAAATGAATAATTGGATAGGTAATTAGAGCCTAATCTACATTGGTATAAGTAAGTTTAGTTTAGTAATGGGACTTGATTTAATTTGGGTGAATTGGATACAATTTAATTTAAATTTCTACTTAAGTGAAAGCCTAAGAATAATTAGAGATGAAATAAAATAATAAAAAAAGAGAATAGAGATATATATATATATATATATTTAGTGGGTTTTGTTGGAGAGCTGAGGTTAAAAACAACAACAAGAGAGTTCTAGAAAGGGAGAGAAAGAGTTCAAGAAGAAGAAAAGAGGGGAAAGAAGAAGAAAAGAGGGGAAAGAAGAAGAACAAGAGGATTAAGCCAAAAATTTCCACAATCTAGCCACTAAAGGGAGGAATTCTCCCCTTCATTCATGAATTTAAGTTGTCAAACTCATGATCCTTTAGAATTTAAGTTGTATTTGAGTGGTATAAGCATATATGATTATAAAAGTGAGAAATTAGATGACTTAATGCTCAAACTCATCATGCATGACATAATTCTTGTTTATATACTTAATTTCTTGCATGATGTTCATGATATCTAAAAGTTTCAAAGAGTTTTCTCCATGAATTTAGAAGTTGAAGCTTTTGATCACATGTTCTTGAGTTTAGAAATATAAGTCAAGTTTTGATCTTCCAATTGAGTATTGAGCTTGGTGATTTAGTTTAATTCGTCCTTGATGTCGAAAATCCAAGCTTATATTGTTTTCAAGAGGTCCTTGGAAGTGAAATGTATGGAAATGAAGTTTCAAGATGCAAAATTCAGCTCCAAAACTGAAGCAGAATTTCAGACTGTTTTTTAAGCAAAATTGCATGTGCGGCCTAGGGCATTGCACGTGCAGAAAACAGGGCACATAGAGCTGCACACACTGTTGTAATTGCACGTGCGGTGGCATTTTCGTATGTGCGGTTTTCAAGAAGTTCCTAGTTTCATTTTCGCTCTGTTTGTCCAACTTTCGGGCCTACGTTTATATGGTTTTTATGTGTGACTAAAGTGAATGTAAGTATTGAGTTTTTGTACTTGAATATGGCTATGTAGGTCGCTTGCACGGGGAGTACCATTTGGCGAAACATTGTGAGTAATGTTTTTGTAAAGATATTTTTATATAAATGATTTTATAATGGCTATGCTATACGATGTTATATGAAATCTATGTATTATTTACAAAATGTCTGATGTGATAAGTTATGCAATGGAATTTCGAAATGATTATGATATGACAGGTTTTCTGAATACGTATGGTTGATAAGAATGAGTGAGATTCCTTATCTGATTATCAAAAGTGTCACTATGAACATGTGCTTTGATTTTCAGAACCCTCCGTTATGTCTAAGTTGATCAATTGTAACCGTTATGTCTATGTCGATCCGTTGCAATTGTTATGTATATGTCAATCCGTAGTGGTAGTTTTTGCCTATGTTCTCGGTCCATTGTGATCGTTTAGCTAATATTTTGTTCGGTACTATTGGGTTATACCACGAGACGTAAAATGTTATGAATGCTAAAGATATTTAAATATGATAAATATTTCGTTCCGTCGTGAACGTTATGTATGGTATTTTGTTAAGGGTTTAAGAATGCCTTTGGACATGTACTACACCATGTGTTAACTATGAAAGGTTTGCTAAAGATTTGAGGAACTCCAATTATTAGCACAAGTATCTAGATAATACTTTGATCTTGTTAAGAACCTTGTTTTGATTTTATAAGCTATGAATCTCATTCATTTAACCTTTATACATTGAGATTATTCACTGGGCTTTAGCTTATTGTTTGTTTATATATATATATATATATGTAGGTGATCATGTACTAGACCGGACTTAGTGGCGTCGACTGAACCCCGTTTTATCAAGCCAACCACTGTGCCTCACTGTGAGGTTCCAAACCGTCACATGTCAAGGCTTATTGGGTGGCTCACATTTACCCTTTTGAAATTGTGATTAAGTGACAAGAATGTTTTATGACCTTTGTTCAAACTGTTTTTGGCAATGGGATTTAATTCCTTGACCTATTTTTTTATTTTTGTATATACGTGTGGCATGGACTTAAGTGTGTGAATATATATATATATATATATATGAAGGTTTGTTTGTTCATTTAAGTCCTCATAGCTCATTGGACGAAATATTTTATTGATTATTGGCTTCCGCCAGCCTTGTTTACTGTATTAATGATAAGTAGGCCTGTGGTAATCACGGATTACTAGCCAGTTACGATGCTAAACCTATAGGGGTGGGTTCGGGTCGTGACACTAGAGATATCTACTTTAAGCTATCGATGGATGATAACTATGATTATTGTAGAAATTGCATGAGAACTAAGTAAGTTGGAACTATTTTCTCATCCATTTGCATTGGGCATTGTTGCATACTATCACATTGAAAATGTATATTGTTTTGAGAGAATGGTGAAAACTTGGTGGATCTGGGTAGGGTGTGTGGTTACAATGTTAAGTTGGCCTCTGTGTCCTTGGTGAAAGACCAGAAACCCGCGCGGACAGGTGTTGAGCCTTCCAATTAATACCGGTAAAAATGACAAATTGGTAGTACTTGTATATTCTACTTGCAGACACGTACTTAGAGATTCGCAAAGTTGCATTCACAGTCCTGTTTTCTATTGAACAGGAAATGTTTTATGAATTATAATATAAACCTAGCATTGCATGGTTTGAAAGAGATTTTGCATGGTTTGAAAGAGATATAAAATGTTTTGTCACTAGCATTGCATATGCATTTCACCCTTATATCTTTGTTAAGATTCATGTACTATATTGGATTATTTCTACTGGGTTTTGGCTCACACTCTGTGGGAAAACTATTTTCAGGTGCTGATGATATGTCTCCGCCAAGGCAATAGCTTGGCACGACTTGGAAGCAAGAGCTTTATTTTGTTTATTTCGTTGTATTTATTTGTACAAGCCAAGGGCTTTAACGATGTTAGATTTTCCATCTATCTTGTTGTAACCAAGCACTGTCTTGGAAAACTGTAAGTCTTTAGGGAATTTCTTTTTGCTTGAAGTTCATTCTATTGTGTAACATATGCTATACATTCAGGGATAAACTTACGAATGTATATCTGCACATGCTACTCTTTTGTAAACCTATTAGGGAATTAATGGAATATAATTATCTTCTTATTGTTGTCATTTATTAATATTGTGGTTGGGTTATTGTGGTTATTTCAGGGTGTTACACATTTTTTTTTATTATTTCAAAAGCTCTACTTTCTTTCCTTTTCGTCCCAATTCTTACCATATGAACACACACACATATGTATATTGTATTATATATCTCTCATGTGCTTATCACGTAGGGCAAAGTATATTGGTGGGAAATATGGATGATCTTTCTTTCTTACCTTCATTTCGTAGTCACATTTTTGTCACATGATTAGATTTCGTTAAAGATTTAAAAATGAAATAACAGAAGAGAGACATTGATACTTGTGTAAGGATCAAAGTGAGATTTGAGTAAAAGTGCATGTGGTTGACTGTCACGATTTCATGTGTTGGGACCAAAGTGGGATTTAACCAAAAGTGTAGGGCGTTGACTGTCATGATTTCATGTGTAGGCAAGGTTTTGAAAAGCGGTTGCAGTCGCTGTAACGGTTACGGTGACACGGTAGTGGTTGCGATGTGTAAAGGCCGTAGCGTAACGGTTGTAGTAATCGGAACTGTGATTTTTTATTTTTATTTTTATTTTTCACACAATTTGAAAAAAACTTACTGATACACACACGCATACATATATATATATATATATTCAGAATCACATTTATTGGGATTTAAAATAAAATTTGATCACTTTTTGTTAATTTTTAAGTATGATCCAATAATATATATTTCATATTTTCAAATCACTATAAAAGGAGTTTTTTACATTTTATTTTAATAGTTAATGATTTTAAGAATAATTGATTTTAAATGTTTACAAATTATTTTTTACCAATACCTAAACTAATTGATTAAAAAAATTTCACAATTATTAAATGAAAGGATTATAAAATAAAATTTGTGCCATAATTTTTTTTTAAAAAAAAATTATAAAGAAAAAAAATTCATATAAGATTTTTTCATTAAGCTTGGATCACTTGAGTATTTGTTCTTTTTTTTTTTTTTTTTTTGGTTGTAAGTTTCTGTTTTTGTTTTTTTGTTAGGAAATGAAGTTATTTAGAATATTGTAAAAGGGTATAACGGTGTCTAACAGGTCATTACGGTACCGCCACTACTGTTACGTAACACCGAAACGACCGTTATATATGTAAATTTCCGCCATACCGCTATAGTGGCTGTAACAGGTGGCGGCAACCACCACAATTGTTACGTAACGATTGTGACCTCTTTTTAAAACCTTATGTGTAGGGATCAAAATGAGATTTGGTGCAAAGTGCAGAGGTGCAAAATGTAATTTACCTTGCTTTTAATTATGAAATCCGAAAAGGGTGGTGCAAGTAATGCTTACCTAAAAGATGACATGGGAAGAAATTACCCATCAACTTCATTTTGTAAATTCATCCCTGCTAAATTTGCAGCTTCTTTGAGTGCTGCCCTCCATTCTTGTATCTTGCCCTTCCATTCATCTTTTTTTTAGCCCCTTTTGTATGGAATCTCTCTTCATGCCTTGTGAATGCTTTTTCGAAACTTCCATTTGCTTCCTCACATGGGATCGATGCAAATGATAGAAGACAGGTAGCACTACATGCCCAGTTGTCCTTCTACATTTGAGGATCATTACAAGTTCATCAAGACACCAGCTCGAAGAAGCATAGTTTTTTGAGAAGACAACTATTGAAATCCTCGACTCTTGAATTGCTTTATGCAATTCAAACTTAATATTTTCTCCTCTTTCAATCTCGTCATCGTCTCTAAAGGTGTGAAATCCTCTATGCTTTAAAGCTGTGTAGAGGTGGTCAATGAACGTCTTGCGAGTGTCTTCACCTCTAAAGCTCAAGAACACATGATAACTACATGGAGAATCAGAAGAGGAGGCATCTTGGGCTCTAAGAATCTCCATTGGATTAAAGCTCCACAAATAATTAAGGAGAGAAGAGTTATGGGATGGAATGAATGCTATCCGTCAAGGCATCATATATATTTTATAGGAGATGTGACTATATGTAACCATATATCCAAGAGGAAGGATTGTGTAAAAATAAAATAAAATAAAATAAGGTGAGGAAATGCTACCATAATTTACCTGTTGATTTGTGATATATCATGGAAGATTCAAAGCTAGTGAATGGACATTTTAAGGAGTAAATATCTATCACAAGAAAATTATCTTTTGCAACAAATGTGAATGAGATTCCGTGGGTAGACATTTTGGGCGTGGAAGAAGCTACTAGGAAGTTGGGTTAATAAAAAAAAGAGTTTAGCTTCTCTCAAGTTGTCATCTCAACTTGAGAGAATGTTTGAGCTTAGTAGGCTCATTTTGGGACCAATTTCGGTGATTCAAACCATTTACATTTTAGGATTCATTGAGTAGAATATTTATGAAAAAAATCAAGATGATTAGACATCGGTAGTTATATGTTTGGATCATATTTGTTTTTAAAAAATGGATGACAAATATAATTTCAAGAATAGCCATTCGTTTTTTATAATATGAATTTGATACAAACATATAAATACCGATGTTTGATTATTTTGATTTTTTTACTCAACAAGTCTTAAAAAGTGAACTGTTTAGATCACTAAAATCGGATCCAAAATAGTTTGAGAGAAGCCCACCGCAAGAAGAAAATGAAAGGTGTACAAACGTGCGTGCAAAGGGTGGGATGAGCAAGGTTGGACCAAGATGCTGAGAAATGGGGATTTGTATTTTAAACTTTTTTTTTTTTTAATCAAATTCACAACATTTTACATAATTCTTATAAAATTTAAAAAGGTACATTTTATAATACAATATTTTTTTGAGTGTGTATCACATATAAGTTGTGGCAATTTGTGAAATTTTCGATTATAACTAAAAAAAATTGCAAATAGTCACATAAGCAAATATTTTTTCCGTCATAATAAAAATAATTACAATTAGTCATAATCAACATCAAAGTAGGTCATAACTAAACATCTCTTTAGTTATTATCAAAACACAATAGATCATAATTAAATTATGACCAACGTCATAATGAATCATAATAAAGTTACAAAATACTTACCCAAAAAAATAAAGTTACAACAAATCACTTTTGATATTTTTATTTTTTTGAGTATCGAAGAAAATGTTATTGTTGAAATTTCATTGTACATAGAAAACAATTTATCATAACCAAAAAATGGGTTAATTATAAAAAAAAAAAAAACTGCTTTAATTATTAATAAACTAGTCTATGTCAAGAAATAAGAAGGAAAATAAAAAAAATAAAAAGAAAAGTCAGGTCAACTAACTATTATTATTATTTTTTAAATTAAAACTGCTTTAATTATTAATAAACTAGTCTATGAAAAGAAATAAATAAATAAGGAAAGTGGGCAGTAGAGAGAGAGAGAGAGAGAGAGAGAGAGAGAGAGAGAGAGAACAAAAATGGTGAAAAGAAGGTAGGCGAATGGCAATTAAAAAAATCTTGATCCTTGGATGAATCTGGAAATTAATCTCAATCCTTAAAATAAAATATATTTTAAGACATTTTGACATATTTTCAAAGACCCTCCTATTTTATTATATAGATAATAATTTACTTAGGCCTCATTTGGCAACTTTTATTTTAGTCAAAAAGTTAAAAAAAAGTCATTATAATTATCACATCACTCTTCGTACTTTCTGCCAAACTTATTCTCAATAGAACAAGGATAGGTACAATCTAATATTTACAAATGTAAATTTGATCTAACAATTGAATTAATCCTCTCTAAATTTTCCTTCAACAGGAGAGGGAGACTATGGTGTAGTGATTCCCCCATTTTTTCAATCTCCCTCTTCTCTGTCTCTCTCTTTCCAATCCTCCCCTAGATTTGATATTTATCTCACCAATCTGGCCATTATAGCCTTACCTTCTCTACTCTCGAGTTTAAAACTTTAAGATCTGGCTTGAGATCTTTTCACAATCCGAAGACCGATGTTGCATAACGCGTTTGTTTCACATTAGGCGATCTCCTTAACTTGAATGTTCTATCTTGACCAGTGGAGGTGGGGGTCTTTAGATTCCAAGTTGAAGGTTGTGGAATAGTGTAGTTTTAGATGAGTTTAGTAATGACTTGGATATTGATTTTTTTCTGTTTGATTTTTTAATTTATTGATTTAATAATCATTCCCCAGTAAAGGTATATTTCCCTCCCTTGTGAGGGCCTTTTCTCTTCCTCTATGGAGGTTTGAATCCTTCCTTCTATGGAGACTTTTACCTCATTTTGAGGTCTTGTGATATTATTGTACTAAATTGATCTAATCTTTTATCGGTTTTGCAATGAAGATTTTCTTTCCGATCCAAAAAAAAAAAAAAAAAAATTGCACTAATCAACCACAATCAATCAATTTTAACATGGAAAACAATCACTAAAAAGTAGAAATAAATATAAATGTTATTTGATTAAAAAACTACTAATATTCGATCAATTTGATTTTTAACAAGTATGTTTTTCTCAATATTTTCTAAAAAGTAAATGATTTAAATTATCAAAATAGGTCTCAAAATAGACCCAATTATCCATGCAACAATTATGTGTAACAACCATTCCAAATTCGACTTTTGCCTTTTTTTAACAAGATGCCTATCCATTTAATCTAAAAAATTTATAGCCAAGCTGGCTGCATAGTCTTCTCAAGACAGAACTACTCACTTGGAGTGATTAGTAAAGTAAGTTTCAACCACTACGGTTATATAGAAAATATTGGAGATTTTATATTTCATATATTTGTAATTGGGAAAGTTATAAATTAGTGGGACAGTAAAAAAATAATTGTATTATAGATGAGGCATTGAATTTTCGTGCCTTCTTTCCTTCTTCCTCCTTGCATATATCTGCATTTATTTTCCTTTCAAAGAGAGTATAAATGTATGTTCGCTGGACAAACAGTTTGTAATGCTACTACTTTTTGTTGTGGATCATTTTATCCTAAGAGATAGACGTCCAGATTCTGATAGCAGTGTTGGAAGGGTGAATCTGTCTTAAGAAAGCAATGTTAAACATTGGACTTGATCCTTTCGGAAAAAATATTTTGTAAGTATTTTTTCCATTTTTCTGGTTTTATTGAATCCACATTTATCCGTCCCTTTTTCCAGATTGTGATTTGTTTCAGTAATAAATTAGAATCTGTCATTTTAATTTTATTGTTTATTAAATCAAATTCGGTGTTTAGTGCATGAAGAATATGTTGTTTTTCCAAATACAGTGAAAATTATCTAACCCAATCAACAAAATGAATGGAATCATATTAAACAATGTTTTCCGCAATTAAAAAACTTCAATGGTGTGAATCGTTGAAAATGGTGTAGCCAATAATTTGAAAATAGTATTGTTCCTAGTGGGTTAGTTGATCTTGACCCTCAAACTCTACTAGGATTGGAACAAAGCATATATTATCCCTCCCTGGAAGAAAATATACTCAATGAAATAAAATAATATCAGAGGGGAAGAAGTGATATGTTTGTTTTTTATCTTTTTGTTATTTAAACCATTAGGGCATGTTTGATTGGATGGATTAGAGTATGGGATTGAGATTATTAATTCGTGGGCCCAATTATCCTAAGTTTGTTTTAACATTTTGGTTTAAGATTATTAATCCAATGGATAATTAATCCAACAAATTTGTAGGATTATTAGTAATGGGGTAGGGGTGGGATTATTAATCCAATGAATATTAATTCAATTGGATAGTGAATACCACACTAATTTAATAGGATTATTAATACTTCACTATTAATCTTGTGAATCAAACATGACCTTAGGTTACAGTCTTATCAGGTTTTAGCCAATGATCTGTTTGGGGATTTTCGAAAGTTAAGTTTAGTTTTTGGATGTTTTCATAATCTTCCTAGATTCTTCTTTGGAAAGTGACCCAATAACATTATTTGAAAGAATTTTGATTAGTAAATTAGAGGCTATATATCTACAACATCAGAATTGAAGGTTTTGGGACTATGTTGAAAATTTTAATGAGATTTGTTTCTGTATTTTTGTATATTATGATTTTTTCTCCAAATGTTATTTTTGTCAATATAAAAAATATATGAATTCAGAAAATAATTTAATCTTTTTATATAATTTAATAGGAAATTCTATAATGCACCCTCTATTTCGGGGTGTGTATCTTATGTATCAATTATGATGTTTGTAATTTTTTGTTATAACTTATTGTAGTGTTAATTCTGATTTGGTTATGATTCGATTGTAATTTGTTATGATGTTAGTTACGACTCATTGTGATATTAGTTATGACATAAATCATTTGTTATACTTTATGCGTTATTTGGTTATGACTGAAAATAATTTAAGGGTTAATTGGTAAGGTTGGTGCTTCATTAAGTCATCTTTCTTGTTTTCTAACCCATAAAGTCGGGAGCTTCTATTCACACACACCAAACCCCCTCTCCACACACACTTAATGAAGGGGTGTGTAAAAAGTGTGTGAGGGGGAGATGTGTAGAAAGGGTATTTTGGGTGTGTAAATAGAAGCTCCCCATAAAGTCAAATATTCAAAACATTTATGTATATATGACCATTTCACCCTTATTAAAAGGTGAAAGGAATTGAGAAGTGTCAATTTATTAAGTGCTTATAAAAAATTATTAGGTGTTACAAGGGTATCACATGACAATAGGGGTGCAACTTGGACGAGTTTGGTCAGATTATGAGGTTATCCAAGCCCAACTTAAATTATGCTGAGACCTGTCAAGACCTGATTGTATTCGCAGGTTGTTTGCCCAAGTCCAACTCGAATTGCCTGAGTTGTCAGGATTGCACAAAAATTTTAGTGTTTTTTTTTTTTTTTTGGCAGCGAAATTATTAATTTATTAAAATTAGACTCTATTTACATTTTTTTTAAAAAGAAAATCATTAATAATATCAAAACAAATAATTTATATAATGTAAAATTAAACCCTAGAGTTATATCTATGTTTCAATTTGTCCCCTTCGTCCATCTCCATCTGTGTAAGGTAATGATTGGAGTTTAAAGTGAAAAACACTAGGGTTAAAATGTAAAATGCATGAAACCTTGGATTTTTTTTTTTTTTTTTTTTTGGGGGTGTAATTAACCACTTTTTAAAAATTAAAATCACTAAAAAAAAAAAAGGTTAATTACAAAATAGATCCCAAGGTTTCACCTTTTTTCCACTTTAAACCCCAAAGTTTTTCACTTTAAACCCCATCCGTTACCTTATACAGATAGAGATAGATGGAGGGGGCAAATTGAAGCATGAATGGAACTCCAGAGTTTAATTTATCGAAATTAAAACACTAGGTTTAAAATGAAAAACGCGTGCAACCTTCGGGTTTTTTTTTGTTGTAATTAACCCTAATATTTTTATATATCTATATATACAATTCAAGTTTTGGGTTGCTCGAATTGTTTGATATCTTTGCCTAAGTCCGTCCAAATTTTATTCGGGCTTCCAAAATTTTGCCCAAGCCTGTACCAAATTCAATAATAGCTTGCTCAAGCTCCAAAAAAATTCGGAGTGGGCTCGGATTGAGCCCGCCCAACTCCTCTACATGACAATGTTATCCACCGATTACCAAGAATTATGCTTTATGCCCCAATATAAAATTGTGGGCCCTAACCTCTCCATCAATCACAAATCTTTTGATAATCACCTAACAATGCCTTAAAAGCATTATATATTTTCCCTTATTGAAATTGTATTATTGATGTAGCATTTTACTTTTTTGTTATTTTAGAACTTAAAATTTTCATAAATTTTATTATACACACTTATTTTTAATAAAATTCACATTTTTGGAGTCTACAGAATGAGATCTATCAAATAAGATCAATCTTGAATGTAAAATTTTATAAAAATAAAATATTATTTTTTTTAACTATACAAAATTAACAATTTCTCAATTTGTGAAACTATCCAGTAAAACTAAGAAATTTCTCAATTTTTTTCCAGTATTAACTGATAGTATTCTTAATTTTTAAAAAATTTATCAAATTTTTCTACTTTTAAAACTAATTTAGTTTTTGTAATTTTAAATTTAGAATATTCTCATTTTTCAATTTGAAAAAAATGAAAAAATTAAATAGAAAAATATTGTTAGTTAAGTAAGTTAAGAAAACTTACTATTAAAAATGGTTTAAATTGTAAATTTATAAGAATTTTTTTTAAGGTCTCTAGTATTAAGATTTTATATAAAAAAAAAAGGACATGTAATATTTTCGTAATGGTTAGGGTCCTTCAACATTTTTTCAGATAAATTTTGATCCAAAAAAATTTCGAAACACAGAGAAATTTCAGACAAATTTCTCTAGTCTGTTCAATTTCTTTGATTTTCTCTGTATTTTGAAATTTTCTCTATATTTTGAAATTTCTTTAGGTTGATTACAAATTTCTCTATGTTTTGACTAAACCAGAGAAAATTGAACTACAAAATTGAATAGAGATAAACTCATAGAGAACTCATATTCATATATATATATATATGTATGTATACAACCCCATCCACCTTAAGCTGGTTTCAATTTCTCTCTGATTCAGAAATCTTACTGGAAATCTTCTGCACAAAACAAACACTCATCAGTGCATACATATAAATTTCTAGGGTTTGAGTTTTCAAATGCAAATTCAATTTTCTCTACAAATTAGAGATAAAAGAGAGTGATCCATCTCACAGTCACATCTGCCATGGAAGCATCGAAATCCACACAGAACATGTAATCGAAGTGCTTCGCAGCGGGGGGTGATTGTATGCGGAGACGATCGCAACAGTGTCGTAAATGTTGTTGAGGCGTCGGCATAGAAGGTCAAGGGAGGAAGAGAGTGAGAAGACAAAATGAGAGTGGGTGTGATATATGAATGGATGAGGGATCTTAGGCTACAATATATATATATATATATATTGTGAATCTCTCCCATTACTAAAAATTGGAGAGAGATGTTAGACTAAATTTTTTTGAATTTATAATAAAAAATATATTTTTATTTTCATATAATTTTGTATTTAATATTAATCTTGTTTGATAGATTTCATTGTATTGATTATAGAAATATAAATTTTATAAAATATATGTATATATATATTGTAAAAATTATGATGATTTGAAATTTTGAAAATCAAAACAAATGTTACATTACTATATATATATTTATTATTTTTTATAAACAGTTACAAATGATGAATAACAATTATTTGAAGTGTAATTTCGTCTACTAAAAATTAATAGGACTTGAAGAAATAAAAAAATCTTATCTAAGACTTAATTTAGTATAAGTTCACAAAATGAGAATTATGTGCAAATGTCTCATAATTTAATTATGACATTTGTAATAATCGATATTATAAACGTCATAACTCGCATACGCAATTTAATATATTAATTGAATGATCAATAGTTGATTGAAGGTTTTAACATTATAATTTCACCCATTAAACCAACTATCAATACTTGATACACACAAAAATACCAAGCATTTACAAATATTTGAAGACTGTCGGTGTTGATTTTTGACCTCACAACTAAACTAAATCTCTTTACTGAGATCCTAGGAAATTAGCCATAGAGCAAATGGAAGAATAGAAGAACCCAACACCTGCACACAAGAAGATAACAAGCACCACTGTGGCTCGTGTACCTAGGGCACTCCGACGTTGACGTTAGTCAACAACCTCACAAGATATCGGCACAAGTAAAACAACTCTTAATTAAAGCGTACCTTAAACTCACGGGGGTGCCTTACTTTTATAGCTAGCGGTGCCCTCGTCTCCTAGAAGTCTTACTTCATAGGACTTTATTCTTTACAAGGATAACATCTATCTTGGACTCCTCTTATTCAGATTAAGATGAACTCTTCTTAGAGTCCCATTTCTATCCAAATAGAGAGCCTTAAACCATCTAAGACTCTTGTCCTTTATCTAAATATCTTAGATTTTGATATGATCGCACCATATCTCGGCAACATGGTCCTTCCATGTGGCACCTCGGCTAACAACTTCAGCCACGTGAACAATCCTAAAAATATGTCCCCACAATTGCCCCTAGGTTCTATTGCCTTAACAATCTGATGTGATGAAACCAACATCGTTAAACCTTCCAACATGCTGGCTAAACAACATGTTGAAGGAGATTCCTCCGACTGAGATAATGACTCGTCGGTGTCGAGAAAATAGGATTCAAGTGTCCATTCATCAAGAACCAAGAACCAACATGTTCGGTCTCATTCAAGTCCAACATCTCAATATAGATCGCACTACTAGCCGAAGTCATCACCTACTAGTTCAAGAATCCAAGACTCCAACAAGACTTAACTGCTCATCTTCCTCACTCTACATGTCATCTCCAACTCGGTCTCCTTGCCTGATGTGCGAAAGTGAAAAGACAGAAGAGAGAGAGAGAGAGAGAGAGAGAGAGAGAGAGAGAGAGAGAGAGAGAGGTTTTGATAAATTCGAAAGGGTGGCCAAAAAAAGAAATGATTTCAAATTCCTTGGGCGACGTATCTCGCTGACATTAGCTCGCGTTAGGCAGCATGTGACACAATTGATGGAATGCTTCTGTGGCGTGACAAGTATGACCTAGTGAGGAAGCAACGCGTGGGTGTGATGGTTGAGTTTGTTGTGGCTTGACAATTTTCGAATCTTGGAGATCTTGAATTAGCAAGTAATGACCACGGCTAGTAGTGCAATCTTGGTTGAGATGTTGGACTTGGATAAGATAGAACATCTTGGTTCCTAGGTCTTGATGAGTGGACACTTGAGTCCTTATTTCTTGATGTTAACGAGTCATGATCTCAATTAGAGTGATAACTTTCATCATGTTGTTTAGCCGACATGTTGGGAGGGTAGATATAGGTTCTATCACCTTAGGTTGCCGAGGTAACAGAACTTAAGGGGCAATTATAGGGACATTTTTTTGGGTTGTCCACATGGCCGAGGTTATTTGTCAAGGTTCCACGTGGAAGGACTATGTTGCCAAGGTATGATATGATCATATCCAACTTTGAGATATTCGGATAGAGGACAAGAGTCCTAAATGATGATAACTACTTGTTTGGGTAATGTTGTACTCTGGGAAAAGTTCATTCTAATTTGAACAAGAGGAGTCCTAGATGGATGCTATCGTTGTAAAGGAGAGAGTCTTATGAAGTGAGACTTGTAGGAGATGGGGCATTGCTATCTATAAAAATAAGGCACCCCTATGGGTCTAAGGTACACTTTAATTGAGAGTTGTTTTGCTTGTGCCGATATCTTGTAAGATTGTTGACTGACTTGATCGTTGGAGTGCTTTCAGGTGGACGAGCCACCATGGTGTTTGTTATCTTCTTGTGTGCTGGTGTTGCACTCTTCTATTCTTTCGCTTGCTCTACGGCTAAGTTCTTAGGATCTTGACGAAGAGATCTAGTTTGGTTGTGAGATAAAAAATCAACAACCATAAAGACCTTATCAACACTTAGCATCAGACCGCCAAAGACGTAAGATGATATCAAATGACTTATAAACTAGACTAGATCAATGATAGTGGGCTTCCTCTCCATGAGATTTAAAAATAAATCCTTGAAAATTATCAATAGGGTCCTTCTTAAAGGCCCTCTAACAATCAAGTTAGAGATGATTGGAAAAGAAGATAATAGTGAGTATGGGAGTGTAAAAGATAACTAACCTTTGGGGTTTTAAAATTTTTTTTTAAAAAAAAGGGACTCACTTTTCACGGCAACATTTCACATGAGAGAATAATTTTTTAGCCTCTCGGCTAGACAAAGTGTGTGTGATTATAAACATATGATATATAAAAAAATATTCAAACCCAAAGGCCTTATGTTTTTTCTTCTCATCATTACTAGAGGTGTTGTTGGCCTATATAGGCTCACCGCGTGAGTTATATCAATGATTCAAATCACTCATATTTAAAGGTTCATCGAGAAAATCATTCTTACAAAAAAATCAAATTGATCAGAATACTATAAATATATTTTTAGATTACATTTGTCTCCAAAATAATAAATGGTTCATATTCAAAATTAAAATTGACATTTATTTTTTAATGACAAATGTAATCTAAGCATTTGGTCAAGGTTATTCAAATAATTTAATTTTTACAATAATGCAAACAGTTTCAATTATCAAAGTGATCCTTGTGATGAGCCCACAAAGACCCAACATCTTACTCCTAACCATTGTTTATAATCTCTCCACAGTCATAGTGGTTGAAACCTACCAAAGTGAGTACCATTCTACGCAAGTAATTATGTGTTGTGAATATTTTCTTACTTACAATGAATTATTATGCCTATCCAGATATCTATTTTTATACTCAAAAAATAAAAAATAAAACATAAACATTTTTATACGTGAACTAAGGTGGTTTTTGATAAAGTTGAAAACTAAAAATTGAAAATTAAGTATTGAAAATTGATTACTGAATTTTTTAAGTTGAAAGACTTTTTGATAAGAATTTAAGTGCTAAAATAAAAATAAATTGTTTGATATGTATAAAATCAAATTTGCAGTTTATTATTTTATATTGTAATGGTAGTGGTGGTGGTAGCTATAACAATAATAGTGATAGTAAAATAATGGTGATGCTTATGGGAACAATAACAATGATAATAAATGTAATAGTAGTTGTGGTGGTGTGGTGATGGTAGTAGTAGCAGCGGTAGCGATGGTAGTAGTAGTGCTGGCATGATGGCGGTGGCGGCAGTGGCATGGTGATGGACTGGTGGTAGCAATAGCGGTAGTGGTGGTGATTGTGTTTGTGGTGGCGGTGGCATGGTGGTGGTGAATTTATAATAATATATATCGATATTTATATTTAATATTTATAAATTAAGTTAGAATTAAGCAAGTTTCAAATAACTTAAATTTTTTTTTTAAGTTTTAGCCAATATTTTAAGAGACACGTAAATTTTTAAGTAATATCAATTGTAATTATCAAATAGACTTAATTAATTATTACTTAATACATTTAGTTTTAAGTACTGAATCATATTATCAAATACTCCATCTTCTTTTCCCTATTTATTTATATATTTTTTTTGGCCATACCATGCTATGGTGTATCCAAATGAATAATTCTATCCCATACTAATAATTTTACTAAAAATCTTATCAAAAATATATATGGTCAAATGTGATTAATTGTGAAAATAACAATAATATTTAAACATCTAATGATATGTGGACATAGATACTTTTAATAGAATTATTAATAAAATTTTAAGTAGATATAACATTGTTGGTACGCAAATATCCCATATGAATAAATGAATCCCAATAAAAACAATTTACATTTGGAAAATTTATTTTAAAGGTCTCACTTTCTCACCAGCTTCGTCCATCCATGCCTGTCTCACTATATCCCCACTTGCACTCTCTCTAATCCACTGTCACATTTGCATTTGGTGCAAAGAATGCAAAAATCACAGATATTTTTCAATTTTTATTTTATTTATTTTTAATGAACATTTTTTTTATATATATATTTTAGTAATTAAAAAAAATTAAGTATCTAGATTAAATACATTTAAAAGTTAAAAAAAAATATATATAAAAAATTAAAATGTGAAAAAAATTACTACAATTTAAAAATCAAACAAAACAAAATCCAAATTTTCAAACCATCTCATATGCTAATGCTTATGCGTGAATAATGATGCATTTTATTAAGGGTAAATTACCAATAATTCTTAATAGTTAGATTTAATTCCGATCAAATACTATTGAAAATAAGTTGAAGTAAAATTGTCACTAATTTTTTTTTTTTGTGACGATTTTTTCCATATATCACTAAAAATTGACAATTAGTGACTTTTTGTACTTATATGTGGCGTGAGTTATTAATAAGTATATAGGAAATGTTTTGATTATGCCATATAAGCACAGTTTATTGGACAAAATTTTTAAGTCTGCTTCTACATCTGGCCCCATATAATAAATTATTAATTGATTTCTGTTTGAGGCCATAGGAAATCTCATGATTACTGGCCGGTAATCTATAGGGGTGGATTCGGGTCATGACAGCATATGCAATGCTCGTAACAAAACATTTTATATCTCTTTCAAACCATGAAATGCCAAGTTTATATCACCATTCATGAATCATTTCCATTTTTGATAGAAAACCGGATTGTGAATACAACTCTGTGAATCTCTAGGTATGTGTCTGTAAGTAAACTATATAAGTACTAACAATTTGTCACTTTTATCGGTATTAACCGGAAGGCTCAACACCTATCTGCGCGGGTTTCTAGTCTTTCACCAAGGACACACAGGCCAATTTAACATTGTAACCACACCCCCTACCCAGATTTACCAAGTATTCACCATTTTTCTCAAAACAATATACATTTTCAAGGTGATAATATGCAACAATGCCCAATGCAAATGGATGAGAAAATAGTTCCAATTCACTTAGTTCTCATACAATTTTTACAACAATCATAGCTATCCTCCACCAATAGCCCAAAGCAGTTATCTCTAGACAATAAATAATTTTCATAAAGATAAACATTCCAATTCCAAGATGTGAGTGGTAATATATACCCAACGCCACCATCCTCATCAACATCAACCCAATTTCACAATTTTAACACCTTTTCCATTTATCAATATAAAATCAACATTTGAGGTTTCTAGGGTAAAAACCCTCTTTTCTTTATAAACCATTTTTCTAGATAAACCCATTATTTCATCATATCTCATTTATACACATCTATCCACAACCATTCCCAATAAACCATTTAAAAACTCCTCATTTCAATTTTGCACCAAATCCAAGATTGTTCAAAAATCCGTTTCTTTCACAAAGTAGTTTTATAAAAAAAAATAAAAAAATAACTAAGTTAAAACTGATGAGGAAGTGCAGAAAATCCCTACCTCAAGCGTAGAAGGTGGAAGAGAGAAGAACTTGGAAGACTCAATGTCAACAAAATCACAAGCCACTCGGATAAAAAAGAAGCCCTTGAGATGATTTACAATCTATTTCAAAGGACCAAGATGAGAAAGTACCTCTAAGTGAGTAGATCTGAAGATTTAGGTGAGAAAAATTGAGTTTTGAGAGAAAAGAGAGAAGTCATGGTTTAAAGAGATGAAAGAGAGAGAGAGAGAGAGAGAGAGAGAGAGAGAGAGAGAGAGAGAGAGATTGAGAAAAGTGTGTTTGGGGTTTATTTATAGTGGTAAAATAATAGCCCTAAAGTCAAAGGAAAGAATCAATCAAACCCCCAAAAAGCAGGGCCCAAAACTGAACCAAAAATCTGGAAATAACTCATAGGGGTCAACCTTCGCGACAATGGTGTCAACCCTCAGGAAGAAAAGATGAGACACTAATGTTTTGCAGCAGAAGAGGGTCGACACTAGGAGGCAATGGTGTCGACCCTATTTTACAAAATGTAACCCAGAACAAGACAACAAGGGGAGGGTCGACCCTAAAAACTGGAGGTGTTGACCCTATATTTCAGTATATAAACCAAGATAACGTAGCGATAGAAGGATCGACCCCACCTAGACTGGTGTTAACCCCAGAGGCCAATAACAAGGTAACTGTTGACACCACCAAGATTGGTGTCGACCCTAATTTTCAGTAGCTACATCAAGAGCACAGCAACAAGGTGGTGTCAACGCCATCAAGGCTGGTGTCGACCCCTGGAGCAACACAAAACAAAGAAAAAAAGGCAGTGTTGACACCACCAAGGATGGTGTCGACCCTCAAGCCATAATCCAACAAGATAAAAAGGGAAGGATGACCACTACGGATATGGTTTCTCGAATTTGAAAGCAATAAATGGGTCGGGTCTAAGCCTTGATTGCTATAACCTCCATCCCTTAAAGAATTTCATCCCTGAAATTTTAAATCAACAACAAAACCATGTTGAAACCAATTACAACAGTGATAGCAATTCAATTTCATCACCATGACCCATCTACTGGTCATTCATTCTCATCACCACAATAAACATGTTCTTATTACTAAATATACAATTCACATTCCCAAAACATATACAATATTTTTATTATATGAACATAACAAGATTTTCAATACATGTTCAAACATCAACAAATAGGTCTCGATACTTCTCATGGACTTTCACCTCACGTTCTCAAGTTGCTTCCTTAATCCCGTGATGTCTCCACAACACCTTGACCAAAGGAATTGTCTTGCCACGCAAGACTTGGTCTCGAGTATCTAAAACTCTAACCAGTCTCTCCTCATACGAGGCATCATCACTTACCTCTAGCTTGATCCAATCCAACACGTGTGATGGATCCGACTCATACTTCCAAAGCATACATATATGAAACACGTCATGAACCCCAGAAAGCTGTGGCGGCAAGGCTAAACGATAAGCTACCTCTCCAATCCGCTCTAGGATCTCAAAAGGTCCAATAAACCTAGGAGACAACTTCCCAAACCTCATCAAACCTCGTCTAGGTGATATCTTCAAGAAGATGTGATCTCCTACCTCAAAGGATAACGATCTCCTCCTACGGTCGGCATAGTTCTTCTGACGACTTTGAGCTGTGACCAACCTCTTACGAATAAGTGCAACCTTCTCCATCGTTTCCCAGACTAACTCAAGACCTATCATCGATGCATCATCCACCTCGGCCTAACACACAGGAGATCTACACGGTTGGCCAAAGAAGGCCTCAAATGGTGCCATGCCAATGCTCGCCTGAAAGCTATTGTTATAGGCAAACTCCACTAAAGGCAAGTGCCTCTCCCATGACCCCTTAAAGTCAAGAACACAACTCCGAAGCATATCCTCAAGGATTTAGATGGTACGCTCTGACCGTCCGTCAATCTGAGGATAATAAGCGGTGTTAAAGGTCAACTTAGTGCCCAAGGCATTCTGTAGACTCTGCGACAACCGAGTTGTAAAATACAGATCTCTATCCAAAACAATAGTGACTGGGACACCATGAAGTCGAACAATGCCCCTAATATAAAGGTCAACAAGATAACTTACCGAGTCACTCGTGCACATAGGTACAAAGTGCGTTGACTTAGTCAACCGATCAACTATCACCCAAATGGCATCATTACCTCGTTGAGTCTTCGGAAGACCCACAACAAAATCCACTATAACATGCTCCCATTTCCACAAGGCTATAGGCAAGGGTTGTAACAAACCTGTTGGCCTCTGATGCTCGGCCATCATTTGTTGACAAGTAAGGCACCTTGACACAAACACAGCTACATCCTTCTTAATTCCCTTATACCAGAACTGGAGGCTAAGGTCACGATACATTTTTGTGCCTCCCGGATGTACCGCAAGGCATGAATGGTGGAACTCTCGGAGTACCTCCTCTCGATAAGACTCCAGCACAAAGAGATGGTCAAGGTATCAAACACTCGAGTCAGAATACACGTTCAATCCCTTCTCTACCTTCCCACTAGATATCTTTTCCCGGAGGGCTTTGACCTCAAGATCACCTCGTTGTGCTTCTATAACTTGGCTCATAAGTGTTGGTTGTGCAATCATTGTGAGCAAAGCAACTGACTTGACGAACTCACCAAGGTGCAAGTCAAACTTACAAATGGCACCCAACATCTCTCATTCCCAGACGGCAATACTTATTACACTACTAATGGTCTTTCTACTCAAGGCATCGTCCACTACATTGGCCTTTCCCAGATGATAGTGCAGTTTAAAATCATAATCTTTCATAAACTCCATCCACCTCCTTTGCCTCATATTCAAATCTTTCTGTAAAAACAAATACTTCAAACTCTTATGATCGAAAAAGACCTTAAATCTTTCACCATACAAGTATTGTCTCCAAATCTTCAAGTTGAAGATTATAGCTGCTAGCTCTAAGTCATGAGTAGGATAGTTTCTCTCTTATGTTTTTAACTGACGTGAGCCATAGGCTACTACCTTCCCTACTTGCATCAAGACGCAACCCAAACCTTCCCGAGATGCATCATAAAATACCAAATAACCCATACCCCTCTCCAAGATAATCAACACTGGAGTAGTGGTAAGTCTAACTTTAAGCTCTTGGAAAGACTTCTTACAAGTCTCATTCCACACGAATTTGATTCCCTTTCTTGTCAGCCTAGTCAATGGTGAGGCTAATTTTGAGAAATCCTTCACGAATCGACGGTAATACCCGGCCAACCCCAAGGCACTACGAATTTCAAAGGTATTCATAGGTTATTCCTAATCTTGCACTGCTTCTATGTTAGAAGAGTCTACTGTCACTCCTTCCCCAGATACCAAATGGCCTAAGAATTTTACTTCTTTCAACAGAGTTCACACTTTTCGAACTTAACATACAAGTTGTGGGCTCTAAGCAACTCAAGCATAACTAGCAAGTGTTCCTCGTGTTCCCCCTCAGATAGTGAGTAAATCAAGATGTTGTCAACAAAGACGACCACAAAATGGTCCAGGATTTCTTGAAGGATCCTATTCATCAAATTCATAAACATGGCAGGTGTGTTGGTTAACCCGAAAGGTATCAGTAGCAATTCATAATGGCCATATCACGTACGGAATGTTGTTTTCTAAATATCCTCTTCCTTTACTCTCATCTGATGATAACCCAAACTCAAGTCTGCCTTAGAAAAGCAACAAAACCCCTTCAATTGATCAAACAAATTATCTATACGACACATTGGATATTTGTTCATAACAGTTACTCGGTTCAATTTCCAATAGTCAATACAAAGTCGCAATGTGCCATATTTTTTCTTGGCAAAGAGAGCCGGTGCTCCCCAAGGCGATGTACTAGGGAGAATAAAGCCCTTATCTAACAATTCCCAGAGTCCAAGCTTCGCGAGTTAATCAAGGAGCCGCTTCGGCTTAGTCAGTACAATAGGCCTATGCTCCGAGAGGGAAGTAAGTCAATCAGGGGCCACAGAGGCACGTGTATGTTGTTACCGTGCCAGAGCAGTTGCCAGAATCCTCAGTTATGAGAGGTATTTTTGTTATGTGTAATTCTTTGGTTAATGTATTGATAGACATGGGTGCGTCTCATTCATTTATATCTACTGCATTTGCTTCTGCATTAGGGTTAGAGATAGCACGGTTAGTGCCTCCACTCAGAGTAGAGTCACCTGTTGGGGGTACAGTTGATTTAGACCGGGGTTGTCATGATTGTGAAATAGAAGTTGTCGGGCATCGACTTCTGCTTGCTTTTGTGTTGTTAGATATGTCGAGTTTTGATGTCATTTTAGGCATGGACTGGTTGTGTTCTTACCAAGCTGTGATTGATTGTTACCGTTAGAGAGTTACGGTGTGCACTTCGAGCAGTGATCATTTCTATTTTCTGGGGAACTGAGTTGATAGAGCCTTGTCACCAGTTGTTGACCCTCGTAGTAGGAGCAAGCTTAGTGGCCTTCTTGCAACTCTCTTGGATAGTGAGAGTGACGGGGCTCGTGTTGAGTTACTAAGGGTAGTTTGTGAATACCCGGATGTCTTTCCAGAAGATCTTACTAGTTTACCACCTCACCGGGAGATCGAGTTCTCCATTGAATTAGTGCCTGGCACGGCATCGATTTCCATGTCACCGTATAGATTTGTACCTCGCGAATTGCATGAGTTGAAGATTCAACTCCAAGAACAAGGGCTTAATTCACCCCAATACATCGCCTTGGGGAGTGCTGGCTCTCTTTGCGAAGAAGAAGGATGGGTCATTGCGGTTGTATATTGATTACCACAAGTTGAATAGAGTTACAATTAAGAACAAGTATCCTCTACCCAGAATAGATGATTTGTTTGACTAACTTAGAGGGTCTCGTTGCTTCTCAAAAATAGATTTGAGGTCAGGGTACCATCAGTTGAGAGTCTGGGAGGAGGACATTCCGAAGACAGCCTTTCGTACTCGTTATGGCCACTATGAATTCCTTGTAATGCCTTTTGGGTTGACTAATGCACCGACTTCCTTTATGGATTTGATGAACAGAATTTTTCGGGAATACTTGGACTGTTTTGTGGTCGTCTTTGTGGACGACATCTTGATTATTCAACCTTTGAAGAGGAACATGATACTCACTTGCGGGTAGTGTTGTGTTTACTTAGTGAGCACCAATTGTATGCCAAATTTGAAAAATGCGAGTTTTGGTTAACAGAAGTGAAGTTTTTGGGGCATGTAGTGTCTAGAGAGGGAGTGATAGTGGACTCCTCAAAGATAGATGCCATACAGGATTGGGAACAACCCAAGAATGTTTTTGAAATATGGAGTTTCTTAGGATTAGCGGGGTGTTATCGACGCTTTGTAAGGGACTTCTCTAGACTAGTTGCACCTTTGACTAGGTTGACTAGAAAGGATATCAAATTTGTGTGGAGTGAGGCTAGTAAAAAGTCATTCCAAGAGCTTAAGACTAGATTGACTACCACACTGGTTTTGATAATTCTGGAAAGGGGTTTGAATTACACTGTCTATTATGATGCATCTGGGGATGGACTTGGTTGTGTCTTGATGCAAGAGGGAAAAGTTGTGGCCTACGGTTCATGACAATTGAAAACTCATGAGAAGAATTACCCCACTCATGATTTAGAATTAGCGGTAGTGATTTTTGCCTTAAAAAATTTGGAGGCATTACTTGTATGGTGAGAAGTTTGAGGTTTTCTCTGATTATAAGAGTCTAAAGTATTTGTTTTCTCAAAAAGACTTGAATTTACGATAACAGAGGTGGATGAAATTTATGGAGGATTATGAATTTGAGTTACACTATCATCCGGGAAAAGCCAATGTGGTGGTCGATGCTTTGAGTCGAAAATCTGTGAGTAGTTTGGCAAGTGTGGCCATTCGGGAATGGGATATGCTAGATGTTATTGGCAAGTTTGATTTGCACTTGGGTGAGTCCGGAGAGAGTGCTACCTTGTTTACTTTGAATGCTCAACCTACCATGGTTAGTAAGGTCATAGATGCACAACGAGGAGACCGTGATGTAGAATCAATCTGTGCTAAGATTTCCAATGGAAAGGAAGAGAAAGGTTTGAACGTTCACTCAGATTTGAGTGTAAGTTACCTAGACCGTTTGTTTGTACCAAAATCCTGTAGAGAGAAAGTACTTCGCGAGTTTCATCACTCACGCCTTACGGTACACCCGGGAGGCACTAAAATGTATCATGATCAGAGTCGTCAGTTTTGGTGGAGGGATATGAAACAGGATGTCGCTTTATTTGTATCGAAGTGCCTTACTTGTCAACAAGTGAAGGCTGAACACCAAAGACCAGCAGGTTTGTTACAATCCTTACTGATAGTTGAGTGAAAATAGGAGTGTGTTACCACGGATTTTGTAGTTGGGTTTCCTAGAACACAACGAGGCAATGACGCCATTTGGGTGATTGTTGATAGGTTGACTAAGTCTACACATTTCATTCTGATGTGCACCAACGACTCAATTGAACGCTTGGCAGAGTTGTACATTAGAGAGATAGTTCAACTTCATGGAGTTACTATTGTATCGGATAGGGATCCTTGTTTTACTGCCCGGTTATGGCAAAGCCTTTAAGAGGCATTGGGAACTAAGTTGACTCTTAGCACCGCTTATCATCCTCAAACCGATGGATAGTCGAAACATACCATTCAGATTTTTGAGGACATGCTTAGAGCTTGTGTCCTTGATTTTAAGGGGCTGTGGGAAAGGCTCTTACCATTGATTGAGTTTGCTTACAAAAATAGTTACCAAGCTAGTATTGGGATGGAACCATTTGAGGCCTTGTATGGCCGACTTTATAGATCATCGTTTTGTTGGGCCGAAGTGGGTAATGCACCGTTACTGGGTCCAAAAATTGTTAGAGAGACAATCGAGAAAGTTGTTCTCATTCGAAAGAGGTTAGCTACGGCCCAAAGCCGACAAAAGAGTTATACCGATAAAAAGAGACGACCTTTATCTTTTGAAGTTGGTGACCATGTGTTTCTAAAAATCTCACCAAGGCGAGGTTTGATGAGATTTGGTAAGAGTGGTAAATTATCTCCAAGGTTCATTGGGCCTTTTGAGATCTTAGAGTGAATTGGGGAAAAGGTATACCGGTTAGCTTTACGCCACAACTTTCGGGAGTTCACAACGTATTTCATGTATCTAGGCCTAGGAAGTATGAACATGACCCTTCTCATGTTCTTGTTTGGGTTGACTTAGAGGTAGATGAGGATGCCTCTTACGAAGAACGACCGGTTCAAATATTAGATACCTGGGAGCAAATGCTATGGGGCAAAACTATATCGTTGGTAAAGGTGTTGTGGAGACACTATGGGGTTAAAGAAGCGACGTGGGAACGGGAGGCAGAAGTCTACTCCAAATATCCAGATTTGTTTGAAAATGCATAAGTTGCTTTTCTTTGTAATATTCCCTAGTGTTGAGGGAAACGTATTTAAAGTTGTTAACCACATGTTGATATGTGCGTTGTTGTTTTAAGCATAAGGTTGTTGAAAGTTGCCATTACTTTTTAGGAAATTTCATGTTTATGCATATTTGGGAGGTTGTTGTTAATGAGATAACCATGGTGGAAATGGTGGAATTTGGTTGAGAGTTAGTATTGTGATTTGAAAATGAAATAGTGTGGCTTTGATAGCTAGAAACCCCTTTGTTTGGGTAGTTTGATTTGAAATTTCGGGGACGAAATTCTTTAAGGGGGGAAGGTTGTAGCGATCCCGGTTTCGATCCTTCTTTCATGTTTTGCCACTTCGACTGGGCCGGTCGGGGATCGAGCTGTATTTGACGCTCGTGCGGGGCTTTCCATGCTCGAGCGGACTATGTTATATCAGTTTGTAAATATGATATTTTAGATCACTTTTCCAGTCCTCTCTTTCTCTCTAAAACTCTCCAGAATTCCAGATCGGGATCTTCTCTCCCTAGAAGTCATCTTCTCTCTTTGATTTCTCCAAATCTGTTGGGATTTAGACCTAAGTTCTTCACCAAAGTTGGTTATCATCTCAAGGGCTTCGTTGTGTGTAGTGAAGATCGAGTTTCGACACTGTTGATTTTGGGGGTTTCATCTCATTTCTTCTTCAAAACTTGAGGTAGGGATTTTCTTAGAGTTATATATATATTTTTGCAAGATCTATATGATTTTTGAAATTATCTTTCGATAGCTTTGAAAATTGATTGTTGATTCAAGAAGTTGAGCGATTTTGAAAGTGGGTTTGTCTCTTGTTCGTTTAAAATGATCTTATGGGTTTTGATCTTCGTTGATTGAAGAAAAGATGATTTTGCAAAGTTTTCTTTCAAAGGATTTGAGTTGTATAGTTTTGGTGAGAAAACCTAGAATTTGGAAATTTATTAAAAAGAAACTAAAAATCCATGATTGATATTGTTGTATTTATTTTGTGTGTCAAAATAAATGGATGTTTGGAAAATTTCTTATTTATACTTATATAAATGATGAATTTCAGGGAATATGAGAATTGTTGTTCATTTTGGAAATTATTGTTCAAAACGTTGAAATAGTCTTGAAATGACTAATTATTGAGGATACTTGAGAAGAGGGAATTGTGTTATTCCTTGGATGATGAATTGGAATAAAAGTATTTATATTCATCTTGTGTTGTTGGCATAACAATTCATTTGATTACATTAAACTTTGAAAGTTGATTTGAAAACTTGCATTGAGAAAAGAATGTTGAGAAACAAGTTTTCATGAAATGGTTTTGGGGTAAATACGTTGGTAAGTCTTGATAGGTGGTGTAGATGATATTGAATAAGTTGGCTTGAGACTCTAGGGTGAAAGACCGAAAACCCGTACAGATAGGTGTTGAGCCTTCCGGTTAATACTAGTAAAAATGACAATTTGATAGTACTTGTATAGTCTACTTGCAGACACCAACCTAGGGATTACCAGAGTCGTATTTACCGCCCTTAAAATAAATTGTTAAGTTTTGAACAATTGAAATTGTATGACATCATTGAGCATGATGGTTTTGAAAAGATAAAAATGTGATTTATCTTCAAAAAAGGGCATAGCATAGCATGTGCATTTCATCTCTTGATACTTGCATAAAATGTATATACTTTGTTAAGGATTTCCTACTTGGCTTTATGCTCACCCTACGGGATTTTTGTGCAGGAAAAGATGTGGTGATGCCGCCTAACTAAAGGCGAGGAAATATGTGTTGAGAGTACAAGACTCTCATTTTACTGTAACTCTATGTGTAAGCCAAGGGTTGTATGTGTGTGGGTTTGAATAACTGTTTTGTGTAACCAGGCTCAAGCCTTGGAAACTTGTAAACCCTTGGGGGTATTTATTTGTTTATTTACAAGTGAAAGGGCTGGGATGGCAAGAATTAAGTCTATTTATTTAATTTAATTTAAAAAATAAATAAAGATGTTTTAAGTTGCCTCAACTGTTTTGTAGCGGTCTCGGTTTTACTCGTCTCTTGTGATGTTCCGGACTCGGGTTTGTGTTGTTTGAATGGTGGTTCATGTCGTGTTTCCCTTGTCTTCCCCTCACTGTTGGTTATTGGGTTGTAGTTATGTGTTTGGAAAAGGTTGGTTGCTTGTTTTTCCAAACTTTTAGTTGCCCAGAATTTGGCTCTTCCGCTCGAGCGGGTCTTTCTATGCTCGAGCGGGCTTCTGAAAATTTGCTCTATGCTCGAGCGGGCATTTGGACGCTCGAGCGGGGTCTCTGTTTGCAAAATGTACTAGAGGAGCGTATATTATACTCGAGCGTAGAGTTTCACGCTCGAGGGAGAGTCTGTTCTGACGCTCGAGCGGGGCTTTCTACACTCGAGCAGACTGTGTTTATCAGTTCGAAAAGGTGACATTTCAGATCACTTTTTGCAATCCTCTCTCTCTCTAAAACTCTCCAAGATCCAGATCTTGAGCTTCTCTCTCTAGAGATTATTTTCTTTATTTGATTTCTTCAAATCCATTGGGATTTTGGCTATAGATCCTTCATCAAAGTTGTATAACCTCTCCAGGGCTTCGTTGTGTGCGGTGGAGATCGAGCTTCGACACCGTAAATTTTGGGGTTTCATCTCTATTCTTCTTCAATACTTGAGGTAGGGATTTTCTTTGAGTTATATATATGTTTTTGCAAGATCTAGATGATTTTCGAAATCATCCTTTGAATAGTTTTTGTTGAAAATTGATTATTGATTCAAGAAGATGAGTGATTTTGAGAGTGGGTTTACTTCCTTTTCCTTTAAAAATAGAAATTGAGGATTTTTGAACTATGTTGATGAAAGAAAGATGTTTTTGGTGAGATCTTCTCAAATATTTGAAGATGAATGGTTTTTGGTGAGAAAACCTAGAAATTGGGGATTTTTAAGAAAGATGTTGAAAATCTTTAGAATATGTTATTATATTTATTTTGTATACCAAAATAAATGATGTTTGAAAATTATTTATTTATTACATATAAATGATGGTTTTCTATGGAATAAGAGAATTGTTGAAGTTTTGGAAATTGTTGTTTAAAAGTGTTGATATAGTCTTAAAATGACTAAGTTGTTGGAAATGTTTGAAATGTGGGAATTATGTTATCCGTCGGATGAATTGAAATAAAAGTATTTATTCATCTTGTGAAATTGCACTGAAGTGAGAAATGAGAATTTTGATGGTGTGAGAGTATTGGAAGTAGAAGAAATATTGCATTGTATTATTAATCATTACATTGGCATATCAATTCATTTGATTATGAAGAGCTTTGAAATTTGATTTGAAAACTTTGCATTTAGAAAAGAATGTTGAGAAATAAGTTTTCATGAAATGGTTTTGGGGTAAATATGGTGGTAAGTCTTGAAAAGTGGTGTAGATTATAAGTGTCGAGCCTTCCAGTTAATACTGGTAAAAATGACAAATCAGAGGTGTCGAGCCTTCCGGCTAATACTTGTAAAAATGACAAATTAGTAGTACTGGTATAGTCTACTGGCAGACACTAACTAAGGGATTTACGAAGTCGTATTTACCGTTCTTGAAATAAATTGCTAAGTTTCGAACAATTGAAATTGCATGACATCATTGAGCGTGATGGTTTTTTTTTTTTTTTTTTTTTTTCAAAAGATGAAAATGTGATTTATCTTCAAAAAGGGGCATAGCATGGCATGTGCATTTCATCTCTTGAGACTTGTATAAAATGTATATACTTTGTTAAGGATTTCGTACTGGGCTTTATGCTCACCCTACAGGATTTTTGTGCAAGAAAAGATGTGGTGATGTCGCCTAACTAAAGGCGAGGAAATGTGTGTTGAGAGTACGAGACTTATAGCGATCCCGATTTTCCTTTTCTGTATTTGCTGTATTCTGGACTTGGGTTCCATGGAGTTGGTGGTTGTATATCTTGTTGTCATCCTTTAATTTCATATGTTTGAGTTTTAGGATGTGTTCGGCAGGGTTGTTACAGGTTGGTTGAGCCTTGGTTCCATTTCCTTGTTGCCCAGTTTTTAGGCGGTCCGCTCGAGCAGGTCTTCTTACGCTCGAGCGGGGTTTACACCTTTCCAGCATTTCGTGTTCCTGCAAAATTTCTATAGGTGTGTTTTCTACGCTCGAGCGGGTTTCCTACGCTCGAGCGAGTAGCGCTCGAGCGGGCCTTTGGGCGCTCAAGCGGGTAGTTCTTTTTCTGAAAAGTTCTGGGAGATGAAAATCTACGCTCGAGCGGACTGGTTTTTCATGCTCGAGCGGGCATTCTTGCGCTCGAGCGGGACTAGATTTTTGTGCTTGATGCTCGACCGTTCTATTCTCCACTCGAGCAGGTCATACGTATATCAAAGGGCAGCTGGGCATTTTTAAATCACTTTTTACATTTCCTTTCTCTCTCTTACTTTCCCAAAATCGATTTTGAGAGCTCCTCTCTCTAGAATCTCCCTTCTCTCTTGGGTTTGATTTAGCTAGAGTGTTCTCCTTTCCTTTGGCCTTTGTAAAAAGTCTGTTGATCGTCGAGGGCTACGTTTTGATCTGAAAAGTTGGGAGTTTGGAGCACTTTGAGTTTGGTCTTCTTCTTCCTTTGAGCTTCGAATTTGAGGTAGGGATTCATACTCACTCTTATGTGTTTTGACCTAGATTTTGAGCTTTTGTATAAATGGTTTTGGGTTTTGAAAGTTAGGGTTTCAAGTGTGTATTTTTGAAAAGAGGGTTTTGTTTATTTTGAACTATAAATATGTATTTGTGTAGACACCCCATTTTTGACCGTCCTCAAGACCTGGACGTCACCGTTTGAACACCCGGTGATCATCCATGTTTGTGTTCGTTTGGAGTTCCCGGAGTTCTCGGCTATGCGCCTTGCCTCAGGATCTCCGAACTCGACTGTTTGTGTCTGGTTTTACACCAAACACTTGTGTTTTGCCTTGGAAAGGCAGAGGATGCCTTGTGAGACATCCCCTTGCACCACCGGCAGTGGCTAGAGGCCACCGGCTGGTTTTGTGTTGCCACCAGCAATGTATATTGCCGGTCGGCACTATTTGTTGCCGGTCAACACTCTTTTTTGGCAAAATGACATTTTTGCCCAGCCGACTACTGTTCAGTTGCTTTTTGAGATATTTTAAGGCAACTGTCTTGCATCTTCTTTCCCTCCATACACGTGTATGGAGGGATGAGCTTCTTGGTGGCTTAACTTGTAAGTTTGGTTGCCTATAAGAGAACCCTTTCTCCTCTTGGCTCAAGGGTTGGAGGGTTAGACATTTTGGAGAGAAAAGACCTCAGAGAAGCTCTGGTTTTAGGGTTTGAGTTCTATATCTATCCTATCTCTCTTTTTCTCTCTTGTTTGTACACTAGGTGCTTTAGTCCACATTATTGCACACAAGCACCTAGTGTTTCACCTTCCCTTGGCTACTGAGGTTCCAAGAGGTTGTTCTTGGTGTTCTTGGCTGGATTTGAGCCCAAGGAAGCAACAACATCAACACTTGTGAAGAAGGTCAACAAGGGTGAGAAACTTGCCTTATATATCCCATTCTTGCACTCCATTTTTACCTATCTTTGAACTATTTTTTGTGCTTGGTGTTTAATACAAAAAAGTTCTGTTTTTTAGTCATCTTGATAGTTTATTAAGGGTGCTTTGTGCTTTGGAGAAGTTTGGCCCCTCTTAGGCCTTGAAAGGCCTCATTTTTGTGCTATTTTGTCGAGCTCCGGGATTTTGGTGTTTGGGTCTCTTCACCACTGAAATCTTGAGGGATTTCAGTGGTGTAGATGATGCCTTGATGTCCCAAGAAGGAGAGGGCCACCCCCTCTCCTTGTTGTCCTTGAAAAGGACAAGTTTTGGCCTCTTGAGAAAGCCTTTGTTGGTGTGTGTGTTGAGCATGTCTAGGCTGCATTTCATGTTTATTATGCCATGATATAACATTGCTAAGAGTTGGTTTTGGTCCCTTATGCATGCTTAGCATAGTTGCCATGTAATGCCTTGTGATCCCTTAATATGTCTTAGGTTGTGTGCCTTTGTTTCTAGCATGTTTTAGGCTTACATTTGTGAAGCTTGTATGCTTATTTTTCCATGAATGAGGTCTGTCCATAGTTATTTTGGTCGACCCTAGCTTGCATTGTATAGCCTCTTTACATGTTTGGCTTGTTGGCCTTAAGTGCATAAATGTGTAGCATGCCTTGTTTGCATTATTTTCAATGGTTTGGAACCATTTAGCATGCAATTTCAGTCCGTTAGACATGCTTGTTTGATTGCCTTGCATGCCTCTTTGAAGCTTTGAATGCATATGTTGTATGCCTCATGCCTTGACCTTTGTGTATGCCTTGCTCTAGAGCCACTTAGATGCCATCTAGGAGGTCCCATTTGTATGGTCTAAGGCGCCTTAGACCTGCTTTTAAGCCTTCTTGGCCTTGTGAGGCTTGGTTGGCTTAGCCATGGTTTAGGTCTCCTTTGGCTTGCCTTGGATGCTTGGGCCATTTGTTGCATGCTTAGTCTATTTTGTTGCTTGGTTTGGCACCATGTTTTGCATAATTTTCAGAGCTTTCTATGTATGCTAATTGTCCATGTTTAGCTTCCTTTAAGTGTGCTTAAAGCTTGCTCACTTGATGTTTAAGTTGGTACCTTAACATGTGCATGTGTGCATGCGTGATTAGCCTTCATTTTTGGGCACTTTGGCCACTGATTTTAGGCCTATTTAGAGTTGCCTAAGTCATGTTTAAGACCATCATTTGCTTGCTTGCATGCTTACCTCATGTTTGCTTGTATGCTTTGCATAAGTACATTGCATGATAGCTAACATGACTAGGTTGCATTGCATCAACATGCATTCCTTGTCCCTTGATTTGGTGATAGGGATTGGGATTTTGGTTTGTTTGGTTTGCATGCATTTGAGATTGAAAGTGCACATTTGATCCTTTGGGCCATCATGCATGGGAATGCGTGATTGGTGGCCCGAGAATCGAGGCACATGCCCCTTTGAGTCACAAACATGATAAGGAGTGTGTTTGGTGCATACATTGCTTGAATAACATTGCCATGCAAGATTTTGCCCTCTGCTGCTGTGAGTTGCAGGTTCTGCAGACATTCAGTGCCGATCGGCAACATTTAGTGTCGGCCGGCATTAAATTATCAGCCGATGAGTTCATTTTGTGCCGGTGGCCACATACTTCAGCCGGTGGTGTTTCCCCTCAGCCGGTGGTATCCCCCAGTGCCTTGAGAAGTAGTTCTGAGACTTTGGCAGTTTTCAGAAAGGCAGAGCAGGGAAAACAGAGGCAGTCTAGGCATGGCAGTGCAATTCCGAGCAAGACCCGAGCACGTCTTTGCATTTGGCTCTCTCCCGAGGCGCTTCTTGTTTTTCTTAGTTTAGTTAGTTTGTCAACTAATTAGGCTATTTGTAATATTTAATTAGCTTGCGTAGTTAATTATTTGTATTATTCTTTCGGTCCCTCCGAGCGAGGGCATATCTGTAATAAGTGTGGGTGAGTGGTGTGTATGTCTTCCAACCCCCACTTCTTTCTCCCTTTTACTTACCTGCTTTTAATGGTTAGTATTAGGGCACGTTTATTTTAGCATACCTTATGCTATGCATGCGTGCATCCATGCATTTGTTGACATGCATCGGGCTCGGTACATCATACAAACTGCATTGTATTTTTAATTCCAAATTGAATACGTGCATCGAATAAAGTGCATTTCACATGCCATCTTTAGGGTTAGCCGAGCCTACTCTAAATTGCATCTTCGCCTGTGTTGCATTAGCCATTTAACATGAACTAGGTCATGCATGTTTGCTAACTAGTTTCTTGTTTTGGCACGGAGTACGATGTAAGTATTTATGCTTTAGCATATCGCATGCGTGTGGATGTTAACATAACAGTATGCTTACCATGCGACCAAGTGCTTATATGAGATAAACTGTTTGAATGCCTGTGGGTGGAGGTTGGATTGCTTGAGTTGGGAAAACTCATTGAAATCCGCGTTTTAGCCTACTTGCGAGTAGCAAATTCCAAAGCATTTTCAAAACGAACGGATATGCAATGTTTGTTTCCAAATTAGGCGATCTAGTCTATACTTGTTTGCTGTGCGCATAACATAGTAATTCTAGGCTAATAATTAGAATAAGAGCATGTAATGTTTTCAAAATCGGATATCACGGTTAGTAGAGGCCGGTCTTCGGACCGGGCGAAACGGGGTGCTCATAAATGACCTTCCCGATCGTACCAAGCTCCCGAGCCAAGACTACTTTGGTGATGATGACGGACATGTCTTCGGCACCGAGTCAGGGTTTCCTAAATTTCCCATTTTAAAATATTTAGGTGGCGACTCTGTATCTGGCAAAGCAGTCCATGTTTGGCACTACTTTTCAAAAAATCTATTTTTCTTCAAAACGATTTGCCAGAGTTGGACTCTTTGGTTCAGATTATGAACCGCAACAACACAAACAGGGGAGTCCGAACTGTAGCATAGAGGCCCCCACGGGCGCTGTTACAGTTTCTGGCGACTCTGCTGGGGATTTTAGAGAGCTTGACTCGAACTCGTGATATCCTGTTTTGACTACACTTATGTGTTTCTTTGCATTGCATGTGCATTGGTGCGCCTAGGACGCCGTGTTGGCCATCTGCTATTCCTGAGCGGTTTGCTGGAGGCTTGTCTTGTCAAGGCATGTCCATAAGGCTGACCGGTTGCGGGCTCTGCCAGTATGGGAACACAAACCCCGATTTTACCGGGGCACCCTTTTCGACCATTCGGCCTAGTGCATATCGAAGTCCATAGTGACCATTCCAAACTAGGACAGGTTGTTTACCCGATTTTAGGTTGTTTGAAGCCGCTGTGTGCATAGTGAAACCCTAGCTCCTGACAAAATAGGACAGGGAAACCCTACCCCAACATAGGGGTGTATTGGCTCTCATTTACTTGCTATGTGCTTTTAGAGTGTATCTCTACAGGGAATGCATATACCAGTTTGTAAGTCTGGGTATCCGACTGCGCAGCACCAAATGTCGATATTTTGAGAATCGATTATATCTCATGTATCGATTGATTTAGAAGCGATGATTTGAAAAAGGATCGAATAGAATACGATTGTTCAACTTTGCTCAGATCCGCTCCAAGATGAAATTGAGCCGAGATCTTTGTCTGTTTCCTCTTTTGCTAGGTAGTCTTGGAACTATAGCTTCAGAAAGCTCCAATATCCCCCGGGTACATTGGACTTGTGTTGATAGACTTTGTCGTTGATTGATTTGCCAAAGGCGAGTAAAGGCGGTCGAGCACGGCACCGGTTCGTGATTACGGATCAAGAACCCTTATCCACCCCACCGGTGAAACGATTAGGTGAGGCCTCGTTTTTTTCACAGAGATAGATATACCCATCAGTCAGATGGATCAACAGAATACGTCAGGGGTGGAGGCAATGATGCGTCAGATGCAGGAAACTATGAAACTCATGCAGCAAGACGCTGTCCGCCAAGCGGAATTCTTCAAGCAAAGAAGTCGCAATCATGGCTCAAAGAGGCCGAGCTCATCACCGGTGCAAAGAAAGCGGTAGCGTCTGCTTCATAACAAGTTCCTCCCCCAGTATGAGCTCCAGCACCTGGGGAGACGCCAAATGTCCAGGAAGGTACAGACATTCCGGTAGGGCCGGCTCCGCCCCCAATGGGAAAGTTGAAGGTAGACCAGGGTGACCTCTCTCTTCATCTGTCTAAAGGGGGTAAGAGCAACAAAAAGGAGGTAAAACCTATTTTTATTTGTCATCACTGTGATAGGTATGGCCACATTCGTCCTTATTGCTTTGAATTGTTTGATAAGGTGTCTCAAAAGGATAGAAATTCGAATACTTTTTGGGTTAGGAGACAACCTTATATGTCTAGGAGAAATACCAAGAGTCATGAGGGTGTTCACAATGCCAAGACATTTACCAAGACCGCCAGACCTAATTTTGTTAAGACCAAAAAGATTTGGGTTAGAAAAGTTGATTTGACTTGTTTAGTTGTTCACACTGCTCTAAAAGCACGTGACTCACACATGCGGTATCTTGATAGTGGGTGCTCTCGTCACATGTTAGGTGACAAATCCTACTTTACCTCCCTTGAAAAATATGAAGGTGGAATTGTTACCTTTGGAGATGGTGGCACTTCTAGAGTCATTGGTACGGGCTCCATAAGTGTAGCTGGTCTTCCCAAGCTTGAAAATGCCTTACTTGTTGATGGTCTTAAAGCAAATCTTTTGAGCATCAATCAAATGTGTGATTCCCACCATGAAGTATTGTTTTCAAAAAATAAATGTGAAATTTTGGATAAAAAGGGAAATACTGTCTTACATGGGGTTCGCAGATCTAATAACTGCTATGGGATTGTTACTACTAATGATCTCACTTGTCACTCAACCATCATAAGTAACATTGATTTGTGGCATCAAAGATTAGGTCACATGAATTTCAAAGACCTAACTAAGATAGCCAATAAAGAACTTGTGAGAGGAGTACCTAAACTGGGTAAGAATCAGAATCATGTGTGTGGACCATGTCAACTTGGAAAGCAAACCCGTGCCCCTTATAAAAAGGTGAACAACTTCACAACCAAACGTCCTCTTGAGTTGGTTCACATGGATTTAATGGGTCCTACTCGTACTGAAAACATTGGAGGTAAAAGATACAATTTTTTTAACTGTTGATGATTTTACTCAGTTTTCATGGATAAATTTTTTAAGGGAAAAATCTGATACGTTTGATGCTTTTCAGGCCTTAGTCCTTAAAATCCAAAATGAACAGAGTCTTTCTATTGGGCGTATCATAAGAATCCGAACTGATCATGGTCGTGAGTTTAAAAACAGTTCGTTTTGGGATTTTTGTGATAGGCATGGAATTAAGCATGAATTTTCTGCACCTATTACTCCATAACAAAATGGAGTGGTTGAGAGGAAGAACAGAGTTGTTCAAGAAATGGCTAGGGTCATGCTCCTTAGTAAGAAACTTCCTCTAAAGTTTTGGGCTGAAGCCCTAAATACTGTTATTTATGTCATTAATCGCATGTATTTAAGGCCTGGCACTTTACAAACTCCATATGAATTGTGGAAGGGATTGAAACCTAATGTAAAATACTTCAAAACTTTTGGGAGTAAGTGTTACATTTTCAAAGATAGAGAGCCATTGGGCAAATTTGACTCACGAAGTGATGAAGGTATTTTTCTAGGGTATTCAACCACTAGTAGGGCTTTTCGAGTCTATAACCTGCGAACTTCTTCTTTAATGGAATCAATCAATGTGGTTATAGATGACACAGGTTCCCCTACTCCAGCAACAAATGAGGATGACAATGGTGAGTCTCCAATCTTGGATACTGAACCACAAAGTCAAAGAGAAGCTGAGGTCCAAGCACAAGATGTTGAGACAACACCAACTTCTCAGGTAAGTCAGAGTCCAAAGAGTGCATAGAGAGACACCACTTCTGATGCTTCTATCACCACAAGTCCTGAGTTCAAACCATCAGCAAGGGCGAAACTGAATCATTCAGCTCAACAGGTGATTGTAAGTGTGTCGGATCGAATGAAAACCCGAAGACAAATTCGGGATGAGGTATCTCATATGTGTTATGTTTCATTAATTGAACCTAAGAATATTAAAGAGGCCTTACTAGATGATAGTTGGGTCAATTCTATGCATGAAGAATTAGGTCAATTTGAACGTAACAATGTTTGGACTCTAGTTCCCAGACCTAGAGACATGAATGTGATAGGTACCAAGTGGATCTTTAAGAATAAATCTGATGAAAATGGTACTGTGGTTAGTGTAGAAACTCCATTTTTGACCAACCTTAAGACTCAGACGTCATCGATTGAGCGCTCGGTGATTGCGCATTTTGTGCTCGTTCTGAGCTTACAGAGTCTCGGTTGAGAGCCTTGCCTTCGGACTTCGGGACTCTTTTGTGCTTTGTCTCGGTTTGCGAACCAAGTCCTATTTTCTCTGTTTTCTCTTCTCGAAGGGAGGAAGAGGTCTCGAAGACCATCTCTCAATGGCCGTAGGCTACGTTTCGTGGTCGTAGGCCACCATTCTCGTTTAGAGACCAGTTTCCTGTTTTCGGAGCCGTCAGCCGTGCGCCTAGGTTTGGGACCGCTTAACTTTCTCCGTTTGCTCCGGTTTTTGGCACACACCTTGTTCCCTCTCCCTAGAGGGACACTATGGCCCGGGAGACCACCTTTGTGGTCGTACGCCACCTCTAGTGCCTAATAGTCAGTTTTCGAGGCCCCCGGCTACGCGTTTTGGCCCCCAAACCCTCGTTTTGCATCGGTGTGGGTTCATTTTTGGCATGGACCCTAGTTTCATTGTTAGGAAGGTGGTAGTAGGGTGGGAGACCACCTTTTCTTCTTAGAGATCACCTTTCCCCAGTCGGCCGATTTTTCTTGGCAAGTAGGTGGTCTCCCTCACTTTTGGGCCACAATTTCTGGTCTTCTATACCACCACTGAGTTGCATTCACCTGGGAGACCACTAATCTTGGTAGGCTGACCACCTTTTTTGCTTGACCCTTTTGACCCCTCGGTCTCCCTCACTTTTGAGCCACAATTTCTGGTCTCCCATACCACCACTGAGCTGCATTCACCTGGAAGACCACCAATATGGGTAGGCCGACCACCTTTTCAGCTTGAACCTTTTGACTCTGGTCAGCCGACTAGGGGGAGTGGTCGGCCGACCACCTGAACTGGTCAGCCAGCCTTCTGCTTTTTTTGTCTCAATGAGTTGAAGCCAGCTGTGCCAACTGGAAGCCTCAGAATGCATCCTCCATACACATGTATGGAGGATGTTTAAGCTAGCTTTTAAGCTTCTTTGAGAAGCTTTAGATCTTCTCCTCCATAAAGGGAAGGGCCCTCTTCCATTGCTAGGGTTGAGAAAATTGCTAAGGCTCATGCATACACTCTCTCTTTGTATCTCTCCCATTTAGCTTCAAAGGTTGAAGTTCTTGGCCCCATTGCACTACACCTCCAAGCACAACACCTCCATGGTCAACCTAAGCACCTAGGAGCTCATTTTTAGAGGTTGAAGAGTTCTCATTTTGGTCCAGAAGCTGCTGGCCTTCTTCTCTACAAGGGTAAGTCTCTATTTCCCTCTTTGTAGCCTTGTTTTGCTTCATAGTTTAGCTCTATTTACAAGCATATTTAGGCTTTGTCATAAACTGAAAAAAGTCTTGTTTTGATCTTTTAAACATGTTTGTTTAAGACCATTTTTCTGTTGGGGGTCACCTACCCCCTTGCATGCTTCATTTCCTCTTGTTTTGAGCTATTCATTAGAGTATTTGTGTTGGCCTTGGTTTGGCCTTTTAGCCACTGAAATACAATGGATTTTCAGTGGCTAACATGTGTCTTTGAGCCTCAAAATCAGAGAGGGGTGACCCTCTCACCCTTTGTTCTCTTTACTAGCTTTCTTGGCCTTCCAAAAGAGCCCCTATTTGCATGTTTCAAAGCCTTGCTCCATGCCATTTTTGATGAGTTTTTTTTGACCTGCATGACCTCTTTCTAGAGACGGTTTTGCCATATTAGATGTCTATTATGCATGTGTGGAGTAATCTTCTTTAAGGCCTTTCAAAGGGGCCTTCACTTGCATGCTTCCTAGACTCTTTTCAGGCCTTTTGCGGTGAGTTTTAGGGCCCTCATAACCTCTTTCTAGAGGTGGTTTTGCCATTTTGTATGTCTATCTTGCATGTGTAGAACAACCCTCTTATTGGCCTTTCAAAGGGACACATCATTCTTGCATGCATTGACTGAGTTTTAGTGGGTTTTTGGGCATTATTTGGCACGGCATACTTCTGTTTTTGGCTGTTTTGGTGAGCTCTCATGTGCTTCATATAGTTGTAGTGCAAATCATGGTTCACTAGCTTATTTTGCATGCTTTGTTGACCCTTGATTTTAGCACTTTTTGGCCTTGCCTTAAACTGATTTTGTGCATATTTTGGACTGCCCTAGCTCTTTTTTTGGGTCTCATGGTCGAATGATGCTTATTTTGCATGCTTGTAGTTCAATACACTTGCCTAGCTTTGAGGTTTGAGGTCTATTGCATGTATATACTAAGGTGTTTTCATGCTTTGGAGTCATTTTGTATCATATTTCAGAGCCTATGTGAATTCCATATCCTCATGTTTTCTCCTCTTTAAGTGTGCTTGAGAGTTGTGCATGAATGCCTTGTTTTCGGACCATTGAATGAGCTTCATTTCCATGCACTTTGAACCATCATTTTGGGCCATTTTTCCACTGTTTCAGACCTGCCTAGGGTTTGTTTGGGGTTGGTTTTGCCATTTGTGCATTGCTTTGTGTACCTCTAGTGTAACGCACTTCACTAGTTTCGGTATTTGGGCCATCTAGCATGCATTGGGTAACATATTTGCATGATTCGGGACCATTGTACATCATGTTTCAGAGCTGGAAAATGTGTGTTTGCATGCCATACATCATCCTTTGCCATGCTTAGTTAGAGTTGCATGTTGTGCCTTAGGATCGGTCCTTTGCATCCGTGCATGTTTGAATGTATTTCGGTTGTCTCATTTCCATTATATGGCCACTGATGTGAGTGTGGTTGAGGTCCACTCCTATTGGTGTAAGTCCATCTTGCATTTGTATATGCCATTTACTTCATGTGCGCATGATAGTCTTCGTAAGTGCATTGTGTATGTCATGTTATGTCACGTGCATTGTGTATGCCATTTTAGCCTATAGCATTGCGTATGCTAGGTTGCATGTTAGTTGCATTGTGTATGCCATCTTATTGCTTTGTGTTTGGAGTAGGGTTAGTCCAAACACGAGAAACGAGGGACGTTTCATACTCCACGTGACGAAACGTGTCTTAATTCCCAATCGCCGACACTCCGAATTACCCATGATGGAGTTTAGGCCTTGTTATGCTTATATGTGCATTCATTTCACATTGAGTCGTGCAACTCGACTCCTTGGCCATCATGCATCGAGATGCGTGTTGGTGGTACGAGAATCGAGGTCTACACTCCCTAGAGCTTGTGCAATGACGGGGAGGGTGGTCATGCACACACCTGTTGAAAATACTTTGCCATGCCCCTTTCTTGCTCTCTTTTGCAGCAAATCGGAATCCAGCAGTAAAAACTAGTCAGCAGCCTTCGGAAGTTTTATACAGTGTTCTAGGACCAATTGCAAAACAGAGGCAAATCGGGGCATCGCAAGGAATTTCTCGACAAAGCGACCCGAGCACGCATGCATCTTTCATCATTCGGAACAAGAGCTGAGGCAGTCCATTTTATAGCTTGCATGCTAGTTTATTTGCTTTCCTAGTTAATTTGTTAATTAATTAGGGTTTTGTAATATTTAATTAGCTAGAGTAGTTAATTATTTATTTGGACTATATTATTTATTTGGACCCTCCAAGCGAGGGCAATTGTGTAATAAGTGTACGTGTGTGTGATGTATGTCTTCCAACCCCACGTCTTTCTCCCTTTTATTTACCAGCTTATGATGGTTAGGTTATGGCATGTTGCAATTAGCATACTTATGCTTGCATGTTTGCATCCATTCATCTGTCTTGCATGCACCGGGCTCGACGCATCATACTAACTGCATTGTATTCCAATTCCAAGTTGAATACGTGTTAGCTGTAGCATCTCATATGCCATTCTTAGGATAGCCTAGCCTATTTCTAGTTGCATTTTGCATGTGTTGCATTAGCCATCTTAACATGAACTAGGATCATGCATTGATTACTAACTAGTTTCTATTTTGGCTTGGAGTACTCGGTAAGTGCTTATGCTTTAGCATCCTTGCATGTGTGTGAGTGACTGCCATGATAGCATGCTTACCATGAGGCTATGTATAACTGCCTGAATGCCTGTGTGTGAAGGTTGGGTTATTTGGATTGGAACAATTCATCAACTGCGAGTTTTAAGCCCGCTTGAGAGTGGCAAAATCATGTTTTCTAAGCCCACCTGAGGGTGGAAAATCCACATTTTAGCCTACTTACGGTAGCAAACCGCTTCCAAAAACAAACATGAGATGTTTTGTTTCAATTCAAGCGATCCAGTCTATATTTGTATGCTGTGCGCATCACGTAGTAAATCTAGGCTAATAACCAGAATAAGAGCATATAATGTTTTCAAAACTCGATATCATGGTTAGTAGAGGCCGATCTTTGATCGGGCGAGCGGGGGTGCTCACGAAGTGACCTTCCCCAATCGTACCCAAGTTCCCGAGCCGAGGCAACTTTGGTGATGACGGACACACTACAAGAAATTGCACTTTTGGCAACTACTTTTGGCGACGACGTCAATTTTTCATAGCCAAAAGTATATTTTTGGCGACATGGTGATGAATTTTGTTGGTAAAAGTATACCTTTGCCGACGCAATTTACTATCGTCGCTAAAAAAGCATAACATTCTTTAAGCACCAAAATTATTTGTTGGCGCCAAAATTTTAAAAGTTTTAGCTACGAGGCTTATTTTTTACCAACACAATGAGCGTTGCTATTAGTGTGCTTACTTTTGGCGACGACAAGTTGGCGTGGGCAAAGAGTTAAACATTTAGCGACGATAACACTATTCGTCGGTAAAAGTTTTATTAGTGAAACATGTGATTTATTGATTTGTGTTTTTATTATAACTTTTGAAAGAGTTTTAAATATTCTAGTTATTGAATTGTAAAATTAAAGTGATCATTGAATTAAATCACAAAATGAACCCATCAAGGCCAAACATACTCTTAAGTTGACATGGCTAATTTGAGTTAATTTAAACTTTTCTAAAAAATGTGGTTAGATTATCAATTTCAATGTGTTTGGTTTTATTTTTAGATTCTTTTCATTGTGGTTTTATGTTTGGTTTTATTTTCATAAACCAGTTTAATTTTTTTTCCCCTAAAATGCTATAAAAAATTTTAAAAAAATTTATTATTTTTATATAATTTCATCTTTTAGGTCATACAAACTACAATAAAATTGATTTTTTACGAAACCACATGGACGACCTACAAGACACTAATAGTGGGTTCTAATCATAAGTAACATAGAACAAACAGAGGGAGAAGAAAGACAGTGAATTGGTTGGAAAGGGAAAGGGTTCTTCAAACCCTTGTTCTTCAAAGTTCTACTATCAATTGAATCGATGGAGATTGAGAGGCAAACACGGTAGTCCCGAAGCCCTTTGGAGGTTCTTCAAAGCCATACGCTGTGTCGACCTACACAAAACAGAGAGAGAATATTGCTGTGAGAGGCAAATGGTACACTCATCTTTACGGCAGCAAGACTAATTTGATGGTAAGGCACTCATCTCATCTCTCTTCTCTTCCTTGTTCCTAAAACCCTTGTTTCGGCTCTCTCTCGCTCTCGCTCTCCGTGTAGTTGGCGATGTTATTAGAGTGGCTGTGGGTAATTTCACTCTACCTAAAACCCTAATCCAACAAAGAAAGAGAAAAGAATTTTAAGAACAATCAGAAAATCTGAAGGTATTCCTCTTTCAATCACTACAACAAAATTGACTTTTTACGGCACCATATCAACGACATACAATAAATGTACGCCGTAGTTTCTCACTTTTACGACTTGCTTTGTTTGCACGTCGTAAATACTTTTCCAACTACGACGTGTCTATTACGTAGGCCATGAATGGTAATAAAGATGATTTTTTTACGGCTTGCAGTGCACGCCGTAAATAATAAAACTTTCTACAACGTGCATATAGCGTGCCGTTGATACATTAATTATACATGATGCACATATGCCAGCTGTGAAAAGTGAATACTTTTCACGGCGCACACAATGCTCACCATTGAAAGTATTGCACTTTTTACGATGCACACATCGCCTACCGTTAAAAGTATTACTTTTTTACGACGCACAATGCATGTTGTGAATTGTATAATATAGCGATCCCGGTTGTCCCTTTACTGTTCAGTTGTCTTCCGGACTTGGTTCCGTGAAGTTGATAGTTGTAATTATCTTGTTTACATCCTTTACACTTTGTGTTTGGATTTTGGAAAGTTTTGAGCAGGTGTGTTACAGGTTGGTTGAGCCTAAGTCTCAAATCTAGTTGCCCAGGTTTTTGGTTGTCCGCTCAAGTGGGCCTTCTTGCGCTCAAGCGGGGTTTACACACTCCCAGTATTTCGTGTTCTTGCAAAACTTCTGCAGGTGTGTTTTCTACGCTCGAGCGTGTTTCCTGCGCTCGAGCGGGCTTGTTGGCGCTCGAGCGAGTAGTACATTTTTGGTGTAAGTTCTGGGAGGGGGAAATCTACGCTCGAGCGGACTGGTTTTTGCGCTCGAGCGGATGTACTTTATTCATGTGTCTTGGCGCTCGAGCGGGCTTTATTGTGCTCGAGTGGACCTAATCTTTTGTTCTTTCCGCTCGAGCGTTGTGTTCTCCGCTCGAGCGGGAATGTCGTATACCAGTTGGCAGCTGGGCATTTTGAAATCACTTTTCACATTTTCTCTCTCTCTTACTTTCCCAAAAGCATTTTTGAGAGCCTTTCTCTCTAGAAACTCCCTTCTCTCTAGGGTTTGATCTAGTTAGAGTGTTTCCCTTCCCTTTGGCCTTTGTAAAAGTTGTGTTGATCATCGAGTTCTTCGTTTTGATCCGTGGATCTTGGAGTTTGGAGTATTTTGATCTTCTTCATCTTCTTCCTTGGGCTCCGAAACTTGAGGTAGGGATTCCTACTCACTCTTATGGGTTGTAACCTAGATTATTGAGCATTTGGGTAAATGGTTTGATTTTGGGATCTAGGGTTTCGAAATGTGTAATGGGGGTTTTGTCATTTTGGTTCTTAAATATGTATTTTGGGCTTCAAGATGGTGTTATTGTTGTTGGTTGTTGATTTATGGACCATGGGGTTCTTGTTGAAAAAAGGGGTAGAAAACCCTAAGTTGCAGTATAAATTAATTGATATAATTAATTCGGGAAAAATGTTGTTGTTTGGAATTGAGATGGAAATAATGAAATTGGCTCATTACATTGTAAAATGGTGGAGTTGGATTTATTAATCGCTCACTTTTGAAAACATTGATATTATATTTGTTGGAGCTTTTATTATCTGTTTAGAAATAATTGTTTGGGCTACCGGTGGAGGGTAGTTTTGATTGTTGTAGACAATGCATGATGATTAGGTAAACTAAAACTAATCAATTGGGTATGTCATAGAGTATGACGGTTGATAGAATACATTAACGTTATGTATTGATTGATTGTGTATATGACCTATGTGTGTATACGTTGTGTGTGTGGGAGGAGATAGGGGATGTGCTCCACGATTTAGGAGAAGATAGGGGATGAACCTCTAAACCAGATGTTGTTTGGGAGGAGATAGGGGATGGACTCCACTGATACAGCTCATATGCTTGTCAGTTAAAGTGTTAATATAGCTCATACGCTTATCTTTGGAAGTGTTGATATAGCTAATATGCTTATTTGTTGAAATGTGGATACAGCTCGTATGCTTATCTGTTGAGATGTTGATACAACTAGTATGTTTATCCATTGTAAAATGGGAAGCGTTTAATACGAGTCACTGTCTTATATAAGTGGTTGGCCAGGTTCTGAGCCGTTGATGTAAATTGAGAAAATGATGAGAAATGGAAAATGAAATGAAATATGAACATTGTGATCATGTAATGGAAATGGGTTATGAATTGATTTATGGTAATCGAACATTTATCAATTGTTAATGTCTTAGTTACTGCTCATATTGTGTTTAACATTTCTCTACTGGGCGTTGGCTCACCCTACATGGGACACTATTTTCAGGTACAGGTAGCATGCCACCTCCAAGAACATAGCTTGGATGATGATAAGAGTTGAAGACTCTTTTTGATTATTTCGTTGTATTACATGTACATCAAGCCACGGGCTTACTTTGTATAGAGTTAGTACTCTTCTTTTGTGTGACCAAGTGTTAACTTGGAAAGCTGTAAGCCTATAGGGCACTTGCTTTTGTTGTTAACGTATAATACTGTTGTAAGAATTACTCTGATAAATGCAAAGGTGTTGATTTCTTTATACCATTGCATGTCTAATATGATGGGATTTATGTATTATTATGAGGGCGTTACATATAATAAAACAAAAAATGCGCGAAAATGAAATTTGGGGCGCCAATCACCCAAAAAAAAAAAAATTTAGAATTTTTTTCCCACATTTTGTCTATCTGTTTTCTTTCCCCCTCCCTCTCCCTCTCCCTCTCTTTCTCAAAACACACACACAAGGCATGCTGTCAATCTATCAAAATGCACAGTCCAAGTATTTGGCTTCTAATCAAAATGAACCTAGAAGGTTTCATTAAAAGGGAGAAGGGTTCGAAGGGAGCTCATCTCTTTGAATTGTCTCATGAAGAAGGGTTACCTGGTATATACTGCTTTGTTGATTTCTATTAAAGTGATTACTCATTCTTTGTTTGATTTTGATTTTGATTTTGATTTCGATTTTGATCATCTCATTGATTTCAATTCAACTCTCTGGTGCAAATTCTCTCTCTTTTTATGGTGAACTGTCACCGCTTCTCTTTCACTCACTCTCTGACTCTCTCTCTCTCTCTCTCTCTCTCTCTATGAAGTTAGGGTTTCGAAACCACCACAGTCAAGAGGTGTTGATTGAACGAAGGTAGATTTTTCTGTTTCGAGCCAAACTCTGTTCAGATTTTTCTATCACCATTTGTTCTATTTCATATATATGTTTAGTGATTTGGGGACTTCAATTGAAAAATAAAAATAAAAATTTTGAGAAGTTAAGTTTTAAATTGAGAATTTTGGGTTTTTATTTGGGGGGATTTGATTGAAAAATTAAGGTTTCGTTGTCATTGCCAAATTTTTAGGTAATTTTGATTTTTACTTCTAATGGTTCCTATTTTACTTTCACCATTCTCTCTTTATTCAAGATTTGTTCTAGGTTTTTGCTGGAAAGAAAATTCATATGAGGTGATTCTCTTCCTTGTCTTTGTGTGACGTTTGCATATGTTTGTATGTATCTAAATATTAACATATACCCAAAATCATGACTCTCCATATCAAGATGATTTGTGTTATGTGTACGATGATTACTTCTCTGTTTCTCTTTGTTGTTTTTGGCTGGGTATGTTTGTGAATCTATGTTTTCTTAGGTATCTCTACGTATCTCTATTTTATTTCTACTGTCTAGCAGAGAAGAAAACTATATATATGTTATTTATGCCTCCTAGGTGCTTGATAAAATGCCACTAAGAATGGCTGGCTCTTCCTATGCTTTTATATTGTTTTCTTGTGGGTGTTTTTTTAATACATATCTATCTATATCTCTATACTATTATTACAAGTGAACACCTCACTTAATTTCAATGAATTCCTTTCTCTCCTTGCGTCAAGTGTCAATCTCTCTATGCAAAAGGGAAAAAATAGTAGTTATACGAGGGCTATGAATTGGTGGGGTTTAGAGCTATGAATTGTACCTTTTTTTAGTGCTTTTTGTGTGTGGTCTAGGGGTAGTTGACCTGTGGGAGTGGAATTAATGGGCCATTTAGACTTAAGATGTGATAGCATCAATTGTTCATGTATGGCTGGCTTCTACTCTGTTTTGTTTCTCCTTGAGTAACATGGACTTCTTTATTTTATAAATAGCAAAAAACAAAATGAATAGTTATTAAATTAGATGCCATTATCTGAATGACTCATAATTTTGAAATGGAAAAATGAAAACAATATTAAAAAATCTAAATAGTTGTACATAACTGATAATGTTTCTACCTTCATTTTCTATGCTAGTGAAATGGGCCATTTAGCCTCCACAGGATACTCACTATCAATGGGCGGGTGCAATCCTATGGAACTTGTATATATATATATAAAGAAAATGGCTATATTTGAAGCTTATCATGTTATATATGAGAAATCACCAAGGAGATGAAAAGTTTGGTGAAATAAAAATGTGAATAAATCACAAAATATAATGCTTATTCAGCAAACATAAGCTTGATATGTTCTATTTTGTGGATTTGCAGAGTTCTTGCCCAAGTTGCATACTTTGGTTCTCACTAACGATCAACTAACGAATTTGGTTGAGATTGATCCTCTTGCATCACTCCCTAAGCTACAGTTTCTTAGTCTTCTTGATAATAATATCACAAAGAAGCCAAATTACCACTTATATGTCATCCATAAGCTGAAATCATTGCGCTTGCTAGACTGTCAGTAAATTGTTGTCATTTACTTGTTAGTTTTGATTAACTTTCTTTGGCATGTTAAGGCTTAATTTTTTGAAACCAAGCCTCTGTTTGTTATGTGACATGATTGACTTTCAATTGTAACAATGTTCCTATTCTTGAATTTTGTAAATGAGAAATTGTTATCCTTCTGCCTTTTCAAAAAGCATTGGGTTGAAGGTTTGGAGCCTAACCTTAGGGGGGGGGGGAAAGGAGAAAAAGTGAAAGCAGGTGTAGAAGTTTTGCATATTATGTTATTTTTTGGTTAAATACTCCTTGACTTTAGTGGCTTCTATTAAAAATACATATCGATAGGAATATGCTAATATCTAATTTGTTGTATATGAATTTAAGTCTAAAATTTTTCTTTTTTCTCCCTCATAGAAATGTTATTACCTACAAACTAATTACTTTATATTTTCTAATATTTATTGGAATTTTTCTTCTAAAAGATTTGGATTTACATGTTGTTTTACCTAACTGATACTAAATTGACATGCTATTTTGGAGTGTGGCCTTGAGGTTGGTGATATTGTTGTCTATTGTTGTGGATTGGCCTCGAGTTCTCTGGGCTTATAAGGAGGCTACCCTGTTGCTGGGTGGGCTCTAAGTTATCACTTTTAGTTGCTGCTAAATGGAGCAAGGATCATGACATGGCAGCAGGTTCAATATTGCATTAGGAATGAGAGCTGAGCTATGCATATGTCAGTTTGTTTAATTAGATGTATTCTTTATATGGAAGCAGTGTTCACTGGAAATTGTGTCAATGGCTGAGAGTGGTCTGAGCATGGTTGCTGCTGTGATGGTCTCTGGTGTGCTATGTTGTTGGTAAGTTTGCTACTGTTTTTTGGGTGTTTTGATTCTTGGCTACTCAGCTATGCTCAGGTAGTGGTCTGTTTGTGCTACTCTATTATACTTTTTATGTCATAATTCCTCAAAACTCTCGTCAAAATACACCCTTGACATAACTATAGTATCTTGTGAAATTCATATTTTATTTGTTTCTCAATATTTACTCTCTAGACACATCCCATTTTATTGGTACTTCACTTCAGCACTTCCCCGCTCGTTGCTTGCTTCATATCCTCTCTTTTTGGTAAGTCTAGAAACTGATATAAAAAGCTGTTTCTTGCCTTGCTAGGCATCTCATTCTCGTGTATATGCTAGTTGTTCAGTCACAGTGTGATGAGATATGCTTGCTGCTTGGATTGATGTCTACATTTTTCAGATTCTTCTCTATTGTCATGGTTAACTCTGGAGTGCAGTGTAGTGGGTATTATATCTTACTAGAAAAGTGGTCTCGAGAAATGTTTTTTCCTTTGAGCTCAGTAAAGTACTGATGGTCATTTTGCCTGCTAATCATATTACATGTTTTATAAACATAAGAACTTATTTAAAAATCTTTAATGTTAAATGCTTCTCTGAGTTGGTTTTTGTTTGCATAAATAGCTAGCGAGGCTTTTCTTTTTCTTAAACTATTCATGTTTTAGTGTAATAATAGTTTGCAGATCTTTTGATATAGTGACATCTGGTTAAAACTCTATACAGCATGCATGTTGCTTAGAATTTGGATCTCTTTGAAATTGTCCAACTTGAGTTAAAGTACATTTCCCCCTTTCTAACTTGATGTAACATATTTGTTGCAGATTGGGGTTTTTCTTGATAGGAGGGTTTTGTTCTACATTCTTCCAATTTTCTCATTTGTTTTACTTTACTCCAATCTTCCACATAAGGTACTGCTATGAAACTTGAAATTCAATTTACTGAAGGTCAACTTTTCCACAAATTCTATCATAGTTGTCAGTGCTGCAGTAGATCCACTTTATTATTAGTTTTGTTCCATTGTTTATCAGCGGCAATTGCAGCTAGCAGAATGTACATCTCTTTTCTTTTGTTTAATTAATACCTCAATTAATTTATAGGAATACAGAGTTATTTTTATCTTCTTGTAGTTGTTTTAAATGATATATTGAAGAGTAGTTTTATAGTTGACCAATAGAGGACGATTGAAAGAACAACTGCAAAATGTGCCAGATTCCTCTCTGCTTTCTAAAAGCATGTTAGACTTTCAATTTACTATTTGGGTGCATAGCACTAAGTGTTGCTTTCTTAAAACTGGGCTGTTTTCTGTGGTTATAATTACTTATTTTTTATACTTAGATATGATAATGGGCTTTTAATGAAGCAAAGAGACATATTTCACTGGTAACTATGTTACCTTCCTAGGTGGTGTTGTATGATGCTCTTAATTATGCAATGTGTGAGGCTTATCAGTAGGATGCTACAATAATATGGTAACCCGGGTTAATAAATTTTTCAAGCTAAAGATACTACTATTACCCCCAACATTTTGCAAGCTTACTAGTCATCCTGGTCTTAAGCTATGTAGTTAGTGTCTTCAACCCTAAGCAATTGTTTCGGGTCAATGTTGTCCTGGATCAATTAGTAAATTACCCATGGCTCCTATTTTGCTTCCAGTGGAAACATTTTCCGGATAATATGATGATTTGGTAGGATAATAAGAAGCATGAATAAATGTATACACCATGCGGCTGTGATACAATATGAACACATTAACAGGGAAATTTTAAATTAAAAAAACACGGACATGGTAAAAAATAAATAGATATCAAAATAATAATAAGGAAAATGATATACAAGTTCACTTTTTAGATGCACTTTCTAGACTCAGTAATGTGTCAAGAAGATGATTGGTTGATAATTAGAGAATATTTAATTATCAACTAATCATCTTCTTGACACATCACTCCTCATATTTATTTTAAAAAGCTCTATTTTAAAACAAATTGGAAGTTTTAAGCTTTTGGATTCTCAAATTTAAAAAGCTAAAGGAAGAGGGATTAATATGTTTAAATTTACATTATTTTTATATTTATTTTTAAAAGCTCTATTCCAAAACAAATTGGAAGTTTTAGGCGTTTGAATTCCTCAAATCAAAAAAGCCCCTTGCTAGTGGGTGGCACACCACCAAAATGATCTTCCGGTATGACTGGATAATTACTTGTGTCGCGTCTAAGGGAGATGTGTGCCGCCAATGTTTGAAGTGTGTTTGGTTTTAAAAGATTTGAAAAATGATAAGATGTGTGTCCAGCATTGGTGGGTGGTTGTTTCTCATAACCCCCATCGTCAAGGTGTCAAAACTTGGTAGAGGAGAAAGAGAGAAAATTAGTTTTGCATTAATCTCTTAATCAATTACAAGACCGAATGTTTCTTAAGTAGAGAGATGCACTAAACACATTAGGAAAGAACAAAATAGGAAACTCTTAAAAGGAAATTCTAATGCTCTAATGCTAAATATACAATACGTTCACTGTGTTGGGGCATGTCCAAAGAGTGTTGGTGTCTAACACGTACCACCATACGCACAAGGCACCTTTTTAAAAGCATTTGTGCTTCCTAGTTGGTATGTTTATGCTAATTCTTTGGTTGTGGTATTGCCCCTAAGTTTGTTATTGAGTATTGCCCCTAAACTTGTATTGTTTAACATGATTGCGTGTGGGGGCATTATGATATCTGGATATGAAACTTTGACCCAAAGTTTGATTTATGGTGGTGGTTGTTTTCTATTCCCTCTCACATGTGTGTGGCCCCCTTCTTTTTTGATGCATGCTCTGGTTTGATTCTTTCTTGTTATATGAGTTTGATGTATTTAATGGGGTGGGTTGCTCTTTTCACCCCATTTGGTGAATAGAATTACTAATGAACAATTTAGATGTTGAGTTTCAACTCCCTGAATGTTTGTTTAACAGGTTGATTATGGCGAATGCTTCTGAGTTTACAACAATCCAAATATCACTGTGCACTTCAATACAGAGACTCTGGATATTGTTAGCAATACGAAAGGGAAAATGTCTGGCATTTTGGTTAGAAAAGTTGACACGGGGGACAAGTCTATGCATGAGGCAAAAGGCTTATTCTATGGGATAAGTCATTCACCAAATAGCCAATTTTTGGAAGGCCAAATTGAACTTGACATCTAAGGTTATGTATTGGTGGAGGAGGGTACTGCAAAAACTTCTATTGAAGGTATATTTGCTGTCGGAGATGTACAGGTAACTATGTCAAATGTTACTTGATTATTTCCTACTTCTGTTTGTTATTTTATGGAACTCTCCAGGTTCATTACATGCCCCAAAATGTGCTGCTTTGGCATTTCAAAATGGATTAATTACTCATTTGGGAAATGAAATACCATCAGTAAGGTGTAGGACAGGTTAGGTTTGGCTGCTGCATGACACTTTCACCAAATGCATATATATCTGGTGGAAGAGATGTATACAATTTTAGTGCAATCCTAGTGCACAAATATTTCCATGATACTGTATTTCCTTTCTTAGATGAACAGTTATGGAATGAGTGAAGTATACATGGAGGACTCAATATGTTAAAGAGTCTTAGAGAAAATAACTTTGATAACTATTCGTGCTTTGAAGGATCAATTTATGCCGAGTCATATTGCTGAATCTGCACTAACATTATCGGGGTCTGTTTTAGATTTATCTAAGACACGCTAAGAAATTCAGGAGTGTTTAAGGATAAATATAGAAGATTTAAGGGGTTTATGGGATAAAATTTTCTGTTTTGTATATTTTTGGGCTTCATTCGGCCCCCTCTTTCAAGAAGACTTCCTTATCTTTTATTGTTAGATATTGGAAAGCTGTGTGTGATATGTAATCTTTCAGTTTTTTATCTTGCTTTTAGCTTGTGCTTGGTGGACTTCTTGGCCACTTGTTCTCTGTTGAACTTCCTTTAATACATTCTCTTTGTTATTGATTAAAAGGTAATTATTTCTAATTTAGTATTAAAAGAAGTATTACAGAGAACGAATGGGCAAGATAGATTTATTTATGTTTTATTAAATTTTAGTAGTTAAGGGTAATTTCGTTAATTTTAAATTATGAACTGTTAGGGAATGGGCCCAACATGTATATGATGATCTTACAGATTTGTATTAGTCATTGAACTTGTAATTTTTTGAGACTTGTATTTCAGTTTCTCGATCTTCATATAGGATCATGAATGGAGGCAAGCCATAACTGCAACAAGTTTAGGATGCATTGCTGCTTTATCAGTTGAGAGATATCTTGCGAGCAATAATCTCCTTGTTGAATTTCATCAGGTATTTTTAATCCTGATTGCATTCCATTTCATCTGTTCAACTTCCCTCTTCAATCTATATCTGTGATTAATTTTGTGGTGGATTCTTGTGAGGTTAAAAGAGAATTAGGGCAGCATGTGGTGCATTGTGTGAAAACTTAGACAAGACCAATGTGCGTAATGATGGATCCAGCAGTTGAGGCTGTTAGATGGTTCCAACTGCCTTGGTCCTTGAACTAGTCAAGTTTGGTGGTTACATAACTCTGAAAACTATTGAAACCCTTTTTACTCTCTCTTTCTACCTACTTTATTTTTTTTGAAGTATTTGAAGACAGTTGGAACCTCTAGTTAGATTGATGACCCATTTAACATGTTCATGGTTTCGCTTGACCAGGTGGTGTTTTTCACCCCTTATACAAAGCTTTATTGAGGGGCTAAATCTCTCCTTTTTGTTTTATCACTTTACAAAAACACAGCTCCCAGAACCTTAATATCATACCCGTTATTATAGGTAAAAGAATCTGCAAGATTACGTCAAGTAATGCAGACGATTCTCACTATAGGAAATACATTGAACCAAGGCACTGCTTGAGGTATTATTCTGTGAGATTGAAGTATGTTATGATCTGTAATATTTTGTTTGGTGGAAAGCTTTTGGCATTGATGTCCTCCTTTGTATTTCAGGAACTGCCATAGGATTCAAATTGGACAGTCTACTTAAGTTGTCTGATGCTCGTGCAACGAACAATAAAATGACATTGATGCATTAGCAACCTCAGGAGCTTGATTTATGCCCAGGAGTAGGCATACAATGTTTTCTGTAAAAGAGAACAATTTAGAAATATGTTTGAAAGGAAAAATGCTGACTTTTCTTTTTGTAAAGGAATTGTTGGATCTTCATAGATGTACATAATTCTAGTTTCATGACAAAACTAGTGTATGTTTGTTGGCAGTGATGCTGAGATATAAAATAAAGGGGATTTGCCAATACTAAAATTTTAATCTTAGTGGAAAATTCAGCAGTAAATTTGGTTTGATTTTCTTTTGTTAAAATCTGCAAGTTCTTGCTTAGTTAAGTATACCGACACATTTATCTTGCAGGGAAGAAGTGCAGATTCATTGTCTCAGTATTTTGGGGATCCAGCTAGGTGCCCTTTTGAACAAGGTTTGGTTTTATTTTCCACATTTATGTACTTAATTTTCTGTTGCTGTCAAGTAAGGAAGTTCACTACATTTCTTTTCTATTTGATCTACCACATTGATTATGTTAGAGATGTATCTGTATGTAGATTAGATTAGATGATGGAAGTGAAAATGCTTACATTTCAAGGTAGCCCTCAACATGATCCTGCTCACATTATAGTAACATAATGTAAATAACGAAAGAATTTTTAAAGTGACCATAGTGTATAGCAGAACAACCAATAGTAGACATAGAAGAGAGTTAGAAGAGAGGAAGTATTACCAGCCTCAATAAATCTCTATGTTTTTTGTCCTATGTGTGACTGCTACTGCAGAAACAACAGATTATATCATTTAGTATGTCTAAAACTGTACTCTATGATTGTTAATCTACAAGGACAATACAGTAAGATTAATTTCCAAATGTGTGATGTATATTCATGGGATTTGAAGAGACAGTGTTCAGTGAATAAAGTAAGGTTACAGTATCATGATTGTCAAGTTATATTTGCAATTTCAAACTAAACTGGGAAAAAAATTACAGATAAAAATCTTTTATCGTCATCAAATGGCTCACTAAGGTGCATTAAGGACTATTTTATACATACAATTTACAACTAAGGAACACAGACTGAGTAGGGAAAGAGTTTGGCTTTGCTTCATAAATATAAGTTACAGAAGTATGCTAAAGAACCAACAAACCTTTTAGCTGTAATAAAATTGGATATGATCTATTAATTACAAATCTTTAAATGCAGGTTTTGGAGTTGGGGATGAATTTTCGTACTGCAGATGATATGAGTGCAATACTTGCTGGAAGAGAATGGGTTGCGGAATGTGGGTGAAGTTGCATCTGTCAGGCATGCATCTTGAAGGAAAGGTAACAACTAGTATATTCTTATTTTTAGACTAGACTGTGTATGCATGCTATATTTTGTCATTTGTATTATATTTTCATAGCCTATAATGAATTTGAATATTATATGAACGTTGAAAACTGTAAAGGTTGAATATTATTGGATTGTTATTTGTGATTTTATTGGGTATAGAAAATTCTTAATGGTCAAAGAGCCAAAATTCTCTATTTCTAAGTCTTTTTTTTAGTAGAATTAAGAGAAATCTAGTAGGCTGTAGATACGTATGTAATCTTTCTATGCTATACATTAAAGCTGACATTGTGAAATTGTATTTGTGTAGTTTTGCTTAACACTTGCAAAAGAGTAGTTGTACATATATTCAAATGCTTTCAAATGCAATGCACTCATCTCAACTTCTAAGTGAAAGACAATGGACTATTTAAGTATCTGTTGAATGCCCAAATTCTCTATTTCTCTTCAAGATGAAATCAATTGTTGCCCGGACATAAGTTCTTACCTTGCATCATGAATGACAGATTTATCATATTCTACCACCAAGACTTGTTTAAGGAAGGAAAATTTTGGCCAGATAGCCGAAGGTATGTTTCATATATTTTTTTCCTTGGTTCATGAAAAAAAGAAAAAGAAAGTGTCCTGTCTACCTATTTGTTCCAGTACATGCTTCAAGTTTGCTAATTCTATCTAGTTGCACTGACAATTAAGCTTGTTATGGATGAAAAGGTGAAGAGGTCAAAAGGGTATGCTTTTATTCAGTACACTAGTCAAGACGATGCCCTGCTAGCTCTAGAAAGCATGGATCATAAGGTAATAGGCGTATATTTGGTTGACATATTTCCACAATAATGCTAACTTTATCATCATATAATAAAATACTAATTTATGGTCTTATACGTAGACTAACACATTGTTTTCAAATAAAATTTGCTTATTGATGGTTAGGGATGGCTTTAAAATGGGAATATTCTTTGCAATAAAAGTTCTTTCACTGAATCAAAAGCGAGAGTGAAGGAGTTCTTGGCGAGAGATTAGAGTGATTTCAGATATAGAGCACAAAATTTAGTCAAGCTCTATGGTCATTGCGTGGATGAAGATCATAGAATTACGGTCTACAACTACCTTGAGAATACTTGACCTTCTTGACACTTATTGGTAATTCAATCTATCCGTTCTTAGTTTGGTACTCTTTACACTTGTTGGATTGGCATAAAAACACAAATTTGGCACCTCAATTTACGAACTTTAGCTTTAAAGCATCATCATCATTATCATGACCTTGGCTTTCAGGTGGAAGTTACAGTAGCATCCAGTTTAGTTGGCGAACACGAACTAGAATTTGTGTTGGGATTGCACGGGGACTTGCCATTCTTCATGAGGAAGTGCAACCACATATCGTTCATCGAGATGTCAAAGCTAGCAATATTCTGCTCGACAAAGACTTGACACCCAAAATTTCAGATTTTGGTCTACCAAAACTTATCCCAGCCAACATGACTCATGTTAGTATCCGTGTGGCAGGAACGATGTAAGTTCTAACAATAATGCATCCATTTTTTTAATCCATCTAATCATAAGTGTTCATCTTCATTACGTTCTTAGAGAAATTACCAAAAACATACATTGCATTTGTACTCGAGATAGTGACTTGCACAAGATGGGTTATTGGTTTGATATCAAATAATCGATCGCACATGATGTCTACAAAGAAATGGCAACTTAATCAGTCGTCTTTAAATCATGCTACTTTTTTGTTATTGAATTGTCTAGATAGTAGATAGTTATTTTCTGTTGATCTTGTTGATGAAGGAGATTCATTGGTGGAATCTTTTGGGTAGAATTATGGATGGCAATTAAATCCGAACCCAATGGAAACCCACCCTGCCCCGCTATTATTAGAGAGGATTTCCCCAAATTCCCCCCCAATGATTAACTGTTTTTCTTCTCTCATTTTTCAGAGCACTAGTGGTTGATGGTCGTTGCTTGTCGGTCTGCTGTCGGTCTGCTGCTGCTACTGTACAATTTTGCTGGGCTACTGCTGCAGCAATGTTGCTATGAAGCAATGGTCTGCTGCAAATTTGGGTTGTTGTTAGTTTCATGTTTTCATTTTGTTATCTGCTGTTTTTACTATGGGTTCACAATTTGGATGTATTTGAGTATTTTAGTGAGTTTACCCTTTCAGGTTTTATACACCGCTTCCAAAAGCATATTTTTCAGCAGTGTTTTTTTGCCTACACATCAACTTTAGGTGATTTAATATTAATGTTATTAGTTTGTAATAGTAGTACTTGAGGGATGCCTCTTGTAAATATGTAAATCTTATAAAAAAAAATATAAATGATTTTCAAATTTTTTTGCCGTTACAAATTTGTCGTTGTCAAAAAGTAAAGTTTTTTCGACAAACAACTTGTCGATAACTGTGTAGCCAAAAGTTTATTTTTGCCCACTCATATTGTGTTGCTAAAAGTGTATTTTTTGCCAATGTCAATTTGTCGTTGCCAAAAGTAAAGCTTTATCGACAACCAAATCGTTGGCAAATGGCAACATTTACCGACGTAAATGTGCCACTAAAAGTTTACTTTTGCCCACTCATATTGTGTTGGTAAAAATGCATTTTTTGCCAATGCCAATTTGTCGTTGCCAAAAGTAAAGCTTTAGCGACAAACAAATCGTCGGCAAATGGCAACATTTACCGACATAAATGTGTTGCCAAAAGTTTACTTTTGCCGACACATATGTTGTTGCTAAAAGTATATTTTTTGCCCATGCAAATTTGTGTCGCGAAAAGTGCCACACAATCATCATATTTCAATGACTTTTACTGATGCAAGGTAAATTGCCGACGATGGATGAAGGCTTTTATCGACGACGATGTTCGTCACTAAAGACATTACTTTTACCTTCAATGATAATTTCGTCGGCAAAAACTTTTGCCGACTCACTTTTGCCTACGGGTTGCCAACGTAGCTTTGTGTGTCGGCAAAACTCTTTGCCAACGAATTATCCCTTTTAGCAAGATATTTTGTTACGTTGCGAAAAACGCAATTTCTTGTAATGACACGTGGCCTTAGGCAACGAGTCATGGTTTCTTAAATTCTCCCAAAATAAATATTTAGGTGGCGACTCTGTATCTGGCAAACCAGTCCATGTTTAGCACTTCTTTAAAAAAAATATGTTTTCAAAAACGATTTGCCGGATTTGGACTCTTTGATGATTCATCGGTCTTGTATTGCACTCTGCGAGATTAGATACAGGACCGTGACATTGAGTCCTGAACTGTAGTGAGCCCAATGAACAAAACGGGATTCCTTCCCGGGACGTTCGGGGACGTCTACAGTTAGAAATAAAGCCAGGTTGGTTGCTCAAGGCTACACACAAGTAGATGGTGTTGACTATGATGAGACATTTGCCCCAGTTGTACGTCTTGAATCTATTCGTATTTTACTTGGTGTTGCATGCTTTCTTGGTTTCAAATTGTATCAAATGGATGTGAAAAGTGCCTTTCTTAATGGGTACTTGAAAGAAGAGGCTTTTGTTGAGCAACCAAAAGGGTTTGAGAACCTTAAATGTCCAAACCATGTCTACAAGTTAGATAAGGCTTTGTATGGATTGAAACAAGCCCCTCGGGCTTGGTATGATAGACGTACCGCCTTTCTTCTTGATAATGACTTTTAAAAGGGTAGTGTGGATAAGACTTTACTTGTGAAACATACTAAATCTCATATTCTTGTTGCTCAGATTTATGTTGACGATATTGTGTTTGGATCCACTGCTGATCATCTTGTGAATTATTTTTAGGATTGCATGACGCATGAGTTTGAAATGAGCATGATGGGAGACCTATCTTACTTCTTGGGTCTTCAAATTAAACAGTCTCTTTCTGGTATGTTTGTTTCTCAGACCAAGTATGCAAAAAATCTTTTGTCTAAGTTCGGTCTTGAGTCTGCTAAACATGCACGTACTCCCATGAGCACTAGTCTTCACCTTTCTAAAGATTCCTCTGGTATTGATGTTGATCCTACCCTTTTAGGAGTATGACAGGGAGTCTTCTTTATGTCACAGCCAGTCGTCTTGATATTGCTTTCAGTGTAGGTGTTTGTGCCCATTACCAAGCTAGTCCTAAAGAGTCTCATCTTCTTGCGGTCAAACGCATCATTAAATATGTTAATGGGACATTGGGGTATGGGGTTTGGTTTTCTACTGATACTACAGCTGAAATTACTGGTTTCTCTGATGCCGACTGGACAGGGTGTGCTGATGATAGGAAGAGTACATCTGGGGGGGGGTGCTTTTACCTTGGGAATAATTTGGTTTCCTGGCATAGTAAAAAGCAAAATTCTATTTCCCTTTCGATTGTTGAGGCTGAGTACATTGCTGCAGGGAGTTGTTGTGTACAAATGCTGTGGATGAAGCAAATGCTTCATGATTATGGGATAGATTAGAACACTCTCACTCTTTTCTGTGATAAGACAAGTGCCATAAACATTTCAAAAAATCCTGTCCAACACGCGCGCACCAAACACATTGACATTTGTCATCATTTTATTCGAGAGTTAGTGGAAGAAGGCCTTGTTGTTCTTAAACATGTTTCCACTAAGCATCAAAAGGCTGATATTTTTACAAAATCCCTTGATCTTCTTTGGTTTGAGTTCCTTAAAAAGATCTTGGGTGTCGTGCTCGGTCACTAGGGTGTTACCTGTTTTTGAGGGGGACTGACTGCTTGCTTTTATGTGTACTTGGGTGTTATAATCTCATTGTCATTGAGTCTTGTCATTTGTGCATCTAAATGTATATAAACACTAATCATTCTGCTTATAAGATCTCATTCTTCTTTGTTCATAGCTCATTTTGAATGGCCATGCTCATTGACTTCATGATCTCATTCTGTACACATCCTTGAGATAAACTGTTGCGGGGGTTTCCGCACAAGTGATCAAAGTTCTCTATGGACCACTAACAGTGTTTCTTGTACTTTTTCAGAGGAATTGACATATACTAGTATATCATGGGTGATGTTGAGTCTCTTAATCATCTACCATCATTTTTCACTTCCACGGTTTCTCCCTCAAGTTCATTGATGTCCGGGTATTAGGAAAAGGCTACCTCAGACGCACCAACCAGGCCATCATTTTTTATTTCATTCTTCTCTGGTTTAGTCTCCATACTCTTGAGCGTGCATGCCACCAGTGAGTGCCGACAAGTTAGTTAATAAAAAATGGACACATTGAGTGAGGGGGAGCCTCCGCGCTTACTCAACAAATACCCCGTGATTCCTAGTGGTTTGACTTTTCTCTGTGATGTCCAGTTACTCTTGCCGGAGGTACAGCCATCTAAACACTACAAGGATTAACTCTAGTTCTGTGGCCTCTCAAGGATTGCACACACACACTTTCATTTTGTGAGCTCTCATGTTGGTTTTTGAGTTCTGCATTCTCATGTAGCTTATGTTCATTGTTTTGAATTTATCTTCTTGCTCATGATTTTGTGGTTTATAAGGCTTCACATAAACAAGTTTTCAGGACTCATGTGTGTGGATTATTTCATCCCAGTATTACAGTCCTCGAATTATGCTCTCATTTGTTTTACAGTTCAACCTTTTCTGATTGAGTTGATTTTTGTTTTTATTTTTTCTTTTAAAAGAAAAAAAGTGTTTATTTGTGGTTTTGTCCCGCTCGAGCAGTATATATCATGCTCAAGCGTGCATATCTGTTCCTCAGTATTTAGTGCAAGGTTTTGCAGTTCTGTGAGGGTGTTTTTGGCGCTCGAGCATCATTTGTCAAGCTTGAGCGTATCCACGCATGCTTTGGATCACGCTCGAGCGGACTGGTTGGGTTTAAATACTCTTTTTCTCGCCTCTTCCGTTCATTTTTCCCCCAAATTTCTTTCTCTCTCTTAGGCTTGGCTGGCGACCACATTGGTTTGTGCTTTAGATTGTTTTTTCTTCACTCTTCACCCCCTATTCAACCTTGGTAAGTCTTCTCTCTTCTCTCTCTGTGTTGTGTTCTTCGTTATGGCGTTTGTTTTTGGGTTGCCTTCTGCTTGTTTTTCTGTCTTATTTCATTGCACAGTGGGATTGTTGTCTTGCGTGCCACTTTGATTCTCTGCATCTTTGTGGTGTCTGCTCTACTATGTCGCTGCTTCTAGGTTTCTCAATTGTTGGGTTTATATTCTTCATTTTGTGCTTCTCCTTTTCCCCCATGCATGCTGGTTTGATGCGTTTTGGTACATTTTGCCTATGTATTATATGCTACATCATGTGGTCACAGTGGTCTGTCCTCCTGTTGATTGTCCTACATTTGCATATGTTGAATTTGAACCTAGAACTGTTCTACCTGCCATTGAGATTGAGCTATGGTACTATGATTTTGATATTTTCTCTAACACTGATTGGATTACTAATGTTTTGCTGTGCTCTGTTGTTTTGGGTTTTGGGGTTGTATTGTTTGGGCTTTAGTTGTGTTTGGTTTCACCATGTCTGCTCCCAAACGTCGCAAGTCGACTGTGTCTCGTCCTTTGCATAACCCTGATAGATTTCCTTCTGCTCCAAAAGCCAAGTTATTCAGAAAATCCTTCGGGTCTAGAATTGTTCACCTCAAACGTCATGTCTAGCCAAATACTTTTGAGTCTATTCCCATCCATCCTTTGTTCGATCCATTAGGTGGCGACTTGGTATTGTCCTTCTCCGGATGCCAAAACCTAGACTGGGTCCGTGAGTTCTACTGCAATATTGGGAATCTAGATGATATTGGTCCTTCCTTCACCACTTGGGTCCATTCTAAGTCCATCTCTGTTACCCCCGAGCTTATTAAAGAGCTCCTTGGTATTGACTGTGTGTTTCTGGAGCACTATCCTTTTCCGGTTTGTCCGACTTGTGATTTTAATGTCGTGGCTGAAGTCTTGTGTGGTGCTCCTCGTAACTAGATCGAGGGAGTTTTGATTAAACAGTTTGAACTCCTTCTCGAGTTTCGACTGCTTAATCTTATTGTTTGTGCTAATATCATAGTCACCACTCACTCTTGTGAAATCAATCAAGAACAAGGGTTTGTTCTTTTCTGTATTGCTCGTCATATGTCCATCGATCTAGCCACCCTCATTCTTCATAAGATGATTGTTGTTTTTCGCAACAAGCAATTAGGTCTCCCTTATGGTTGTTTCGTCAATCGACTCTTGTCCCGCCTTGAAGTTTCTATTTTAGAGGACGACGAGTATGCCTGTGCTACTAAACCCTTCACTAAGAAGACCGTTTCACAGAGTCGTGCCCATGTCAAGGGGGAGTCTACTAGGGTTGGTCCTTCTACAGGTACAGCCGATGATCTCACCGAGGAGGCGGAGCTTAATGCTGCGACAGCTGGTGTAGAGGAGGCTGATGTTCCCCTTTGGACCTTTCATGGCCAACTTCGTCATTTTGAGGAGATTGTGACACAGACTTTTCTAGATGCTCGTCTAGATGCCTTCGATGGTCGACTAGGTCATTTGGAGCAGTCTGCCGCTCAGACTACCACTCAGCTTCCTTACATTATCTCTTTGCTTTAGCTCCAGCAGCCTCATCGTCCTCCCTCTGATGTTTGATGCAGCTCTTTGTTCATTGGACTATTTTTCTATTGATCTCCCAGCCAAAAAAGGAGAGAATTTTTGGTGATGGTGGTGGTAGGTGATGTGGTGATAGTGTGCAGTATTGTGGTATCTTTTTGTTATTTTTATTTGGATGCTTTGGATATACATTTTGGTTGTTTCGATTTGGTTATATCTGTTGTTTTTGTGGGATTTATTTTATTTAATAGTCATTTGTTATCTTCTTATGACGCTCCACAGTTTTTTTGTTGTTTTGGTGTATTCCTTGCTGATTTACAGGTGGATGATTCGTGGCTTGTTCTAAATCATTGTTATCTCAACCTTTTTGTTTACGGCTTTTGATTTGTCTTCTTATGTCCAAAGGTTGTGTTGGTAAAGATGTCTAGTGCATGTGTTTTCAGGAAAATTGTTAGAAGAGTTTTGTTCGGGAATTGTCAAAGGGGGAGATTGTTAGGTCCCTTTATTGCCAAATCCACGAACAAACTCTGTGTTATAGAGTTGTATGTTTTCCTTGTTTTTTTGTCTTTCCTGCTCGAGCGGGACCATTGGCGCTCGAGCGGAATATGCACAATCTCAGTAGTTGGGTATGTCTGCAAAAATACTGAGTAGTGTGATTTCGCGCTCGAGCGTGGGTTTCACCGCTCGAGCGGAATCCTGTGTTGTCAGACGCGTGTTTTAGTGGATCCGCTCGAGCGGACCATCTTGTGCTCGAGCGGAATGCGCGGCCCCTGTTTCCTATATATATGTGTTTATGTCTTATTCTACGGTTAAGTTGTCCAGATCTGTTTTGGAGGCTCTAGGGTTTTTTTTGGGCCTTGTTTGCTAGTTTTCCTTGATGTGTTTGAGTGAGGGTTGATTCTATGATTTAAGATACATACATCAAGAAGTTTGTTTCTTCATATTCAAAAGTGTTCTTTTTCGATGGAATCCAGAGATTCAAACGTGGAGCATCAAAGAAGTTTGATGCTGTGCGTAGTCGTTGATTCGACAAGTGAAGTTATGGATTCAACTTCAGGTTAATCAATTCCAAGATGAAGGTTGCGGTGAAGGATCTATAGAAGATTTGAGAACAAATTGGAAGCGCTTGGGTAATTTGTTTGTTATCTTTTTAATCTTTCCTTCTTCAGTAGTGGATTGATTTGTGGCGTTTTGCCTGTGATTTTTTTTTATCACAATTGAAAGTACATCAATTGTGATTTTTCCACGTAAAAATCGTTGGTGTCGATTTATTGATTTATTTTGAAAACAACAATCTAAATTACTTTCGTAAGTGCTTGATGATTTAGATTGTGTGTTTTGAATGATTGGGAATTGGAGCAATTAAATCTTGATCTAATCACGAATCACTTAGGTTTTTTAATATGGAAACAAGAAAAATTATTTTGTGTGCTAATGATTTAAATGTTTCTCAATTTTTTTGACTATTTGAAATGTGATTTGGATATCCACAAGTATGGGTATCCACATCGGCGGTGATGGGGTTGAAAAATTCCACTCATAGCGGGGCGGGGGCAAGGGTGAAGTTTGTCCGCAGGGGTGGGGAATGGCAAACCCGACCCAAACCCATCCCATGGCCATCCTTACTCCTGAGGTTTGGGAAAAAATATAATTAGTTCCATACTTGTGATATAATTACACTGACTCTTTTTTATAAGGCCAAATCAACTGAAACTAATGCAGATACTAAATATTCAAATAAGATAAAATATCATTTTGTTCCCCAAACTTTCACGTATTTTTCAATTTGACCTCCAAACTTCGATTAATATCAATTTTACACCCAAACTTTCGAAATTTTTATCAATTTAGCCCCTCGCGTCACATTTTGTCAACAATTGGACAGAATGTGTTGATGTGGGGAGCAAATTGATTTTTAAGGTATAGTTTGAAGGGCAAATTGATTTTTAAGGTATAATTTGGGGGATAAAATAAAATTTCAAATGAATTTTGATACCACGTCAGCACATTCCATCAATTATAAACGGAATGTGATAGCAGGGGCCAAATTGATCAGAATTTTGGAAGTTCAAATGTAAAATTGATATTAATCGAAGTTCAAATGTAAAGTTGGAATGCAAAAGCACAAAAAAGATAATAATAATAATAATAATAAAATTGGGTCCAGTCAAGCAACTATTTTTATTGTTATGTCTTTAGGATAAATTATACTGTACCTCCACTGATAAATGAGATAAATATAATTGGTACTGTTAAATTTGGAAAGGAAAAAAAAAATGTTTGAGACTCTTAGAAAAATTTATATAATTTGATCCACAATTATATAACATGATATGTGTTAATTTTTAATTTATTACACATTTAATCATATATGACCCAATTTCATTGCCATAGCATTGTGAGATGAATTTGTGGGTTTAAACTATAGGTGTTTAATTTATTCCAAAAAATAAAATAAAACAAAATTAGTTTCTAACATTTCTTTTAAGAAAAACATATGTTAATGTAGTGATTGCATATTATGAAGCAAAACTAATGCTGTACAAACTAATAATTTATAGAATTTTTTTTAATTGACTACGTGTCATTTATGATACAATTAAATTGTGTCATGTTTCTGATTTATTTATTTATTTATTATTGCATGACATTTTAGTCTTTAAGCAAAAATTACAATGACAAGGTAACAACTGCAACTCACACAAAATTAACAAAATATTTAACACACAAACTGATATCTTACTTTTATCATTTTTTTATTAATTAACACACGTTGAGATACAATTTTAATCATCCCATTAAAAATGCTTTAACAAGCACCGCCAGAAAATGCAAAATGTAAGGAGGCTCCACTGATGTGTTCAGGCTCTTTCCAAATCCTTGAAGAAATTTCACCATCACCACTGATGATCAGTAGTACCTACCTACACACCATTAATTTACAAGATGACGACTTTAAGACTCTGCTTAACAAAATAGTCCCCTTTTGCCCCAGACATCTAACTCTGCAAACATAAATTTCTCATTCCTAAGGAATTATGAATGAATCTATCATGCAAACTTGATCATGTGATAGAATAGGAATTTAAGATAGGGGAACAGTCCACAAAACCTTTTCAACATAAAATAAAGGATAAATTACACTCATCCCTTCTGAGTATGGATGGTCATTTTAATCTAATTTGTGGGGACCCGTTCATACCGTCCCGAATGGGCTGAATTTTACCCGTCCCAACACTTATATGGGGCGGGGGTGGGTTGTGTTTTGGTTACCCGCGATGGGGGCTGGGCGGAGGCGGGTATCGTCTCGCTCGATCCAAACCCGACCCGATATAATTAATAATATATAAATAAATAATATATATATGTATATATAATATAATTAGCTATAAGAAAAGAATACTAAAAGTCTATAGTTCTATTTAAATATAAATAAATAACAATCCTAAAAGTCTCACTTTATAGATATGTGTTAGGTCCCTTTTTTGCCAAATCCACAAACAAACTCTGTGTTATAGAGTTGTATGTTTTCCTTGTTTTTTTGTCTTTCCCGCTCGAGCGGGACCATTGGCGTTCGAGCGGAATATGCACAATCTCAGTAGTTGGGTATGTCTGCAAAAATATTGAGTAGTGTGATTTCGCGCTCGAGCGTGGGTTTCACCGCTCGAGCAGAATCCTGTGTTGTCAGACGAATGTTTTAGTGGATCCGCTCGAGCGGACCATCCTGCGCTCGAGCAGAATGCACGGCCACCGTTTTCTATATATATGTGTTTATGTCTTATTCTAGGGTTAAGTTGTCCAGATCTGTTTTGGAGGCTCTAGGGTTTTGTTTTGGGGCTTGTTTGCTAGTTTTCCATGATGTGTTTGAGTGAGGGTTGATCCTATGATTTGAGATACATACATCAAGGAGTTTGTTTCTTCATATTCAAGAGTGTTCTTCTTCGGTGGAATCCGGAGAATCAAATGTGGAGCATCAAAGGAGTTTGATGTTGTGCGTAGTCGTTGATTCGACAAGTGAAGTTGTGGATTCAACTTCAGGTTAATCAATTCCAAGATGAAGGTTGCGGTGAAGGATCTACAAAAGATTTGAGGACAAATTGGAAGTGCTTGGGTAATTTGTTTGTTATCTTTTTAATCTTTTCTTCTTCAGTAGTGGATTGATTTGTAGCGTTTTGCCCGTGGTTTTTTTTTTATCACAATTGAAAGTGCTTCAATTGTGATTTTTCCATGTAAAAATCGTTGGTGTCGATTTATTGATTTATTTTGAAAACAAGAATCTAAATTACTTTCGTAAGTGCTTGATAATTTAAATTGTGTGTTTTGAATGATTGGGAATTGGAGTAATTAAATCTTGATCTAATCATGAATCACTTAGGTTTGTCAATTGGTATCAGAGTGGGTCACTCTTTGTTTTTATCAAAACTATAGGAGTGTGATTTTGTGTGATTGGTGTTATGGATTCAATTCGTGACGGTAACTCGACTCATAGACCTCCATTACTTGATGGCACAAACTACTCTTATTGGAAAGCTCGTATGGATGCATTTTTAAAATCCATTGATGAGAAAGTTTGGCACAGTGTGCTCTATGGGTGGAGTGAACCTATTGTCTCCATTGATTGTATTGATATTCCCAAACCCCTTGATAAATGGGACACCACCGATTATCAAAACTCGAGTTGGAACAGCAAGGCTCTCAATTCCCTCTTTTGCTCCGTCACACCTGAAGAGTTTCATTGTATTTGCACGTGCGAGGTAGCAAAAGAGGCTTGGGACATTTTTGAAACGATTCACAAGGGTACTACTTCTGTTAAAAGGTCTAAACTTCAATGTCTCACCTCTGCCTTTGAAACCCTTTTTATGCATGATGATGAGACGTTTGATGATTTCTATGCTAAACTGAGTGACATCGTGAATTCTTGTTTCACACTCGGTGAAAAAATCCCTGAAGCTAAAGTTGTTGGCAAAATTTTGAGGTCATTACCCGAGAGTTTCCAATCAAAAGTGATAGCCATTGAGAAGGCTCAGAATGTTGATACCTCAAGCTTGATCAGTTGGTTGGAAACTTACAGACTTATGAAGCCCACCAAATTTCTAAGAAAAAACAAAAAGAAAGTGTGGCTTTCACTAGTGCTCATGAGATTGCAAAACTCCTGAGACTGAGTTTGATTTAGAGTCTGAGATGACAGCTATGTTTACTAAACAGTTCAAAAAAAATTTAAAGAAAAAGAACCCTAATTTCAGAGACCCTATTTCAAAAGACGAGCAATGATAAACCTAAAACTTTTCTACCAAAATTTTCTCCTAAAACTGAAAAGAAGATTGTAAAGGGGCAAGGGGTTAAGTGTTATGAATGTCAAGGTTTTGGACATATTGCCCTTGAATGTCCTTCGAAAAAGAATCGAAAGAAAGTCTACACAGTGACTTGGGATGATGAAAGCGGATCGGAGCAAGAACCCGAAGAAATTGAATCTGGTAAAGACGGGGATAGTGCTTTCATGGCATTTTGGTCCACTTTTACTTAACCTCTTCCGAAGCTAGTGGAATCTGCTTGTGGCCAGAATTTGCATCATGCTCCCACTTTTGATGGGAGTAATTACTAGTTTTGGAAGATCAGAATGAGAGCTTTTCTAAGAGCTCTCGACCCAGAAGGCTGGCAAGCCATTGAAGAGGATGTTGAAAGTGCCGACAATCCGAGCAATCAGAGAGTTTTGATTACTATTCGGGGAGCAATTTCTAATGAAGAACAACAACGGGTTGCTCACTGCACTAAGGCTAAAGATGTATGGGACATTCTGAGCCAATTTCATGAGAGAGGAGAGTCATCTTCTCTGCCATCTATCACCTTTCCTACCTTAGTTGCTCAACTAGATGAGGTCAGGGAGAATGAGGAGCAAAATGAAGATACTGAAACATCAGAAGACAATGATGAGATTACTGGTGATGATCTACAACAAGCTTACGAAAAGCTTTACGATGAATCTTTGAATTTGTCCAAGATGAATGACAAACTCACTCTCAAGCTCAAAGCATGTGAAAATGAAAATGTTAAGTTAAAAGGAGAACTTGTAACAGCAAAGCAGAATGTCATCAAGATCTCTAGTGACAGGCAAGATCTATGTGGGAAACTTCTATCCTGTGAAACTGAAAGGAATGAACTCCTAAAGGTGTATTCCACATATGAAGAGAAGCTTGAAAGCCTTGAGATGTCACAAGCTACATTGGAAGAGATGGTTTGTCACAAAGATGAAGAACTCTGAATTGCTAGAGCCACAATTGCCATGTGGAACAAAGGTTCCAAATCATTAGAAGACATTCTTGGGTCTCAAAAACTGGGTTGTGACAAAAGTGGGCTAGGCTATGTTAATGCGACAGCTCAAAAGGAACAAGCCTCTACACAACATGACCTGAAGACTCAAGCAAAGGGAAAGTTGAAGGTAGACCAGGGTAATCTCTCTCTTTATCTATCTAAAGGGGATAAGAGCAACAAAAAGGAGGTAAAACCTATTTTTATTTGTCATCACTATGGTAGGTATGGCCACATTCGTCCTTATTGCTTTGAATTGTTTGATAAGGTGTCTCAAAAGGTTAGAAATTCGAATACTTTTTGGGTTAGGAGACAACCTTATATGTCTAGGCGAAATACCAAGAGTCATGAGGGTGTTCACAATGCCAAGACATTTACCAAGACCGCCAGACCTGATTTTGTTAAGACCAAAAAGATTTGGGTTAGAAAAGTTGATTTGACTTGCTAGTTGTTCACACTGCTCTAAAAGCACGTGACTCACCCATGTGGTATCTTGATAGTTGGTGTTCTCGTCACATGTCAGGTGACAAATCCTACTTTACCTCCCTTGAAAAATATGAAGGTGGAATTGTTACCTTTGGAGATGGAGGCACTTCTAGAGTCATTGGTAAGGGCTCCATAAGTGTAGCTGTTCTTTCCAAGCTTGAAAATGCCTTACTTGTTGATGGTCTTAAAGCAAATCTTTTGAGCATCAATCAAATGTGTGATTCCCACCATGAAGTATTGTTTTCAAAAAATAAATGTGAAATTTTGGATAAAAAGGGAAATACTGTCTTACATGGGGTTCGCACATCTGATAACTGCTATGGGATTGTTACTACTAATGATCTCACTTGTCATTCAGCCATCATAAGTAACATTGATTTGTGGCATCAAAGATTAGGTCACATGAATTTCAAAGACCTAACTAAGATAGCCAACAAAGAGCTTGTGAGAGGAGTACCTAAACTGGGTAAGAATCAGAATCATGTGTGTGGACCATGTCAACTTGGAAAGCAAACCCGTGCCCCTCATAAAAAGGTGAACAGCTTTACAACCAAATGTCCTCTTGAGTTGGTTCACATGGATTTAATGGGTCCTACTCGCACTGAAAACATTGGAGGTAAAAGATACATTTTTTTAACTGTTGATGATTTTACTTAGTTTTCATGGGTAAATTTTTAAGGGAAAAATCTGATACGTTTGATGCTTTTCAGGCCTTAGTCCTTAAAATCCAAAATGAACAGAGTCTTTCCATTGGGGGTATCATAAGAATCCGAATTGATCATGGTCGTGAGTTTGAAAACAGTTCGTTTTGGGATTTTTGTGATATGCATGGAATTAAGCATGAATTTTTTGCACCTATTACTCCACAACAAAATGGAGTTGTTGAGAGGAAGAACAGAGTTGTTCAAGAAATGGCTAGGGTCATGCTCCTTAGTAAGAAACTTCCTCTAAAGTTTTGGGTTAAAGTCCTAAATACTGCTGTTTATGTCATCAATCGCATGTATTTAAGGCCCGGCACTTTACAAACTCCATATGAATTGTGGAAGGGATTGAAACCTAATGTAAAATACTTCAAAACTTTTGGGAGTAAGTGTTACATTTTCAAAGATAGAGAGCCTTTGGGCAAATTTGACTCTCGAAGTGATGAAGGTATTTTTCTAGGGTATTCAACCACTAGTAAGGCTTTTTGAGTCTATAACCTGCGAACTTCTTCTTTAATGGAATCAATCAATGTGGTTATAGATGACATAGGTTCCCCTACTCCAGCAACAAATGAGGATGACAATGGTGAGTCTCTAATCCTGGATACTGAACCACAAAGTCAAAGAGAAGCTGAGGTCCAAGCATAAGATGTTGAGACAGCACCAACTTCTCAGGTAAGTCAGAGTCCAAAGAGTGCACAGAGAGACACCACTTCTGATGCTTCTGTCACCACAAGTCCTGAGTTCAAACCATCAGCAAGGGTGAAATTGAATCATCTAGCTCAACAGGTGATTGGAAGTATGTCGGATCAAATGAAAATCCGAAGACAAATTCTGGATGAGGTATCTCATATGTGTTATGTTTCATTAATTGAACCTAAGAATATTAAAGGCCTTACTAGATGATAGTTGGGTCAATTCTATGCATGAAGAATTAGGTCAATTTGAATGTAACAATGTTTGGACTCTAGTTCCCAGACCTAGAGACATGAATGTGATGGGTACCAAGTGGATCTTTAAGAATAAATCTAATGAAAATGGTACTGTGGTTAGAAATAAAGCCAGGTTGGTTGCTCAAGGCTACGCACAAGTAGATGGTGTTGACTATGATGAGACATTTGCCCCAGTTGTATGTCTTGAATCTATTCGTATTTTACGTGGTGTTGCATGCTTTCTTGGTTTCAAATTGTATCAAATGGATGTGAAAAGTGCCTTTCTTAATGGGTACTTGAAAGAAGAGGCTTTTGTTGAGCAACCAAAAGGGTTTGAGGACCTTAAATGTCCAAACCATGTCTACAAGTTAGATAAGGCTTTGTATGGATTGAAACAAGCCCCTCGGGCTTGGTATGATAGACGTACCACCTTTCTTCTTGATAATGACTTTTAAAAGGGTATTGTGGATAAGACTTTATTTGTGAAACATACTAAATCTCATATTCTTGTTGCTCAGATTTATGTTGACGATATTGTGTTTGGATCCACTGCTGATCATCTTGTGAATTATTTTTAGGATTGCATGACGCATGAGTTTGAAATGAGCATGATGGGAGACCTATCTTACTTCTTGGGTCTTCAAATTAAACAGTCTCTTTCTGGTATGTTTGTTTCTCAAACCAAGTATGCAAAAAATCTTGTGTCTAAGTTCAGTCTTGAGTCTGCTAAACATGCATGTACTCCCATGAGCACTAGTCTTCACCTTTCTAAAGATTCCTCTGGTATTGATGTTGATCCTACCCTTTTAGGAGTATGACAGGGAGTCTTCTTTATCTCACAGCCAGTCATCTTGATATTGCTTTGAGTGTAGGTGTTTGTGCCCGTTACTAAGCTAGTCCTAAAGAGTCTCATCTTCTTGCGGTCAAACGCATCATTAAATATGTTAATGGGACATTGGGGTATGGGGTTTGGTTTTCTCACGATACTACAAATTGAAATTATTGGTTTCTCGATCTTAGCCGACCGGGGTGTCTTGATGTTAGGAAGAGTACATCCGGGGGGTGTTTTTACCTTGGGAATAATTTGGTTGCTTGGCATAATAAAAAGCAAAATTCTATTTCCCTTTCGACTGCTGAGGCTGAGTACATTGCTGGAGGGAGTTGTTGTGCGCAAATGCTATGGATGAAGCAAATGCTTCATGATTATGAGATAGATCAGAACACTCTCACTCTTTTCTGTGATAACACAAGTGCCATAAACATTTCAAAAAAATCCTGTCCAACACTCGTGCACCAAACACATTGACATTCATCATCATTTTATTCAAGAGTTAGTGGAAGAAGGCCTTGTTGTTCTTGAACATGTTTCCAATGAGTATCAAAAAGCTGATATTTTTACAAAATCCCTTGACCTTCTTCGGTTTGAGCTCCTTAGAAAGACCTTAGGTGTCGTGCTCAGTCACTAGGGTGTTACATGTTTTTGAAGGGGAGTGACTGCTTGCTTTTATGTGTACTTGGGTGTTATAATCTCATTGTCATTGAGTCTTGTCATTTGTGCATCTAAATGTATATGAACACTGATCATTCTACTTATAAGATCTCATTCTTCTTTGATCATAGCTCATTTTGAATTCCCATGCTCATTGACTTCATGATCTCATTTTGTACACATCCTTGAGATAAACTGTTGCGGGGGTTTCCGCACAAGTGATCAAAGTTCTCTATGGACCACTAATAGTGTTTCTTGTACTTTTTCAAAGGAATTCACCTATACTAGTATATCATGGGTGATGTTGAGTCTCTTAACCATCTACCATCATTTTTCACTTCCACAGTTTCTCCTTCAAGTTCATTGATGTCCGGGCATTAGGAAAAGGCTACCTCAGAGGCACCAACCAGGCCATCATTTTTGATTTCATTCTTCTCTGCTTTGGTATCCATACTCTTGAGCGTGCATGCCACCAGTGAGTTCCCACAAGTCAGTTAATAAAAAATGGACACATTGAGTGAGGGGGAGCCTCCGCGCTTACTCAACAAATATCCTGTGATTCCTAATGGTTTGACTTTTCTTTGTGATGTCTAGTTACTCTTGGTGGAGGTCCAGCCATCTGATCACTACAAGGATTAACTCTAGTTCCGCGGCCTCTCAAGGATTGCACACACACACTTTCATTTTGTGAGCTGTCATGTTGGTTTTCGAGTTGTACATTCTCATGTAGCTTATGTTCATTGTTTTGAATTTATCTTCTTGCTCATGATTTTGTGGTTCATAAGGCTTTACATAAACAAGTTTTAGGACTCATGTGTGTGGATTATTTCATCCCAGTATTACAGCCCTCGAATTATGCTCTCATTTGTTTTACAGTTCAACCTTTTCTGATTGAGTTGATTTTTGTTTTTATTTCTTCTTTTAAAAAAAAAAGTGTTTATTTGTGGTTTTGTCCCCGCTGGAGTGGTATATATCACGCTCGAGCGTGCATATCTGTTCCTCAGCATTTAGTGCAAGGTTTTGCAGTTCTATGAGGGTGTTTTTGGTGCTTGAGCGTCATTTGTCAAGCTCGAGCGTATCCACGCATGCTTTGGATCACACTCAAGCGCTCCTACTCACGCTCGAGCAGACTGGTTAGGTTTAAATACTCTTTTTCTCGCCTCTTCCGTTCATTTTTCCCCCAAATTGCTTTCTCTCTCCTAGGGCTTGGCTGGCAACCTCATTGGTTTGTGCTTTGGATTGTTTTTTCTTCGCTCTTCACCCCCGATTCAACCTTGGTAAGTCTTCTCTCTTCTCTCTCTGTGTTGTGTTCTTCGTTATGGCGTTTGTTTTTGGGTTGCATTCTGCTTGTTTTTCTTTCCTATTTCATTTCATAGTGGGATTGTTGTCTTGCGTGCCACTTTGATTCTCTTCCTCTTTGTGGTGTCTGCTCTGCTGTGTCGTTGCTTCTAGGTTTCTCAGTTGTTGGGTTTATATTCTTCATTTTGTGCTCCTCCCCCTCTCCCATGCATGCTGGTTTGATACGTTTTGGTACATTTTGCCTATGTATTATATGCTACATCATGTGGTCACAGTGGTCTGTCCTCCTGTTGAGTGTCCTACATTTGCATATGTTGAATTTGAACCTAGAACTGTTCTACCTGTCATTGAGATTGAGCTATGGTACTATGATTTTGATATTTTCTCTAACACTAATTGGATTACTAATGTTTTGCTGTGCTCTGTTGTTTTGGGTTTTGGGGTTGTATTGTTTGGGCTTTAGTTGTGACCATGTCTGCTCCCAAACGTCGCAAGTCGACTGTGTCTCATCCTTTGTATAACCCTGATAGATTTCCTTCTGCCCCAAAAGCCAATTTATTCAGAGAGTCCTTCGGGTCTAGGACTGTTCATCTCGAATGTCATGTCCAACCAAATACTTTTGAGTCTATTCCCATCCGTCCTTTGTTCGATCCATTAGGCGGCGACTTGGTATTGTGCTTCTCCGGACGCCAAAACCTAGACTGGGTCCATGAGTTCTACTGCAATATTGGGAATCTAGATGATATTGGTCCTTCATTGACCACTTGGGTCCATTCTAGGTCCATCTCTGTTACCCCCGAGCTTATTAGAGAGCTCCTTGGTATTGACTATGTGCTTCCGGAGCACTATCCTTTTCCGGTTCGTCTGACTTGTGATTTTAATGCCGTGGCTGAAGTGTTGTGTGGTGCTCCTCATAACTGGATCAAGGGAGCTTTGATTAAACAGTTTGAACTCCTTTCTGAGTTTCGACTGCTTAATCTTATTGTTTGTGCTAATATCATAGTCACCACTCACTCTTTTGAAATCAATCAAGAACAAGGGTTTGTTCTTTTCTGTATTGCTCGTCATATGTCCATCGATCTAGCCACCCTCATTCTTTGTAAGATGATTGCTATTTTTCGCAACAAGCAATTAAGCCTCCCTTATGGTTGTTTCATCAATCGACTCTTATCTCGCCTTGAAGTTTCTATTTTAGAGGACAATGAGTATGCCTCTCCTACTAAACCCTTCACTAAGAAGACTATTTCACAGAGTTGTGCCCATGTCAAGGGGGAGTCTACTAGGGTTGGTCCTTCTACAGGTACAACCGATGATCTCGCCGAGGAGGCGGAGCTTGATGCTGCGACAGCTGGTGCAAAGGAGGCTGATGTTCCCCTCTGGACCTTTCATGGCCAGCTTCGTCATTTTGAGGAGACTGTGACACAACGGTTGACTTTTCTAGATCCTCGTTCGGATGCCTTTGATGGTCGACTGGGTCATTTGGCGCAGTCCGCCGCTTAGACTACCACTCAGCTTGCTCACATTATCTCTTTGCTTCAGCTCCATTAGCCTCATCCTTCTCCCTCTGATGTTTGATGCAGCTCTTTGTTCATTGGACTATTTTTCTATTGATCTGCCGGCCAAAAAGGGGGAGAATGTTTGGTGATGGTGGTGGTAGGTGATGTGGTGGTAGTGTGTAGTATTATGGTATCTTTTTGTTATTTTTATTTGGATGCTTTGGATATACATTTTGGTTATTTCGATTTGGTTATATCTGTTGTTTTTGTGGGCTTTATTTTATTTAATAGTCATTTGTTATCTTCTTATGACGCTCCACAGTTTTTTTTGTTGTTTTGGTGTATTCCTTGCTGATTTACAGGTGGATGATTCGTGGCTTGTTCTAAATCATTGTTATCTCAACCTTTTTGTTTACAGCTTCTGATTTGTCTTCTTATGTCCAAAGATTGTGTTGGTAAAGATGTCTAGTGCGTGTGTTTTGAGGAAAATTGTTAGAAGAGTTTTGTCCGGGAATTGTCAAAGGGGGAGATTGTTAGGTCCCTTTATTGCCAAATCCACGAACAAACTCTGTGTTATAGAGTTGTATGTTTTCCTTGTTTTTTTGTCTTTCCCGCTCGAGCGGGACCATTGGCGCTCGAGCAGAATATGCACAATCTCAGTAGTTGGATGTCTGCAAAAATACTGAGTAGTGTGATTTCGGGCTCGAGCGTGGGTTTCACCGCTCGAGCGGAATCCCGTGTTGTTAGACGCGTGTTTTAGTGGATCCGCTCGAGCGGACCGTCATGCGCTCGAGCGGAATGCGCGGCACCTGTTTTCTATATATATGTGTTTATGTTTTATTCTAGGGTTAAGTTGTCCAGATCTATTTTGGAGGCTCTAGAGTTTTGTTTTGGGGCTTGTTTGCTAGTTTTCCTTGATGTGTTTGAGTGAGGGTTGATCCTATGATTTGAGATACATACATCAAGGAGTTTGTTTCTTCATATTCAAGAGTGTTCTTCTTCGGTGGAATCCAGAGATTCAAACGTGGAGCATCAAAGGAGTTTGATGCTGTGCGTAGTCGTTGATTCGACAAGTGAAGTTGTGGATTCAACTTCAGGTTAATCAATTCCGAGATGGAGGTTGCGGTGAAGGATCTACAAAAGATTTGGAAGCGCTTGGGTAATTTGTTTGTTATCTTTTTAATCTTTCCTTCTTCAGTAGTGGATTGATTTGTGGCGTTTTGCCCGTGATTTTTTTTTATCACAATTGAAAGTACATCAATTGTGATTTTTCCACGTAAAAATCGTTGGTGTCGATTTATTGATTTATTTTGAAAACAACAATCTAAATTACTTTCGTAAGTGCTTGATGATTTAGATTGTGTGTTTTGAATGATTGGGAATTGGAGTAATTAAATCTTGATCTAATCACGAATCACTTAGGTTTTTCAATATAGAAACAAGAAAAATTATTTAGTGTGCTAATGATTTAAATGTTTCTCAATTTTTTTGACTATTTGAAATGTGATTTGGATATCCACAAGTATGGGTATCCGCAGGATCGGTGATGGGGTTGAAAAATTCCACTCATAGCGGAGCGGGGGCAGGGGTGGAGCTTGTCTGCAGGGGTGGGGAATGGCGAACCTGACTCAAACCCATCCCATGGCCATCCTTACTCCTGAGGTTTGGGAAAAAATATAATTAGTTCCATACTTGTGATATAATTACACTGACTTTTTTTTATAAGGCCAAATCAACTAAAATTAATGCAGATACTAAACATTCAAATAAGAGAAAATATCATTTCGTTCCCCAAACTTTCGCGTATTTTTCAATTTGACCTCCAAACTTCGATTAATATCAATTTTACACCCAAACTTTCGAAATTTTAGTCAATTTAGCCATTGCCGTCACATTTTGTCAACAATTGGACAGAATGTGCTGACGTGAGGAGCAAATTGATTTTTAAGGTATAGTTTGAAGGGCAAATTAATTTTTAAGGTATAATTTGGGGGATAAAATAAAATTTCAAATGAATTTTGATACCACGTCAGCACATTCCATCAAATTGTAGACGGAATGTGACAGCAGGGGCCAAATTGATCAAAATTTTGGAAGTTTAAATGTAAAATTGATATTAATCGAAGTCTAGGGGTTAAAATGAAAATTGCGTGAAAGTTTGAGAGGTAAAATGATATTTTCTCTTCAAATAAACAAGATATACATACATTTTAGTAGAGAAAAGATGAAACATCATTCTTTTTTTTTATACGACTAGCGAATTATTAATAAAAATTAACTTAATTGTTTTGTAAATTAAAACCGTAAAAATGTCAGAGTAATTATATCTGAAGTATACGATTATTTGTATTTTTTCTAAACTCTAAAAAAAGTGAGTGTACGTTACCCTAAAATAAAAGGCATCATCATCAAAACATTTTCAGTCCCAAACTCCTCACTCTGTCTGCCCACTTTGATGCACAATTAAATCCCTCGAAAATGTACACGAGGAAAGAACCACACTGAAAGTGCCAAAATTTTTTTATTTAAAAAATACCCAAAGACAGCTTCATATAAGAGGAAACTGATCCCAAGGGCTATCCTTAATTATTTCAAAAAAGCAAGTTCCCTTTTTTTCATTTTAACAATGCATCATGACTTCCAACTTTATAATTCCCTTCTAAACTTCTCAATGTATCAACCGCTCAAAATTTGAAATTTCGGATTTCAAAATAAATATATAAGGATCAAAATAAAAAAGTGACCAAATATAAAACAGTCAAGGTGTATTTTACTCAAATATACCCTAATAATAATAATTTTCCTCGGCACATATATGGACTTGATATTTATGTATGGACTTGATATTTATGTAATGGAATGGGATACCCTATAGGTGTACACCACATATATGGACTTTTTTTTTTTTTGATCGGCAAAGAAAAACTTTATTGATGAAAGTATGTGAGAAAGATACAGGACATCAATAAAGTGGAGCTTGGAGCTAAATGAAGCTCCAAGCGCCAGTTGGTGAGAAACCAACAGATAAGCGCCAAAGAACAACTAGAGACAGATAAGAATACTAAGAAACTAAACCAATTCTGTTTGACAAAACAACCACTTCACATTGAGCTGAGGGAACCACTGAATATAAACCACCCCATTATTGTTAAGATCTTCACCTCCAGATTCAGGTTTCAGATTGACAAAACCAAATGCAGAGCATTTCAGACCTTGCAACTTCAGACCAGCAACACTGCAGTTTTCGAAACAGACCTTGCAACTTCAGATTAATACTATAGAGCATTGCAACTGCTTTCAACATTGAACAGTTATCTTTGATAGCATCAGATGCATGAGTAGCAAGAGTGGCTTTATAACAGATCAGTAGCCTCAAGAGGCAGAACAGCAACACTGCAACAGGAGGCAGGGCCATAAGAGAGCTGCAGAGGCACCCAGAATTAGCTCCCCAAAACCTTCTCAAACTAGGAGACCTCCAAAACTGGACATAGACACCCACCCCGTAACCAGCTGGACCCAGCAAAGCTACACTGTCAGACCCACCAATGCATATTAACACACTGTCAGACCACCAAAGCAACAGGCAGCATCAACCCAGAAAGCACTAAACCGAATCCAGAGCACTAAACTCCGCCCCTGATCTGTCTCCAATTGTAGACGAGATCATCAACTGAGTATGGGAATTCCTTAATGGAAGCTTTGAGCCAAATGGCAGATCTGAATTTTATAAGGTCTAGCAATCCTGAAGGAGAGGGTTGTGCATTAGAAAAGACACACTCATTTCGGAGTTTCCAAATAGACCATAGTACAATTAACGGGGTTGCTCTCCATATTAGTCTGTCGAAGTTATTGAATTTCCAGCTCATCCACCAATAAAGCAGACCTTTTATAGACTCGGGAATACACCAAAGTAAGCACCATTCCTCAATAACTACTGACCAGATTGTCCAAGAAAAAGCGCAGTGGAGCAGAACATGCGGGGCTGTTTCTACATCAGAGTTGCAAAAGTGGCAAAAGTTGCAAACGTCAGCTTATTAACGTTTTAGTTCACATCATCTTTTTTTATTTATTTTTTAAAAAAAGTCAAAAAATAGAAAATCTACTTTTAGTCTACTCAAAATAAGCCAAAAAATGGGATCCTGTGCACTTGAAATGGCATCTAGTACGTCAGGACATATAGAATAAAAGTTGATAATCCTTACCAAAGTTCCCCTTTTTCTTCACTAAGGCCTCGTTTGGCAAGAGGCTAAAATAGCCAATTAGCCAAAAAGTTACCTTTTTAGCCAAAAAGCCAACAACCCATACCAAAAAGTCAAAGATTCCCTTTTCTCTCTACTTTTTGCACGTCGTTTCGTAATTAGCCAAAAAGTTGGCCCAAACATACAGGTTTTTCTTACCAACCTTTTTAGCCAATTAGCCAAAAAGTTACTAAATTAGCCTGTTCCCAAACGAGGCCTAATACGGTACATATTGGTATCAAAAATATTTTCAAGTACTGTTTTAAATTTCTTACTATAAATAATTACATTTATTAAAAATCTTGTCCAGTACCAAATAATTATCATATAATATAAACAATGCTAAAAAAAAAAAAAAAAAAAAAAAAAAAAAAAAAAAAGTGCTCATATTTCAAAAAGACTTATGAAATAACTAAAAACTTAAAACACAAATTCCAAATACCTTAAAATGACTTAAAATACAAACCCATAGAATGGAATCCTAAACTTAAAAGAACTAAATACTTAAAACACAAAATCCATACATCTTAAAATACAGAATCGACAATACTCTCTAAAATGAGATCCTAAACTTGAGATCCTTACTTCCTCCGTAGGTGTACGACACTAGAACTTGAGATCTCCACCCAACAACCAATTAGGCTAGGCACCAAGTTGTCTTTCAATTTGTCATCTTGTTTCCACAACTTCTAAGATACCTAACAAACACACAAATAAATAAAATAAGACAATAAAATATAAAATAGTCTAGCAGAGTATAAATTTAATATACAAAACATGCATTATAATGACCACATTAGAATGTATTGTAATTTCTCCAAATCTGAAAAAATTTCAATATGCAGTTTACCCTTTTACTAATTATATTTATCAAATGGAAAGATACTATACCTGTTGTTTGTAGTTAGCGCTTAGCAACATGGATGATGACGCTAATGATGGCATGGGAAATTATCATCTTGCAGGTCTGAAAAATATTCTGATAAATCTCCAACATTCTCATAAATATTGTGGTGTTGGCTACATATTGCAGGATGCTCATCATACACAATTTGGAACCCAACTTCCTTTACCTTAAATCTCTTAACTAAATGCACTGAGAGATTCACATCATCACCAACTTCCATTAACTGATGCGCAATCATCCAATGGCTTAACCATACCACATCATTGTTTTTATTTGGAAAGCATATGAAGGCTGGGCTATGATGCCATGTGTGACCCTTGGTCTTATTTTGAATAACCATACAATCAAAATCGTAAACCCCCATATAATATTCATCGGCATATGCATAGAGAACATATACGTTCAAGGCTTGGATCTTGAGATCAGGCAATGAAGTCACTGAAGGCACAATGAAGGATATGGAGGGCCCACTTCTCTTATTGCTTGACCATCCAGGTACCTCACTCTCAGGAAGAAATATGTTGTATATACCACATTCATACAACCCCTATGCCATGTCATTCATAACAATTTCAACTATGAATTATATATACACACTACAACATATAAGAATTTTAGAGACTAAATATTTTAGTCTCTAAAAGTAAAAATTTTGTTGCAAAAGACATTTAAGAATTAATTTCCATCGTCATGAGGATAGTCACTAAAAAATCGTACCGAAAAGTAAAAAACAAGACTTTTAGCGACAAAATTTTGAAAATGTCCATAATAAATAGACTTTTAGGGACAAAATAATTTGGTCTCAAAATGGTTTATTTTTTGAGACAAAAAAATTGGTCTCTAAAGGATAATAATTCATCACCAACGCTCAATTTTTGTTGCTAAAAATATAATAACAACACTTTTTGCAACAAAATTATTTGGTCTCTAAAAAATAATTTTGTCCCTAAATTTGATCTCTAAAACCTTAATTTTTTGTAGTGACAACAACTATATATATACTCACAATGATAGATAGAAAACATACCTGAAGTAGATATTTCTTGAGTGTTTGTGTGATGTTGTTCATCAAGTACACCTCAAGGCTTCCCATGGATTCCAACTCAGTTAAGCCCAAGCTGTTAAGTATTTTTGCATCAGCATTGCCAATGGGCTCTAACTTGAAAATCCCTTGAACCTCAACTAGTTTTTCACAACAATCTGTCTTCAAAGCCAGATATGTAGTCCAGTTAGGAAGATTTGTTATCATCTCCAGTGAACTACATTTATTGACATCCAACACTTCTAAACCCATTGGAAGTTCCGGCAGTGATTGGAGTCTTGTGCAATGAGATAACCTAAGTGATCGAAGCCCAATAAGATCTTTGATGCTTTCTGGAAGACTAGAAATCGGATTTTTACTTAAATCCAAATCTTGCAACATTAAAAACCTACCAAGAATTTTCGCAAGATCATCATATGACATAGTGCAGTTTGAAAGACTTAAGCTTACCATACAGCTCGCTAAAGATGCCAATGAAAAATAGATGGATTCGGGACATTTTCTTGGTTTCAGTAAGAAAGGATTGAAAAGCCAGCTCCATGGTTTAACATCGCTAGTGGTACTTTGTATTTTATTTATGTCAATTCCATCTACATTGAACATTGTTAAAGATTTTATCTTCTCTAGCTCTGTAGGAAATTGATCAAGATTTGAACAACCAGAGAGATCAAGTTTTTCCAGGGATTTTAAATGACCAATTTTGCGTGGAAGCTTCTTAAGATTTTTGCAGCCTTTGAGATTCAAGAAAACAAGCCTCCCTAATTCACTTATTGATTCATGAACCTCAACCAAACGAATGCAATTCTCAAGGATCAAATCCTCAAGATTAGGGAGTTTGGTGAAGTTGGGAGTAGTGCGGAGACCATGGGAATGACTGAGATTCAGAACTTTCAATGATATAAGCAACTGCCACATTAAGAAGGAAAACAATTTTCAAAATTCATATGTTAATCTTCAAAAGAAAAGATAATGAAAATAAATATGGAATTCGTTTAATCGTACCCTGGTTTCCTTCCAAACTTGCTCCAACTTGCTATTCCGCAATTCAAGACCAACCAAACTCTCTAAAGAAAAATCACTTGGTATGGATTTTTGAGAATATCCATGCCAAGACAACCATCTTAATCTCTTAGGAAATTCCTTATATCCTCCCTTGATTTCAACACCATTGAGCATGAGCAACATAAGATTTTGCATACCCACAAATGCATCAATTTCCAAGTCACAGAAGGTTTTGTTGAACCAACTTTTTTTCTGTAAAACATGCATATCAAGGTAGAGGCCTTCAATTTTTTCTGTTCCCTGATAAGAGGAAGCATTAATTAGGATAAGAAGAGAACATAAAACAAAACTTAAATCAAGTATTTGAAAAGCATGTTTCTCACTATTTTTCTCCTCAATACATTAAAGGAATCCTCGTGGTGCCCCAACAATCTACATTTACCCAGCTCATTGGATGATTGTTGTTGAACAATGTATCTTCCCATGTCTTGAAGCAATTGATGCATCATCAAAATCTTCTGTGCAATCGTCAAGAGACATCTATCAATGAGATTGTCCATGCCTCTTTTTGAGGAGAAATCACATGCATCTAGAATTCTAACCGTGGAATCTTTGCCCCTTTTGATAAATAAACAAGCAATATAAAGGAATAAATTCTTGTCATGGTCATCCAAATTGTCGTAACTTATTTTTAATATTTCTAGTATGTCTTTCTCAAGATTATTTTTTAGTTTTTGTAATGCACTTTTCCATATGTCTAAACTTTTGTCAGATAGAGAAGAACCCAAAACTACAAGAGCTAAAGGAAGCCCTCCGCAATGCCACACTACCCTTTGTGAATAAGCAAAGTATCTTTCAATGGGATGGTCTTGTCCAAAGGCATGCCAACTAAAAAGCTCCAATGATTTATTAGAATCAAGCGCCTTTACCTCAAATATATAAACTTCATTAGCCCTTAACAAATGCTTGTTCCTAGTGGTTAAGATAATTTTACTTCTTGGATGAATCAAATCAAGCTTTCCAATAAGATTATCAAACTGTTGTCGCTCATCCACATCATCAAGTACTGCAAGAATCCTTTTGCAACCCATGACATTTTCAATCCTTTCTCTTCCTTCAAGCTCATTGTTTATTTTTCTCTCTTTTTTATTTGAAATGGCTGATAAAAGTTGCTTTTGTAAGCCAACTAAACCGCTAGGTCGTTTTGATTCTTCTCTAACATGTAGAAGAAAGATAGCAGCATCAAATCTCCGAAAGTGTAAATTATAGACATATTTGGCAAGGGTGGTCTTCCCTATTCCACCCATGCCACAAATCACTGCTATGCTAACATCACATGACTTATCCCTTAACCACAAATCAATTTTTTTAGCTTGAGATTCCATTCCAATTGGGTGGTCCGCAACATGCAAGATTCCGCAATTCAACTTATCCCCAAGTTTTTTGACGATTTTCTGAATAAATTTTGACTCATGCCTACAAATTGCAATTAAATGAAAGTAATTAAAGAACACTACATGAGTGGTCCGAATAAACTAAAAAGACTTACATATTATCCCCGATAATAGTCCGTGCAAAGGTGCAATGCATGGGCACAGAAATAAAATAAAATAAAATAAAGAATTAAATACGAAAGTCTTTGTAAAAAATAAATTAATTTATTATATCATTTTAAACTGTACATCAAATTTTGTATAAAAAAATAGGAAAAAATTCGTTATACCTCTCTGTAGTATGTCCTGATAGCATTTTATATGTCTCCCATTTAGTTTTGGACAAAAATGCAGCCGTTAACACCGTTAATTATAAATGTGAAATTATTATAATACCCTCAAATCTTATATTTTTTTTGTTATTTTGTTTCTCTCTTCTCTCATACACATAATATATAATGTATAGTATTAATTCAATTAAATCAAAATTAATTATAAATTCTTAATTATTTATTATTATAATTTCTAACATGTTAATCTAATGATTTTAATTTAATTACATTTTAGATTAATTCTTAATTATTCTTTATTTTATATTTTATTTAATTATATTTTAATAAATTCTTAATTGTATTTTATATTTTATATCAATTATTAATTATATTTTAATTAACATATTAATCTAATTTTTGGTTTGGAGAAAATGGGAGTAAAATTGTCCTTTTATTGTATTAATTTCATTCTAATTTATCAAGAAAACAAAACTCACACTAAAAAATAGTGTGTAATATCCCTTCCGTTAGCTTGGATGAAAAAAGTAATGGTAGTACTTTACTCCATAACTACATAGGGGTTTTCTGACTATATTTGAACCGTAACATGATAAAGTGTTCCAGCCCCAAACCATAAGGGTAAAATGAATTTAAACTAAAAAAAAATATTATATTGCTTTTCAATTAACTCCTAAAAAGTTGATTGTTTACACCTAAAAAAAAAAAAAAAAAGTTTTTGTTCCACAAATACGTATTGAAAAAAAGAGAGAGAAAATTACAATATACAATAAATTTCATAGTTTTAATATAATTACATTAAGTTTAGTTAAAGTTTTAATTCATAAATATTTATTCACATTTTTATCAATTATTTGTTAGTCATATAAGTGAAGAAATTATATTGTTATCTCTTTTACGCTGGTTTGTTTTTTCTATTTATATTTGTGCCTTTACACTATTTGCTTTAATTTTAGTCTGTTTAGTTTATTGAAAGGGAGGGAGATTAGTGTTATGTCAAAACCATAATGCTACTTGCATTTTCTCTAAATTTCAAAAGAGATCAATGTAATTTATTTAGATAAAAGACAGCTTTAGTCCTTAAAGTATGCGCTGTTTTTCAATTTAGTCTTTTAAGTTTCAATTTTGTCATTTTAGTTCTCAAAGTTGTCAATTTGAGTCAATTTGGTCCTAGATTTAACATTCGTTAACATAAATATGAATAAAAGACAGTTTTAGTTCCTAAAGTATGTATTTCTTTTTATTTTAGTCTCTCAATTTTTAAATTTTATCATTTTGGCCCGCTTTAGCATATACTTGATAATCAAAATGACAAAATTGAAACTTAAGTGACTAACAAAGAGCATATACTTTAGTAACTAAATCTTTTATCCTAATTTATCGTAATCAAAATTTTATCCTAATCAAAAAACAAAAAATCAAGAAAGCCACAAATTTTAATTACGAATATTAAAAAATTTCTATCAACATTCTAAAATTATGTTCTTACAATTAGTCCTACTTATATTGATTTGAGGCCGGTTTAACAAATAGAGCAACTCCAAGTGTGAGAGGTAAAATGCCTTACAAAAGTATATAGAAAAATACTTTTTTTTAAAATTTTTTTTTATTTTGCCTAACTAGTTTAGTTAGTGTACACTCCAATCATACTCTTTATTTCAGTTAATCAATCAAACTAATTTATTTAATTTTTAAAAGAAAAATATTATAAACATAGATAAATGAATAAATAATCTTTTATGACATAATGCATATGTTGACGTGTCATTTGCTAATTTTTAAAATATATATAATGAAATTATTTTTTTTAAATATTAAATTATTTTTTTAAAAAATATTTTCAAACGATCATATTTTCAAATGATATTATGCAAATACAAAACCAAATCAATTAGATGCAATATACAAATACAAAGCCAACCAAAAGAAGAGTACTTGATCAGATGGAGGGAGCAATTTCAGCAAGAAACCCTTTTGCCTCTCAATGAAGGCTAGCTATTTGTGGAGAGTCCAAATTAAAATGGGCATTTTTCCTCTTACGATGGAGAGCCCTTGGAGAAGGAGAAAAGCAATTGTACTAGCAAAAATGCCTCAAGATGCTCTTTTGCCTCTCTTCCTTTAGAGATGCTCCAAGTCCACATGTATTAGGTAAATATGTTTAAAATTAGAGGATAAATTTATTGTAAAAATTTTTAACATTAAAAATTAATTAAGTATTGATAGTTGCAAGCATTAAACATTTAAAATTTTAATTAGTTTTAGTTTTATCAAGTACCTCTAAGTTCAGCCACCATCTTACTATTAAGAAAATATTATTTCCTCCAAATTTTAACAAATGCCAATTAGGAAAATATATTTCCCTATATTCGTATAGTTATATTATAAATTATTATTTTTTTTACAAAATGACCAAATACTTGATATTTGTTTTACTTTTTAGAGTGTAAAATTCTAATTCATTTTTTGTATAATACTTTTTTTGGGCCCCTTATTTTTGTTTTTTTTTTTTTTTTTATCAGCAAAAAAACTTTTTTTGGGCCTCTTATTAACAGATAGGATAACGATGTTGAAATAATATAAATGGGTAGATCTAAGAACTTAGATTGAAATAATTGTTACTACATTTAGTTAATTAATGGGAAATTTTTAGAAAATTTGAAAGAAACAGTGTAAGTTAGAAAAATAATAATTTGATTTTTTTTGAACTTTTTTATAAGGGCATGAAAGCTATTTGCATGATCATTGGCAAGTAAATTTGATTTTATAGAAAAAATAACATAGTTCTTATACTTTCTAACATGCTTCATATAATTTAAAATTTTTAAAAATTTGCCATATTAGTCTTTGAGAGGAGAACAATTAGAAGAATTTGAAATGCTTAATCAGTGGAAAGAAGTAATAGCATCGTAAAATGAGTATTTTATATTTTCAAAATTAAAAAATTTTGAATTTTAAAATTAAATAAAAAATGACACAATAATAGTCACATGATATAAAAATATTTTATTATATATGACTCACACTCTGACATAAACTTAAACTCTAATATAATAATATATTTTTATGTTATGTGACAGTTGTTGTAACATTTTCAGTATAATTTTGAATAGAATTTAGCTTCGAAAATAAATTATAAAAAACTAAAAGCATGAAAAGTCAAAGTGAAAAAAAAAAAAATTTTAAAGGCTAAAGTAAGAAAGCGATCAAACTTGAAGAGGACAAAGTGTAATTTACCCTTTATGTTATTGAAACAATTGGTAAAGTTTCATATGAAAAAAAAAAATGTATTTTCACATTCATGGATTGGACCATTTGTTCTATGGTAATTAAGGCAAATGTTAGAACTTTTGAAAAATATGCCGCATATATATATATATATATATATGCCTAGATCAAACTAGTTTTAGTTTTTGAAAAAAAAATAAAAAATAAATAAGAGAGAGAGAGAGAGAGAGAGAGAGAGAGAGAGAACTATATTTGAAAACTCAGCCAAACAGGGTAAATCTTGTGATTTGAAATGAATAACTACACATGCAATAGTTGAAAATAACTTAAAAGGCAAGATCATCTTTAAAATAATAATAACAATAAGTAAATTGTAAATTAATTAATTAATATATATATTCTGGGTTGTTGTTGTTAAGAACATATTTGTTGGGATGCCCCTCAAGGGCAATTTAACTGCTTTGTAATCTTTTGAAATTAAAAGATGTAAATCTCTCAACCAAAAAAAAAAAAAAAAAAAAAACTAATCACAATATTTGAACAACTAATTCTTAATCCAAAAACAAAAAAAAAAAAAACTTAAATTTTGTTTGGAGGAAATAGAATAAGGGATTAGATTAGGGGACATTTGCAGCTAGATGGCCTTTTATAAACATCCCTCAAAGGACAGTTTACATGGCCTTTTATAAACATTTCACAAAGAGTGACGCTTGTAATTAAAGCCTTGCCAAATAAACTACTTGGTAAGAAAATTACCCGTTCTCTAAATTCATCCCTGCTATATCTGCAGCTTCTCTAAGCGTTGCCCTCCATTCTTCCATCTTTTTCTTCCAGTTATTCTTTCTTTCACCCACTTCTTCCTGTAATCCCTCTTCTGCCTGGAATCTCTCTTCATGCTTCTTGAATGCTTCCTCGAAACTTTCCGTTTGATTCCTCACGTGAGACGGATCCACGTGATAGAAGACAGGTAGGACTACATGTCCCGAGATCCTCCTGTGCTTGAGGATCATTACAAGTTCATCAAGGCACCAACTTGAAGATGCATAGTGTTTTGAGAAGACAACTATTGAAATTCTTGACCCTTGAATCGCTTTCTGCAACTCAAACTTAATATCTTCCCCTCTTTCAATCCCATCGTCATCTCTGAAGGTGCGAAATCCAGCTTGTACTAAAGCTGTGTAGAGGTGGTCGATGAACGCCTTACGAGTGTCTTCACCTCTGAAGCTCAAGAACACCTGATAACTACACTGAGAAGTGGAAGAGGAGGCTTTTTGGTTTCTTACAATCTCCATTGGCTATTAAAGTTCAAGAGAGACCAAGTAAGGACAGAAGGGCTAAGAGATGAGATGAATGGTATCTGTCAAGGCAACCATGATTATATATATTAATTAGAGAGGCTCCTTGGGTCTGGAAGGGGTGGATGAGTCAGCATCAGACAGTGATGAAAATGAAATGAAGCTGCTGAGAACAAAGTGGGAAATGCACAAAAGTCCACAAAATGAATTGACTAATCAATGGGTTGATTGTTGCATCATGTAACTCACCAAGATATTAAGCCAGTGATCCTTCATCTAATTGTTTATATTCTTTCTCAAAGATCATGTGAGAATGTCATGTCCCATTTATGAGCAGAATTAATAGTTATGAGATTAATAATTTATAAAATTAGTGCATAATTATTTATTCAGGATTAGTGGTCTAAACAATCCCTAATTCACATATGTTTTGCAACAGGTATAAAAATATATAATTTCAATTATATATTCGTTTTGCATTATTAGTTTGAAGATTAAAAAATTTATCAATTTTGTTGATAAAATATTTATCAAAATCTAATGTGAATAACAAAAATTAATCAAACACTAGAATGTAAATCCCAATGATTAATAATCTCAAACTTATAGTATAATTCGCCCAATAAAATAAATTTTGATGTACTGAAATTTAGAAATTTAATGACTTTTAGTGTTTTGATGAAGGACATTATCATTTGAAACAGGATATTAAGATTTTGAGATCTCCCCTTGTGTATTATGTATATTAAGGGGAGGTTATGGTTTAACTCTCTTTAGGGAAGAATTGAATTAAAGAGGCAAAACACTTGACCCTTTGCAAATAATGAAGAGGCCAACTTGTATATGTAAGTATAAATCTAACAAATAACAACTGAGTTTTATCAATTGAAAAAATGATTTTAACTAACCATTTAAACATCACAGTTGCTATGAGAATTGCATAAACACAAGTAACAACCTAGTCTGTTGAATGTGTCAGATAAATGTTAGTTTACTTGAATTGAGTATGTTGTTAAATTTTGCCAATTAATTTGCATTCACTAAATTTCTTGTCTGACAACATACATTTTATATATGTCTGTTGGTTGAAAGGATCAATCAATTTTGTATACAATTCTTTAAGAAATCAAGATTCTTATTCTTTAAGAGTTGTGAGGTATTATTTACATTATAAAATGATATTTTTTGTCGATTGTTACTTGTTGATTATAACTAAATCTAATTTTATTAATTGTACTATGACGATTATGGTCTATCAATTGAGACCATAAACTATCTTTAAAAACTAACTATTTCCACATTTATTATTATTACTATTGTTGTTGTTGTCGTCGTCGTTCTTCGTCTTGCTCTTATTCTTGTTATGTTTGTGCATGATGCAATAATTTCAAAGCGTGTGGCATAATTGAAAAAAAGTGACAACGTGGGCATAAAGTGTTAACAACTTGTGAACTTCCGATGATATGCAAAGAATGTGGATGTAAATGAAACTGTCTAACATTTGCAATTTGGAGGAAACTCCTAGAGAAGTTGTGGAATTTATAAATAGACAAAACGGAGAAAAGCAATCAATTAATCAACAACGTCAAAAAATATTTCTTTTTCTTTCCCAAAAAAAACAAAAAAAAAAAAAATTTAATCTTAACAAAATTCTGTTCATCAAGAGAATTTTTACTCTCTTTGAAAATTAATGAAATTGCATTTCTTTATTCTTTAATTTTTTTTTTTTCCGGTCAATTGTTTTGTTTAAATCACTGGTTAGAATTTATTTATATTGTTGAGAAATTTATAATCAAATGGTCTATCGATTGTGATTTTATAAAATAAAAAAAAAATACTAATAATATCAACAAGAAGATAACAAACGACATTGCAATGAATAATTAGTCATACCTCCTATTACCGTCGACACTGCGCAATACCTTCCCAAGTTCTAAGAAGGAGAGAGTGCATCTGGGGAGTATCTTCGGAGAAAGTGAAATTTGTTTTTTATTTTTAAACAAAAAATAAGACAAGGATATGGCTTTATTTGACTTCAGTTGACGTGTAAAATGAATCTTTGACTAAATGTAATGTAGACCAAATAAAGTAGACCAAAAATGTAATGTAATGTAGATCAAGCAAAAAGTCTTCATAACCTACTTAGAATTATAGCAATGCAAGGAGACAGGGTGACTGTTGTGGAGTTCTTTCTAAATCTATTTTGATGATTTATATCATTCACATTTTAGAGTATATATTAAATATAATATACTTATAAAAAAGTAAATTATTTAGATATTGATAATTTTTTTTTATCGAATTGCCTATTGTACCTAAAAGAATTAATGGCAAAAGTAAATTGAAGTATAAATTAAATAAAAATGTAATTCAATGAAAGGGTTATTAATATCCAATCAATTTAATTTTTTATAAGTATATTTTACTCGATATATCCTAAAAAGTGAACTATTCAAATTATCAAAATAGATGTCGAAATAAGTCTCATTCACCACACAATACTATCTCCAATATTAGGTAGGTTTCAACCATAATAAATGCGTTATTAATAATTTTAGAGCCCATTTGTTTTTAAGTTATAGGTTAGATGAAATTGTTAGTGTGAGAATTGTTGTGAGAGGATTGTTAGAAAAATTGTGTTTGTTTGATGACCATCGAACTAGCAAAAATTAATGTTTATTTTAGAGTGTTATTATTAGCATCTCATTTATTATTTTCAACCCCCTATTTCTTTGAACCTCCACTTATAAATTTTAGGGTTAATTACCAAAACAAATCTAGGGTGTTGCATGTTTTTCAATTTAAACACAAGAGTTTCAATTTCAACAAATTAAACCTTGAAGTTTCATCTGTATTTCAATGTGAATCCTCCGTCTATATCTCCTTCTATCTCCGTCTCACTTAATCTTCTTCCTTCTTTCAGATTCAAAGCCGCGTGTTCAAACCCTTGTATCTCCATCATTATAATTTTATTTCGTCTCATTTTTTGCGTTGTTGAATTCACCTCATAGCTTAGTTTTCATTTCTCCCCCTCATACACCTCATTTCATCTCGTTTTGCGTGTCATTGGAGCTCCAAAAAGTTGGGCAAAATTTTTTGTTCTCTCTTTGGGAAAAATTTTCAAATTGAAACCCACATGTTCAAGCCCTTATATTGCACTCATAACTCCATTTCACCTCATTTTTGCGTTGTTAGATTCACCTCATAGCTTAGTTTTTTTTTCCACGCATCATACGCCTTATTCCACCTCTTTTTGCATGCCATTAGAGCTTTGAAAGTTGGCTAACAATAAGATTTTTCTTTTTTTCTTTTTTTTTTTTTTTTGTTATCACGACAATATTCTTGGCAGCAAAGGTGCAATGGATGATGCTTGATTTTTGGCCAACTTTCGAAGTTCTGACAGCATGCAAAAAGAGGTCGAAAAAAGCATATGAGGGGTGGAATGAAAACTAGGCCATAAGGTGAATCCAATGACATAAAAATAAGACAAAACAGAGTTACGACGAGGGAGATACAAGGGCTTGAATATATGAGTTTGAATCTGAAAGAGGGAAGAAGACGATGATGGATGGAGAGTTCACATTGAAACACAGATGACACTCTAGGGTTTAATTTGTCGAAATTGAAACTCTAAGTTTAAATTGAAAAACATGCGAAACTCAGGGATTTTTTTTGTAATTAATCCAAAATTTTAAAACCCTTAAAATTTCTTTTCTCCTCTAAATAATACCAAAATCATCCTCATAAAATTTCACCTCCACTCAAATGCACACCCCTACACTTCTAAAAACCATTATCTTCCAAAACCCTAACAACAAAAAAAATACTCTCCAAAACCAATTGTCTCTCTCACGACGATGGAAGAAAAATGTTTCTAAAGTAAATTGATCGGTGTATGGAACGTGTTCTCTGCGATCTTTAGGTTTTTCTTTGCATTAGGTGCGTATGTTTTCCTTCAATTCCACCCAACTCTTTGATCAACCCTAAACCCTAAAAACAATGGATATGTTGGAAAATAATTAAAGTGGTTTAATACTAAATTAAAGTGCGATCCAACCGGCAAGTTGAGATGAATTTGAGTGAGTTTGTATTCTTTAAAGTGAGAAAATTAAATACAAAAAGAATGAGCCGAAACCATTGAGTTTTGAATGAAAAATTGTCTTATAAAGTGGGTATCAATAAAAGTTGGGCTTGGGCTTGGGCTTGGACTTGGACTTAGTCTTGGTCTAGACTGAGCGTAATGGAGTTTAAAGCCTGGTCATGGGCTTGAACTTTGAGTTAGTTTTGGGTGGTGTTTGGGAATCTTGGGACTTGGGGTTTTTTTTTTTTTTTTTAACAAAAAGGTAGACTTTTTGCAAAATAAAAAAATAAAATAAAAACACATCTAAACAAAATATCACATCCAAGCCCATAATTATTTCACTTTTTCTCTCACAAACATCACATCCAACCACAAAAAAATTCAACTATTTTCTCAAAAAAAAAAAATCCAATAATATCCTACGAATAAAAAAATCCCCATTTTCCAAACACCCACTTGGTCTAAACATGCCTAGGCTTGTGCATATACATGTGCTAGACTTAGTCTTGGTATGGCCTGGGCTTGTGCTTATGCTAATGCTTATACATGTGCATGCATTTAGGATTGGGCTTAGATCGGGTTTTGGCTTAACACCCGTATCTATTTTGTGATCCATCTGGTTGAATTATTCAAATAACATTATATATAATGCACATGGGGGTTTTGTAATCTTTGTAACTCTAGCCCTAATAGCTAGAGTTGATGACCATTGATGCTAAGCGTTAATAATAGCCTTCATGGTTAGGAAATCCCTTACAAGTACAAAATGGGTCTTTCCCCTTCAACGTTTGGTATGAAGTTTTTGAGAAAGAAAATGGAGAAGAGTTTTTAGTGATGGAAATGGAGATGGTGTTTTGAGATAAAAAGATGGAGATGATTTTTACACCAAAAGAATTCTTGAATTTTTCATCTTTTTGCTAGTCCTCTTCTTTGGTTCTATTAGAGAGAGATTACTACCAATGTTCAAGTTCACCAGAGTTGCTTTAGTGAGTGCTACTGTAGTAAATGCTCAACCGTTGTATCTTGGGCAACAGACGTCGACGGACTTCTAACACTCTATCGGTGAGGCAGCAACATCTGTTTTAAGGACACCGCATGAGACACAGGTCTTGGTTTGCGTCCCTTACTTTTGTTGTGTTCTTCGTTTCAAATTTTAATCTATTTCTTATTTGTTAACTTTATTGATCCATGTTAGTATTTTGTTCTAGCTGTTTGTTTTATTTGGAATCCATCCATCATGTAATCACTTCATGTTGTTGTAGTGTATTTCAATGTTGTATTTTATTCTATAATAAAAGTCAAGATTGTTTTATCATTTCTATCTTATTTTATATAAATTATTTTTCTATTATTAAGGGAAAATACCAACAAGATAAATATATATCTATGTGCACGTATAGTTCGAAGTGAGCAAATTTGCATTTTGCTCAGTCTCAATCTCGCTCCTCCCCCATCCTCCAAAGTCTCTCTCCTCTCCCATATAAATATATATCTCCGCATTTTATATAAATTATTTTGAATGTTCGGACTTGTGTTCTCAAACAAATAAGCTATGTTCAAGTTGGTGTCCCTGGACAAATAACTAATGTGTACGGACCTGTCTTCTTAAACAAATAAACAATGTTTGGCCTAGTGTTCTCGAATTTTGGTCATATGTTCTGTAGTTCAATATCAAAAAAATACAAATAATTTTCACTATTTTTGTTGTGTTTTTCAATAAACTTTCCTTGCAAGGCCAACCTCCTTTGAGTTGAGAAAACCATCAAAGCTATAAACCTCCTCTAAACTTACATTGTTGTACTCCTCTTGTCTCATGAAGTTCGTTGTCGAAAAAACTTTCACTCGTTGTCAATGTCAGAAAAGTGTTGGAAAAGTGTGTGTAATCGAATGGTTAACACCGTTGACGCCGGAATATCGCCCCCTGAGGGTTCTCAAGGTTTTGAGGATCGATGGAGATGGAGATGTCAAACATCAAGAGGTCCTCAATCAAACATGAAAAGGAGTTCAAAATATGACTATCTCAAGTTCGGGTCAGAGCCCAAAAATGTAGAATGAAGGTTCGGGAGCCGAAACACGCAGTTTGGGGCCCCGAAAATGGGCTGTTAGGCACCGGGAGTGGTGCTTAACCACGAAGTTGGTCTCTCGGACTACAGTGTCCCTCAAAAGGGAGGAAATAAGGTGTGTGCCAAAAGATGGAGCAAACGGAGGTAGTTAGGCGGTCCCGAACTGAGGCACACGGCCTGACGGCTCCGAAAATCGGGAACCGGGCTCCGAAATGGGCAAAATGGCCTACGGCCACGAAATGTAGCCCACGGCCACTGAGAGATGGTCTACGAGACCTCTCCTTCCCTTTGGGAAGAGAAAACATAGAAAACAGGGCCTGGTTCGCAAACCGAGGCAAAGCACAAAAGAGCCCCAAAGTTCGGAGGCAAGGCTCGCAGCCGGGACTCCGCAACCTCAGAACGAGCACAATATGCAACATCACCAAGTGCTCAATCAGTGACGTCTGAGTCTTAAGGTCGGTCAAAAATGGGGTGTCTACAGTTGCCCCTCTTTGACAGAACTCGAAAGTCATAAGAATGACGAGAGTGAATGTCAAAGCCCAGAGACAACCCATTTTTGACAAGGCCGAAGACTTAGACAAAGCAGACAAGATAGACAAAGATGTGCCCGCAGGCATGCCCGCAGGCAGGGGCAAAATGCAAATGATAATGCAAGAAGCCGAACATAACTTATGATCATGCAAAGAAACATAGGGACGTATCCCGGTGTTTCGGAAAGGTAAGCATTGGAACGTATTCCAGATGCTCTTAACCAAAGATGGAGAAACACGGGGACGTATCTCGGTGTTTAGGGACGCATCCCAAAGGTTAGGGACGTATCCCAAAGATTAGGGACGTATCCCAAAGGTTAGGGACGTATCCCAGAGATTAGGGACGTATCCCAAAGGTTAGGGACGTATCCCAGAGATTAGGGACGTATCCCAAAGGTTAGGGACGTATCCTAGAGATTAGGGACGTATCCCAAAGGTTAGGGACGTATCCCAGAGATTAGGGACGTATCCCAAAGATTAGGGACGTATCCCAGAGGTTAGAGACATATCCCACAGGTTAGGGACGTATCCCAGAGATTAGGGATGTATCCCGGTGATTAAGGACGTATCCCAAAGGTTAGGGACGTATCCCAAAGGTTAGGGACGTATCCCAAAGATTAGGGACATATCCCAAAGGTTAGAAAAGAAGGAGAAACATAGGGACGTATCCCGGTGTTTCAGGAGGAAGGAGAAACATAAGGACGTATCCCGGTGTTCTGCAAGGAATGTGAAACATAGGGACGTATCCCGGTGTTCCGCAAGGAATGAGAAACATAGGGACGTATCCCGGTGTTCCGCAAGGAATGTGAAACATAGGGACGTATCCCGGTGTTCCGCAAGGAATGTGAAACATAGGGACGTATCCCGGTGTTTCGCAAGGAATGTGAAATATAGGGACGTATCCCGGTGTTTCGGAAAGGCAAGAGAAACATAGGGACGTATCCTGGTGTTTCGAAAAGAGAGAGAAACTTAGGGACGTATCCCGGTGTTTCAGAAAGAAGAGAGAAACGTAGGGACGTATTCCGGTGTTTCGGAAAAGGGATAAGCATTGGAACGTATTCCAAATGCTCTAAACCCGAGGAAGTCTGACCCGTCGCACGTGCGAGGAGAAGGAAAGACAATTGCAAGTGAAAAGGTGCATAACAATGCAAGATAGATATGCATAATCAATGCAATGAATGAGAATAACAATGCTAGTGAAGTGGGTGCATAACAATGCAATTGGAATGGGCATCACAATGCAAGCATGAGAAGTGCATAACAATGCGGGTGGAAGGATGCATAATAATGCAAGTGGAATGTGCATATTTGAAACAAAATGCCGAATAAGGGAATACAAGCCTTAACGAGACCAGATTAAAACGCGACCTCCGATTTACCTTTCGGAGGGGTTTGCAACACATTCAGCTCAAAAACGGGCGCACCCTGTTCATATTAGAGAGAGATAACATCTGTTGCTGCTTTAAACGCCATTCTGACTTGAAGCAGGCTTACACTTGGGATAGAGGCACGCTCATTCTTCGGAACACTGACAAGGTTTGAAGAGGTACATCCGGAATACAATCTCAGAATTCGCTGAAGGTGAAACACACTCAGCTACTTCGATTTTCCCTCTTTTCTTTTGCTTTGCAATTTGGAACCCACATAGCTTTAGATAGGTCCTTGTTTCACTGTTCTCACATGACCTGGGTTAAACCCTGCAGTTTTCAAAAGAACAAATTCCTTTTTTGCACAAATGTGGAGGATGACACAACACTCTAAGCACACAACAAATCATTTTTTAGATTGAGAAAATGAGTTCTCGACCGGGTATTGAGCCTACAACTGAACACAGCAAAGACGACCCAACAACGAAAAATAAAGGTAAACAACCTAAACACACCGAGACACACTCGGAACGACTCAAAGCAAGAATCGAGAAAAACAAAACAAAAGACACGACACACAGACGTGTTACAAAGACAAAAGACCTCTCAGTACACGAGGAGCCAGTTTCTCTGGGTATTATTTCCCACCCTTTCTCATTTGTGATTCTCACATCACTTGGCCCTCAAGCTCTGTTTTTCTGAAAAAAAAAGCCCTTTTTCCTCACTTTTCCTCTCAACGCACATCTCTCTATTCTTCAATCTCTCATTTTAAATCCCTCCCCTGGGTGGTTGATGGATAAACAGCAAGTTGTGGCCTCGTGCCCCTAGCATTCTGCTAGATTCTTCTTCTTCTGCGCGCAGCTAGTGAGTTTCTCCCACAGAGGGGCTGTGCTACAACTGGGTGTGTAGCAAATCTGCAGCTGACCTCGGTTGACGATGCTCTCCCGGGGAGTTTGGACGTGATCAGATATGTCCAGATGAGGAAGTGGAATATCTTGTCCCATTCTAGTTCGTGCTTCGCACGTGGCTTGATACCTCGTTGCTTGGAGGGTGAGAGAGCTTTCAGCCCTTTGTTGTTAGCTACAGTTGTGCCCTTTTCTGGCAAGTAGAGTGCCCTTCTTGGCAAGTATTTTGACAAAGGGGAAAAGACAGAACTCCTGACTCGACTGCGCCCCTAGTTCATCATTTTGACCATTTTTTTGTTTTTTTGTTTTTTTTTTTTGCTTTATACTAAAACAATTTTGACCCACATGAGAGTTAGATTAACATGCTTGTTCAATTTTTGATTTGAAATCATGCAAGTCAGGCTATGAGCACTGAAAATTTTCCTTTTTTGGGTCCAAGAAATGGTCCAGTTTTTGGAAAAGATGAAACAATTTTCGAGAAAATTAGTCAACTTCAGTAAAAATTCTCAAAAACTATTTTTGCAAACGGCCACTGCTCAACGAACGTAGAACCCACTCTCGAGATGCACAACCTCAAATTCGAAGGAAAATTGCCCCTTGCTGGAGGGGAGCTGCATGGCAACAGAAAGTTGCTCCTTGTTTGAACGGCACCGCGGCGCATTGAATGGTAACGAAGAGTTGCCCCTTGTTTGGATGGCGCCGCAACACACTGAATGGCAACGGAAAGTTGCCCCTTGTTTGGATAGCACCGCGGCGCATTGTAGTTAGTCCTCAGAGTGACGAACACAACCAAATCCTCAGATACAGAGAAGACAAAGATGACCAGAACCATCGCATGGACACAATCAAATTGAAGTGTTTTACGGCTGGACTTCAGGATGAAGTTGCCTACGTATCCTAAAGATGGGAATCAAGCCTTACGTAGTTTGGGGTTAAGGTACACTCGAGTATTTAACCTCTCCTTTTTATGCTCTAACTTTTGCCAAGGCGCCTGTCGCAGGTTTTCAACCTTGCGAGCTTTGTCTTTCTTTTCTTTTCATTTTCATTTCTTTTCTTCTTTTTTTTTTCTTTTTTTTTTTCTTTTTTGCTTTTCTTCTTTTCTTCTTTTTCTTTTTTTTTGCTTTTCGTATATATCTTTTCTTGCTCTAACTTTTGCCTGGGTCGCCCTTCCGGGTTTTCGGCCCAGCGAGCCTCTCAAAGGGTAAAAGTATAACAGGTCCATGCCAAATGGTTTTGAGATCCTGAAGTCATCTGAATCCAGGAGAGTGGCTGTTGATTTGCAAGAGGACTCATCTTCAGCTCTTCGAGCACATCTGACATCTTTGCCTCTAGTTCGAAGGGTACTTCTGTTTTAGCTTTGCAAGCTTCTTCTGATCTTCTGATCTTCTTGATCCGACTTTCCTGGCCCCTTGTTCGAGGGCTGCTTCAAATCTGGCCACACAGGCCTCTCATTGCGGTTGGTCGTTGAACACTCTGAATTAAGGTCCTAGGTTTGAAAGTGAGGGGTCAAGTCTCGAGGCTGAGAGCGATCCTAAGCTGTAAAATCTCAAGAGCGATTCTACACAGGTCTTCGCAGGACCGTGCAAAACATTTTTTTGAAAGTTTTTAAGAAAGCGACAAATCGCTCGCGCTGAAGACAGTGTATAACCAATCTGGATCAAGCCAGGATCCTTCCTAGTACTCACACTAACAAGCATGATTTCATTCATTAAGGGCTTAGCACGCCTCTCTTTCTCTCAATTGATCAAAATTTTGCAAAACCCGAGGAATTCCTTCCTCTTCGTTTTCACCGTAGTGTTCAAAAAGCTTTTGGAAAACTTAGGTCGATGCAATGAATTCAAGGCACGTAAAAGACATTTTCTAGTCAAATCATCGCCATCTCATTTGGAATTTCTGTACAACCGCACACGGCGAAGCAAACACAAAAGCATGAAAAAACACCGCTGTTCATTCAAATCACATGCTATCGGCTCCAAGGCAGAAACAGACTCAAAACGAAACGAAAAGACAAACACAAAACAAAATGGTGATGCCCGAGGTAACACCCCCCCTCGGAAATCACCCGACTCCTATACAATAGGACTGACTCAATACAACAAGACAGACCCAAAACAAAAGAGACTGACTCAAAACAAAGGACAGACTCAAAAACAACAAGACTGACCCAATACCCAAGTCAGAAAGCACAAAAGCTAGCATTCACAAATGCTCAAAATAGTGCATGCCATCCACCATATCTGAAATAAACTGAACGTCGCCCGCAGGGGGTTCATCCCTCGACCACATCACATTATCTCCCACAAGTTCACTGATCAAGTGCCGATAGACTTTGCAGGACCTGGTGCGGGGATGACCTCGTTGTCAATCAAATTTTGTATCTCGTGGCGGAGACGGACGAATCGTGTCATGACCGGTTTGTTGATGGAAAGCACAGTACTTAGTCGGGTCATGCTTTGGAGGGAGAGGATCGGGTAGAGGCCGTTGCTCTAACGGTTTCAGATGTCCTTTCCTGAGTAGGACCCCCAGGGCTTTAGACAAAGACATATAGAGTGGGGTGAAAACCCTCTTGCCTCGGGGTAGATAGTTTGAAGTTCGGGGGTTTGAAGTGGATGCACCAACAAAGGGGGTGGCTGCTCTTGGTGTGGTGGTGGCGACCATGCCCACTTCAGAAGATCTTGCAGCTGCATCACCGCTGGTGGTCGCATTCGAACTGCGGGTAAACGCCCTCCTGGGCTGCTCCTTCTCTTGGTCAATGAGGCCCTGCTTCATAGCATCCTCGATCTGTACTCCCATCTCATGCAAATTTGAAAAGGTAGGGAAGGGGAGCACGATCATTTTCTGCATTAGTTTGGGTTGGAGGTTGTGCACAACCATCCGTATTTGATCCTTATCCGTTGGCCTAATGGTCATCATTGAGGCTTTGGCCCTCTAGCGGGCCATGAATTCTGAGAAGCTCTCCTTAGGCTCCTGCCTCGTCGTCTCAAGATCACGGGTCGTAATCTCGATTTGGGTATTGTATGAATATTGTGCGAAGAAGGCCTCGGCCATCTCCTCCCAGCTTCGTTTCACTGAATCCTCCAATTTGGCGTACCAGATGGCCGCAATACCCGACAGGGTCCTGCCAAAAAGGGAAAGCTTCTGTAATCTTGTCAAGCCCATCGGGCGCAGAACATCTGAAAACAAACTTAGGTGGACCATGGGATCTCCTAACACGTCAAAACGGTCGATGTGAGGCATCTTGAACCTGTCCGGCAGTGTCACAGCTGCGTCGGTGTACCCGTCCTCAATGTTCGGGATGGACTTTACCCCCTGGGATTTCTTGAACAACTTTTCAAGCTTGCTCAACTTCAACGCTGTGGGGTCGACCTCGAACTCGAAGGGAGAGTCCGGTAGATTGGTAGGTGTTTTGGATAGTTGGGGTAAAATTGGGGGCGGAGCCGGCCCTACCGGAATGTCCGTACCTTCCTGGACATTTGGTGTCTCCCCAGGTGTTGGAGCTCCTGCTGGGGAAGGAACTTGTTGTGAAGCGGACGCTACCATTGCTTTCTTATTGGTGATGAGCTCGGCTGTTGAGCCATGATTGCGACTTCTTGCTTGGAGAATTCTGCTTGGCGGACAGCGTCTTGCTGCATGAGTTTCATAGTTTCCTGCATCTGTCGTATCATTGCCTTCACCCCTGAGGTATTCTGTTGATCCATCTAACTGACTGGTATCTATCCTCGCAGAGAAAGCGAGACCTCACCGACCGTTTCACCGTGGGGTGGATAAGGGCCTAATCTGTAATCGCTGAATCGGTGATTTGTGCCCGACCGCCCTTTTACTCGCCCGCAAAGGAACACTGATTGCCCTTGAACTGAATCTCTGACCTGACAAAGTCTATTAGCACAAGTTCGATGAACCTCGGGGGATATCGAAGCCTTCTGAAGCTATGGTTCCAAGACTACCTAACAAAAGAGAAAACAGACAGCACCTCAGCTCAACTTCACCAAAACAGATACGAGTGTAGTAGGATGATCGTGTCTCTATCAATTCTACCCAAAATTCAAATTTCAACTGAAGTCCGATACCCACAGGTAAAGCTAACTCCCAAATACTGATAGTAATGCCCGCAGGCCTGATGTCTAGACTTGTAAACCGATACATGCATTCCTGTAGAGACGCACTCTAAAAGCACATAGCAGACAAGTGAGAGCCAAAACACCCCCATGTTGGGGTAGGGTTTCCCTATCCTATTTTGTCAGGAGCTAGGGTTTCACTACGCACGCAGCGGTTTCAAACAACCTATAAACGAGTAAGCAACTTGTCCTAGTTTGGAATGGTCACTATGGATCCGAATATGCACTAGGTCGAATGGTCGAAAAGGGTGCCCCGGTAAAACCAGGGTTTGTGTTCCCATGCTGTCAGAGCCCACAGCCGATCAGCCTTATGGTCATGCCTTGACAAGACAAGCCTCCGGCAAATCGTTCGAGAATGACATATGGCAAACACGGTGTCCTAGGCGCACCAATGCAAATGCAATGCAAAGAAACATACAAGTGTAATCAAAATCAGATATCATGAGTTCGAGTCAAGTTCTCTAAATCCCCAACAGAGTCGCCAGAAACTGTAGACGTCTCCGAACGCCCCGGGAGGGTTAAGTCCCGTTCCGTTCATATTGGGGTCACTATAGTTCAAGGGCTCAAATGTCACGGTTCTTAATCTTGAACCAAAGAGTCCAAATCCGGCAAATCGATTTTGAAAACAGATTTTTTGAAAAGAAGTGCCAAACATGGACTGCTTTGCCAGATACAGAGTTGCCACCTAAATATTTTTTTTTAATGGGAAATTTAGGAAACCCTAACTTGGTGCCAAAAGGCCACGTGTCCGTCATCACCAAAGTTGCCTCGGCTCGGGAACTTGGGTACGATTGGGGAAGGTCACTTCGTGAGCACCCCCGCTCGCCCGATCAAAGATCGGCCTCTACTAACCATGATATCTATTTTTGAAAACATTGTGTGTTCTTATTCCGATTATTAGCCTAGGTTACTATGTGATGCGCACAGCATACAAGTATAGACTGAGTTGCCTGATTTGGAACAAAACATTTCATGTTTGTTTGTTTGAAAATGGTTTGATGGTGCTACCCGCAGGTAGGTTAAGACGTGGATTTGCCACCCTCGGGTGGGCTTAGAAAACAATGGTTTTGCCACTATCTAGTGGGCTTAAAACAAACATTTGATGAATTGTTCCAATCCAAATAACCTAACCTTCACCCACAGGCATTCAAGGCAGTTATATCACATAAGCAGTTAGCCTCATGGTAAGCATGCTATTCATGGCAACACTCACACGCATGCAAGGATGCTAAAGCATAAAAACTCACCGAGTACTCCAAACCAAAACAGAAGCTCATTAGAAATCCATGCATGATCCTAGATACACAGAATTGCCTAATGAAACACATGCAAAAATGCAACTATAGCAGGCTCGGCTATCCTAAACATGGCATATGGAATGCTACAGTTAACATGTATTCAACTTGGAATTGAAATACAAATGCAGTTGTAGACACCCCATTTTTGACCAACCTTAAGACTCAGACGTCACCGATTGAGCGATCAGTGATGTCGCACATTGTGCTCGTTCAGAAGTCTCAGAGTCTCGGCCGTGAGCCCTGCCTCCGGACTTCCGAACCCTTTTCTGTACTTTGCCTCGGTTCGTGAACCAGGCTCGGTTTTCTCTGTTTTTGTTCCTGAGGGGAGGGAGAGGTCCCGTAGACCATCTCTCAGTGGCCGTGGGCTACTTTTCGTGGCCATAGGCCATTTTGCCCATTTCGGAGCCTGGTTCTCGGTTTTCGGAGCCGTCAGGCCGTGTGCTTCGGTTCGGGACCGTCTGACCATCTCCGATTCCTCCGATTTTTGGCATACATCTCATTTACTCCCTTTCGAGGGACACTGGGGTCTTAGATACCCACTTCGTGGCCAAACACCACTTTCGGTGCTTAACGGCCGGTTTTCGGGACCCCGAACTGCGTGTTTTGGCCCCCGAGCATTCGTGTTGCATCGGTTTTTGTTCATTTTTGGCAGGTACCTCTGTTTTATCACCAGGAAGATCACTGGGGGATGGGAGGCCAGTAATTGTCTCAAAGAACTTTACCTTGGTCAAAGGTGGTTCGGCATGAATCGAAGAGAAAAAGTCTGCGGCTTCACCGAAACGGGCGTAACTCTTTTACAAGAGTAATTAAAATGTGAGGCCACCACCATTGGAAAGATTACTTCGGGGCTTCATTTTTCACTCAAGAATCTCCTAATTCCAAATCCGGGGAGGAGATATGGTTGGTTGAAGTCCGGTTGGACCGAATCTGCTTTACTTACGGAACCGGCATAACTTTTTTCTCTGAGGAATTTTAATGCAAGGTTTGCGGCATTGGAAAGCTAACTTATGGGGCTTCATGTCCGGCCAGATCGCTTATTTTTCTTCTATTTATCTTGCCGGCCGGCCACCATTTCCAGCCGGCCGGCCACCTGCAACTAAAGCACCTTTTGCCCACCTTTTTTCCGATTTTCTTGCCTATATAGCTGGCCTCCCAGCTCTTGTAGAGGGGTTGGAAAATTTCTCTCAAGGATATACATTGATATCTATCTCTATCTCTCCATTTTTCTCTCAAATCTTCAAGTTTAGGCTCCATTTCTTCATCATCTTCAAGCTCTACTACCACCACTCCATTCCAGCTACAAGGAAGGGTTTTTCAGAGGCTTAGGAGCAGCAAACTTGAGCCAAGAAGCAACAAGAGTGTGATCTTCAAGGGTAAGTATCAATCACCCTCTTTTGGCACTTTTTTTTGCACCATTCCTCTACCCTACTTGCTCACTGTTTTAGACTCCGGCCCTAACTGAAAGGGGACTTATTTTGAGCTATTCTACATGTTTGTTCAAGGGCTCAACCCTGTTTGAGCCCTCTATGATGCACTTTCTTCAATATCATTTTGTATGTCAATATCTTGCATGCTTTTTTTTAGTTCATGTGTGATCTATTTATGAGCCTGATATAAACTGTGAGTGGGCCTATTTTGAGCCCCTCTTCAACATTTAAGAAGGGATCAACCCTGTTTGGCCTCTCTATCATGCACTTGTTTCACAATTCCTCCAATTTACCGTAAATTTGCATGATTTGTTTAGCCTCTGTGAGATCTGTTTTGGAGCATGTCATGAACTGTGAGTAGGCTTATCTTATGTCCTTCTACAACATTGAAGAAGGGATCAACTTCATTGGGGGTCTCCATGTTATACTTGTCATTATACCCCTCTTTGGCCCTCATTTTGCATGCTTTGTTAGGCCTATTTTGGTTTTGTTTTCGGCCATGATCAGGTCTGGAAAGAGTCACATTTTGTCCTTCTTGTCATATTTTGTTAAGGGTCCAAGGCTGTTTGATGAATGTAAGGCATACTTCATGTTCTAGCCTTTGTTGGCTTCATTCTTGCATGACATTTTTAGCAAGTTTTCATACTGATTTGAGGGTTGTCATAAACTGTAAATGTGCATATTTTTAGTCCCTCATCAATTTTGTAGAAGGAAATTTTTCATTTTGAGCATCGTATACATCACTTGCTTCAATACCCCTCTCTTGGCCCCCATTTTTGCATGCCATTGTTGTCCTATCTATGCTCACTATTTCGCCATGTCTTGTACTGTAAAAAATGCTATTTTGGGGCTTCCTTGCTACTATTTTGCATGTCATATACCAATTATGCATGTTTAGTATGGCTATAGGCCATTTCGGGTGCTTAATATCACATTTCGGGACCGTTTCGTGCATTTAGTGTCATTTCCCCACCTTTCGGGACTGTTTTGCATCATTTGTGAGTGCTGAAAATCCATTGGCATGTTTGCATATCATTCTCTATATCATTTCATGTTTTAATACATCGCCTCGGTTTGCGTGCCCGTGTGCAAGCATTTCGAGGCACTTCATTTTCATCCATTGGCCTCTTATGTGAGTGTGGCTGAGGCCCTCTCATGTTAGTGTAAGCCCAATTTGCATTGTGTATGCCATTTCATGACTTTATGTTATCGCCTCGATTTGCGTGCCCGTGTGCACGCATCTCGAGGCACTTCATTTTCATCCATCGGCCTCTCATGTGAGTGTGGCTGAGGCCCTCTCATGTTAGTGTAAGCCCAATTTGCATTGTGTATGCCATTTCATTCCGTATGTCATCGCCTCGGTTTGCGTGCCCGCATGCACGCATTTCGAGGTATCTCATTTTTATCTCTCGGCTTCTTATGTGAGTGTGGCTGAGGCCCACTCATATTAGTATAAGTCCATTTCGCATCCTGTATGCCATTTTAGCATCATTGCATTCTGTATGTCATTTTCTCGGTTTGCGTGCCCGTGGGCACGCATTTCGAGACATCTCATTTTAGGCTCATTATATATCATATTTCAGGCCGTTTCATGCCTTTATGCCATCGCCTCGGTTTGCGTGCCCGTGTGCACGCATCTCGAGGCACTTCATTTTCATCCATCGGCCTCTTATGTGAGTGTGGCTGAGGCTCTCTCATGTTAGTATAAGTCCAATTGCATTGCGTATGCCATTTTATGCCTTAGGATCATTTCCTCAGTTTGCGTGCCCGCGTGCACACATTTCGAGGCATCCCATTGTCATAGCATTGTGCATGCTAGGGTTGTATTTTAGTTGCATTCATGCATATCATGCATATTGCATCGTGTTCGGGATAGGAGTTAGCCCGGGCACGGGAAACGAGGCGCGTTCCGTACTCCGAGTGACGGAACGGGTCTCAATTCCCAAGTCACCGACACTCCGTATTACCCATGATGGAGTTAGGTTTTGTTGTAGCATTCATGCGCATTCATCCTATATTGAGTTGTGCAATTCGGCTCCTCGACCATCATGCATCGGTATGCGTGATTGGTGGCACGAGGATCGAGGCATGCATATATTTGTGAAATACATTGCTATGCCCTTTTCTTGCTCTCTGTTGCAGCAAAATGGAGAATCAGCAACTTTTCATAGTGTGGCACGCATTTCGAGAAACATTGCAAACAGAGGCTAATTGGGGCATCGGTGGATTTCGCCATAAGGACCCAACATGCATCATTTCATTATCGGAGGAGTCAAAGGCTTGCACGCCAATTTTACAGCTTTCTTATTTAATTTGATAATTAATTAGGAATTTGTATATTTATTATTTCGGACTGTATTATTCTTTCATTTCGGACTGTATTATTTATTCGGACCCTCTGCGCGAGGGCATAATTGTAATAAGTGTGGGTGAGTGTGATGTATGTCTTCCAACCCCCACTTCTTTCTCCCTTTTATTTATTTGCTTACGATGGCTAGATATAGGGCATATTTCAATTAGTATACAGTATGACAGCATGTTTGCATCATTCATCTGTTTTGCACGCACCGGGCTCGGCTCATCATACAAACTGCATTTGTATTTCAATTCCAAGTTGAATACATGTTAATTGTAGCATTTCATATGCCATGTTTAGAATAGCTGAGCCTGCTATAGTTGCATCTTTGCATGTGTTGCATTAGGCATTTCTGTACATTTAGGATCATGCATGATTTCTAACAAGCTTCTGTTTTGGCTTGGAGTACTCGGTGAGTTTTATGCTTTAGCATCCTTGCATGCGTGTGAGTGACTGCCATGAATAGCATGCTTACCATGAGGCTATGTGCTTACGTGATATAACTGCCTTGAATGCTTGTGGGTGGAGGTTGAGTTATTTGAATTGGGACAATTCATCAAATGTTTGTTTTAAGCCCACTAGATAGTGGCAAAATCATGTTTTCTAAGCCCACCCGAGGGTGGCAAATCCGCGTCTTAGCCTACTTGCGGGTAGCACCATCAAACCATTTTCAAACAAAACAAACATGAAATGTTTTGTTCCAATTCAGGCGATTCAGTCTATACTTGTATGCTGTGCGCATCACATAGTAACCTAGGCTAATAACCAGAATAAGAACTCACAATGTTTTCAAAAACAGATATCATGGTTAGTAGAGGCCGGTCTTTGACGGCGGCGAAGTGGTCAAGTGACCTTCCCCAATCGTACCCAAGTTCCTGAGCCGAGGCAACTTTGGTGATGACGGACACGTGGCCTTTTGGCACCGAGTCAGGGTTTCCTAAATTTCCCATTTTAAAATATTTAGGTGGCGACTCTGTATTTGGCGAAGCAGTTCATGTTTGGCACTTCTTTCAAAAATCTGTTTTCAAAACGATTTGCCGGATTTGGACTCTTCGGTTCAAGATTGAGAACTGTGACATTTGAGTCCTTCGAATTGTAGTGACCCAATATCGAACCAGAACCAGAGGGGGGGCACTCGCACTCCCTTTCCCCCGGGATGCGTTCGGGGACGTCTACAGTTTCTGGCGACTCTGCTGGGGATTTAGAGAACTTGACTCGAACTCATGATATCTGGTTTTGACTACACTTGTGTGTTTCTTTGCATTGCATTTGCATTGGTGCGCCTAGGACACCGTGTTTGCCATCTGCTATTCTGGCGGTTCTTGGGAGGCTTGTCTTGTCAAGGCATGTCCATAAGGTCGACGATTCGGCTCTGCCAGTATGGGAACACAAACCCCGGTTTTACCGGGGCACCCTTTTTGACCATTCGACCTAGTACATATCGAAATCTGTAGTGACCATTCCAAACTAGGACAGGTTGCTTACCCGTTTATAGGTTGTTTGAAGCCGCTGCGTGCGTAGTGAAACCCTAGTTCCTGACAAAATAGGACAGGGAAACCCTACCCCAACATAGCGGTGTTTTCAGCTCTCACTTATCTGCTATGTGCTTGTTAGAGTGTGTCTCTACAGAGAATGCATGTATCAGTTGAGGTTTGGGCATCGAACTGTGGGCACCCGATTCGATTTCGAGATTGATTTTAGAAGGTATCAGTTGAGGCGAAATTTTGGGGCGTAATTCAAGAGAGGCACAATCGTCCTGTTATGCTCATATCTGTTTTGGTGAAGTTAGGCTGAGATGCTGCATGTTTTCCCTTTTGCTAGGTAGTCTTGGAACCATAGCTTCAGAAGGCTTCGAAATCCCCCGGGTACATTGGACAAGTGCTGATAGAGTTTGTTAGGTCAGAGATTCAATTCAAGGGCAACCAGTGTTCTTTTGCTGAGGCAAGGCAAAGAAGGGCCAGACAGGGCTCATTGGTTCATCTGATCCGACAAATACCACATCATCATCGAGACCGTGATGGCACAGGGTTCGGAAGAATTTGTGGCCGTGATAACAGCGCCAAATCAGGGAACTGCCATGCAGGCTGAGACTAGTATTGAAACGCAACGCCCATCTGGGGCATTTACCTTACATCTAGCTTTGGGACCCCAGCCAGCTTTGGAACCCCAGCCGAACTTTGACCCACTTCCGCCAGTTGAAGATTTGCGGGGTCCAGATCCTCAAGAAGGGCTGGCTCAAGCCCAAGTTTTCAGACCCCTGGTGCAGCCTAATGAGAGGCGTTATCCCCTTGATGCTAATGACCTCAATCTGACCGCAGTGAAAATTGCGAACCTTGAGACGCAATTCAAAAAGGCACAGGGCCTTAACTCTATTCTCGACATTGAGGATGGGCACACTGAGTCTGCCGTCCGGCTCCCACACAGATTCAAAATGCCACATATTGACCGTTTCGACAGGTCTGGGGATCCAATGGTACACATCCGACTTTTCTTGGATGTCCTAAAGCCGATGGGTCTGACTAAGCCACAGAAACTCTCTCTATATGGAAGAACCCTGTCGGGTGTAGCAGCCACTTGGTACACTAGGTTGGAGGATAAAGTGAAGCAAAACTGGGAAGAATTGGCTGAGGCCTTTGTCAATCAGTATTCCTACAATACCCAAGTTGAAATGACCATCCAAGAGCTTGAAGCAACCCGCCAAAACCCAAAAGAGCCTTTTGTGAAATTTGTTGCGACGTGGAGAGCAAAGGCAGCACAGATGACAGATCGCCGCCCTTCTGAGAGGGATCAAGTGCAGATGATGGTACGAAACCCCGAACATGATATGTTGCAAAGGTTGATAGTGGCTCCGCTATTCACTTTCAAAAGTTTGCATGAACTGGGGGTTCAGGTCGAGAATGCGTTCAACAGCGGGATCATTCCCAGAACAAGTGAACCAACGAGGAGGGTGATTTCAAGGAGTACCAATGTCGGAGGTAGCACTATTCCCGAGCCCGAAATTGATCTGATCGCCATGACCAACCCTTTTGAATCCAAGCAAGACATAGCCGACCCGGCCAGGAGCTCAGGCGTAACTTTCACCCCTCTATATGAGCCTGACTAGCGCACTAAAACTCCTGATGGAAAAAGGGCATCTCAAACCCCTCGATCCTCAACCTCTTCCCGACCCACTCCCAGACATAACCTCGCCAAATCTTGTATGTACCATCGCTAGCCATGGTCATGGCACCGACCGTTGCTACCGCCTTTGTCACGAGGTCCAAAATCTCATCGATAACCGGACGATAGCTCCACCTTCAAACCCCAATGACCAAACATTTTCCGCCTACCTCAATCTCATCTATACACTGCCATCCACCTATGACCCCAGCATATACATCACCCCGGCCCATCTACCCAAGCCTGAGGTGTTTATCCCAGAAAACATGGACTTATGCATGATGGGTGCACCTGAACCCCAATCATCTCAAACCCGAGAACCCACTACTTCTGAGTTGATGGGAATGATAAAAGATCTTCAAAGAACTGTGACCGATCTGGCCTCCGGGACATTGGCTCCATCATCGACCACACCACATACTGGGAATTTCATGTCAAAAGGCTCCCCAGTCTTGGGGCGGGCTACATCTGAGGAAGGCCAATCCCGTGGCAAAGTAGAAGCGAGGGGAAAGAACAAGGTAGGGGCGGGCATGGATCCCCATGAATATCTTCTGTTGGCTGTTGAGGCTTTGAAATCCGAGGGACTGAACAAAGAACAAGTGCTCGCAGTTGTTGCAAAAACTGTGGACGGCATTTTCGCCACTCAAATTGGGGGCAGTTTGAATCAAGAGGCAAGCCGGGAGAAGGGCCGTCATACCAGATACGATCCTGTTAGCTCTAATCCTCCACTCGAAAAAGATCAGCAAACCAGGCTAGCACCTGCCAATCCCTTTATGCAAGTGCCCAAAGAAAATCCACAAACCCGTAAGTACCAACCGAGGTCGAGGGTGTTCCATGCCCTACACATGCCTTTATCCAAAGCTTTCCAAATCCTTGTTGGACAAGGCCATCTCAAACCCCGTGAGCCTCGGTCTCTCCCGAACCCTCTTCCGGCTACACATGATGCTACCCAGTACTGCGCATACCATCAGCAAATTGGCCATGCTACCAACAACTGCTTCCGTCTTCGCCATGAAGTACAGGATCTATTTGACAACGAGGTCATCCTCGCCGAGCTCAGCAAAGTCTATCGGCCTTTGGGTCGATGAACTTGGGGATAATGTTATGTGAATGGGGATGAACCACACTGGGCGTGCTCAATCAACTCGACGTGGGAATGGCACGCGATCGCTCGAGCAATATGCAAATACCAGTTTTTGTGCTTTCTGACTTGGGTATCGGGTCAGTTTTGTTGTTTTGTTTTGAGTCAGTCTCTTTTGTTTTGGGTCTGTCTTGTTGTATCAAGTCAGTCCTATTGTATAGGAGTCGGGTGATTCCGGGGGTGTTACCTCGGGCGTCACCATTTTGTTTTGCGTTTGTCTTTTTGTTTTGTTTTGAGTCTGTTTCTGCCAGGGAGCCAATTATGTCAACAGATTTTGAATGAAACAGCAGTGATTTTCACGCTTTCACATTTGCTTCTGTCGTGTGCTAGTTGTATCGGGATTTGAATGAAATGGCAGTGCATTCCACCTGCTCTCTTGTGCCTTGAAGTCATTGTAATGACCTGAGTTTTTCAAAACCTTTTTGAACACTACGGTAAAAACAAAGAGGGAGGAATTCCTCGGAATTTGCAAAACTTTGATCAAATTGAGAGAAAGAGAGGCGTGCTAAGCCCTTAATGAATGAAATCATGCTTGTTAGCGTGAGTACTGAGAAGGACCCTGGCTTTGATCCAGATTGATTCTACACTGTCTTCAGCACGAGCGATTTGTCGCTTTCTTAAAAACTTTCAAAAAATGTTTTGCGCGGTCCTGCAAAGACGTGTGGAATCGCTCTTGAGATTGTGCAGCTTAGGATCGCTCTCAGCCTCAAGACTCGACCCCCCATTGGCTTTCAAACCTTGAACTGGCATTCAGAATGTTCAACGGTCGACCACGATGTAAGGCCTGTGGGGCCAGATTTGAAGCATCCCTCGAACAAGAGGCACCGAAGTCAGATCAAGAGGATCAGATGTCGTCAAAAGAAGCTTGCAAAGCTAGATCAGAAGCACCCCTTGAACTAGGGGCAAAAAATATCCGATGTGCTCGGAGAGCCAAAGGTGGATCTTTCTGCAAATTAATACAACAACCACTCTCCTGAATACAGAGGGCTTCAATCTTAAAACCATTTGGCATGGACTTGTTACACTTCTACTCTTTGAGAGGCTCGCTGGGCCGAAAACCCGGAAGGGCGACCCAGGCAAAAGTTAGAGCGAAGAAAAGAACAAAGAAAAGAAAAAAAGAAAAAAATGCAAATAGGAAAGAAATAAAAAAATGAATGAAAAAAAAAAGAGAAAAGAGAAAAGAAAAGAAATGAAAAGAAAAGAATGAAAAAAAAAAAAAGAAGAAGGCTCGCAAGGTTGAAAACCTGCAACAGGCGCCTTGGCAAAAGTTAGAGCATAAAAAGGAGAGGTTAAATACCCGAGTGTACCTTACCCCGAACTACGTAAGGCTTGATTCCCATCTTTGGGATACGTAGGCAACTTCATTCTGAAGTCCAGCCATAAACACTTCCAATTCAATTGTGTCCATGTAATGGTTTTGACCGTCCTTGCCTTCTCTGAATCCGAGAGTACGGTTGCAATCATCGCTCTGAGGACTGACTACAATGCGCTGCAGTACCATGCAAACAAGGGGCAACTTTCCGTTGCCATTCAATGCGCCGCGGTGCCATTCAAACAAGGGGCAACTTTCCGTTGCCATGTAGCTCTCTTCAAGCACGGGGCAGTTTTCCCTTGGATCCGAGGTTGTGCATCTCAGAAGTAGGTTTCATGCTCGTTGAGCAAATGGCCGTTTGCAAAAATAGTTTTTGAGAATTTTTACTGAAGTTGACTAATTTTTTTCGAAAATTGTTCTATCTTTTCCAAAAACTGGACCATTTTTTTTTTGGACCCAAAAAAGGAAAATTTTCAATGCTCATAGCCTGACTTGCATGATTTCAAATCAAAAATCGAACAAGCATGTTAACCCGACTCTCATTTTGGTCAAAATTGTTTTAGTAGAAGGCAAAAATAAAAAATGGTCAAAATGATGAACTAGGGGCATAGTTGAGTCAGGTGTTCTGTCTTTTTCCCGTTATCAATGCATTTGCCAAGAAAGGCACTCTACATGCCAAGAAAGAGGGCACAACTGAAGCTAACAGCAAAAGGGCAGAAAGCTCTCACATCCTCCAAGCAACGAGGTGTCGAGTCAAGTGCGAAGCACGAACTGGAATGAGGCAAGATATTCCGTTCCATCATCTGGACAGATCTTATCACGTCCAAACTCCCCAGCAAAGCATCATCAACCGATGCTAGCTGCAGATTTGCTACACACCCAGTTGTAGCACAACCCCTCTGTGGGAGGAATTCACTAGCTGCGTACAGAAGAAGAAGAATCTAGCAGAATGCTAGGGGCACGAGCCCACAACTTGCTGTTTATCCATCAACCACCCAGGAGAGGGATGAAAAATGAGAGATTGAAGAATAGAGAGATGTGCGATGTGAGAAAAAGTGAGCAAAAGGGTTTTGAGAGAAAAATCGAGATTGAGTGCCCGAGCGATATGAGAGACACAAATAAGAAAGGGTGAGAAACACTTCCCGGTGAAACAGGCTCCCTGTGCACGTTTGAGTGTCGTGTCTTTTTGTTTTATCTCGATTTTGTTTTGGGTCGTTTCGAGTGTTACTCGATGTGTCTAGGTTGTGTGCCTTTTATTTCCGTGTTGAGTCGTTTTGCTGTCTTCAGTCGTAGGCTCAATACCTGGTCGAAAATCCATCTCTCAATTTCAAAAAATAAAATCGTTTTGTGCTCCGAGTGCTGTGCCGTTCTCCACATTTGTGCAAAACAGAATTTGTTAAAACCGCGGGGTTCAACCCAGGTCATGTGAAAACAGTAAAACCAGGACCCATCTGAAGCTATGAAAGTTCCGGGCTACCAAGCAAAAGAAAAGATGGAAAATTTGGAGCATCTTATCATGTCTCAACTTTAGCAAAATCTGAGACTGCATTCTAGGTGCACCTTCTCAGGCCTCGCCGTTTCTCTGGAGTATGAGTGTATCTCAACCCCAAGTGTAAGCCTGCTTCAAGTTCGAATGGTAGTCCCAGCAGCACCCGAGGGTTTCACATGCAGATGTTATCTCTCGCTAATTTGAATAGGGTGTGCCCTTTTGAGCTAAGTATGTTGTGAAGTCCTCTAAGAAGCAAATCAAAGGCACCAGAGTACATATTTGATGCTCCTCTATTACATAGAATGTGGACTTTCATATACACTGTTGTTGCATGCGTGCCGCGCATCGTTATGATTCATGCATAGAATATGCTTGCTTTCAACATTGCATAAATTGTGCTTCCATACTTGCATAGAAAATGCTTGTATCTATTGCATAGAAGATGCCCCCATACTTGCATAGAAGATGCGTTTTATCACACTTTCTTGTGCATTTTATCTCGCTCGCACTGTCTTGTGCACTTACACTTTGTATCTCACTTGCACTGTCTTGTGCATCTTGTGTTTGTATCTCACTCGCACTATCTTGTGCATTGCATATCAATCGCGCTGTTTAGCGTATCGCACTGTCTTGTGCATTTCAAATCACTCGCGCTGTTTAGCGTATCGCACTATCTTGTGCATTCCAAAATCAATCGCGTTATTTTGCGCACCTCATTCGCACTGTTTTGTGCAGTTTCTCATTCGCGCTATTTTGCGCACCTCATTCGCACTGTTTTGTGCAGTTTACATTCGCGCTATTTTGCGCACCTCATTCGCACTGTTTTGTGCAGTTTATCATTCGCACTATTTTGCGCACCTCAATCGCACTGTTTTGTGCAGTTATCATTCGCGCTATTTTGCGCACCTCAATCGCACTGTCCTGTGCTTTGCATATCACACTATCTTGTGCATTTCAAATCAATCGCGCTGTTTAGCGTATCGCACTATTTTGTGCATTGTATCATTCGCGCTATTTTGCGCACCTCAATCACACTGTCCTGTGCTTTGCATATCACATCGCACTATCTTGTGCATTTCAAATCAATCGCGCTGTTTAGCGTATCGCACTATTTTGTGCATTATATCATTCGCGCTATTTTGCGCACCTCAATCGCACTGTCCTGTGCTTTGCATGTCACATCGCACTATTTTGTGCATTTCAAATCAATAGCGCTGGCGAGCGACGCACTATTTTGTGCATTGTATCATTTCGCTATCTTCTTGCGCGTCCCACCGCACTTGTTAGTGCATTACATTTCACTCGCTATTTTGCGATCGCACTATTTTGTGCACATTACTTGCGTTGTGCATGCATTTTATCGTGCTATCTTGCGATCTCACCTACACTTGTTAGTGCGTCGATCGCTTATCTTGGCTTGACCTTACCGTGATCACCGCTTTATGCATTCACCCGCCGACACCGCGCGTGCCAAACTTTCGAAATCACATTGAATATATGTTCTTAGCATATTGTTCTTGTTGAATTTCTCTCTTTTGCAGGCACGCTATTGTATGTACAGTTCATTTGAGGTCATGCGACTGCATTTAATCGCGCAGGTATCGTATCTTCTCCGTGTGAGACGCGACGAGAATTGAATAATTCTCCACATTCCTAACTGCATGAAATGTAGTTGTTGCTTTGCATTCTTGCTTAAAACTGTTGCATCTATTTGTGAATACTTGCTTCATTACAGCTTGCTGCACTTGCATGATCATTAAGTTACATTTGGCTTCGTGCATATCGCTTTGCATTTTGCCCCCTACCTGCGGGCACGCCTGTGGGCACATATCTCTGTTCGTTTTGTATGATTGTCTAAGTCTTCGGCCTTGTCAAAAATGGGTCGTCTCTAGGCTTTGACATTCACTCCCGTCACTTCTTGACTTCCGAGTTCTGTCAAAGAGGGGCAACTGTAGACACCCCATTTTTGACCAACCTTAAGACTCAGACATCACCGATTAAGCGCTCGGTGATGTTGCATATTGTGCTCGTTCAGAAGTCTCAGAGTCTCGGCCGTGAGCCCTGCCTCCGGAGTTCCGAACCCTTTTCTGTACTTTGCCTCGGTTCGCGAACCAGGCTCGATTTTCTCTGTTTTTGTTCCTGAGGGGAGGGAGAGGTCCCATAGACCATCTCTCAGTGGCCGTGGGCTACTTTTCGTGGCCATAGGCCATTTTGCCCATTTCGGAGCCCGGTTCCCGGTTTTCGGAGCCGTCAGGCCGTGTGCTTCGGTTCGGGACCGTCTGACCATCTCCGATTCCTCCGGTTTTTGGCATACATCTCATTTACTCCCTTTCGAGGGACACTGGGGTCTTAGATACCCACTTTGTGGCCAAACACCACTTTCGGTGCTTAACGGCCGGTTTTGGGACCGACTGCGTGTTTTGGCCCCGAGCATTCGTGTTGCATCGGTTTTGTTCATTTTTGGCGGTACCTCTGTTTTATCACCAGAAGATCACTGGGGATGGAGGCCAAGAATTGTCTCAAAGAACCAACTTTTCGCTTGGTCAAAGGTGGTTCAAAGATGAATCCTGAAGGAGAAAAGTCTGCGGCTTCACGAAACGGGCGTAACTCTTTGCACAAGAGTAATTAAAATGTGAGGCCACCACCATTGGAAAGATTACTTCCGGGCTTCATTTTTCACTCAAGAATCTCCTAAGTCCAAATCCAGGAGGAGATATGGTTGGTTGAAGTCCGGTTGGATCAATCTCGCGGCTTACGAATCGCATAACTTTTTCTCTGAGGAGGAATTTTAATGCAAGGTTTGCAGCATTGGAAAGTTAACTTCTGGGGCTTCATGGCCGGCCAGCTCTCTTATTTTTATTCTATTTACCTTGCCGTCGGCCACCACCATTTCCAGCCGGCCGCCACCGCAACTAAAGCACCTTTTGCCCACCTTTTCTCCGATTTTCTTGCCTATATAGCTGGCCTCCCAGCTCTTGTAGAGGGGTTAGAAAATTTCTCTCAAGGATATACATTGATATCTATCTCTATCTCTCCATTTTTCTCTCAAATCTTCAAGTTTAGGCTCCATTTCTTCATCATCTTCAAGCTCTACTACCACCACTCCATTCCAGCTGCAAGGAAGGGTTTTTCAGAGGCTTAGGAGCAGCAAACTTGAGCCAAGAAGCAACAAGAGTGTGATCTTCAAGGGTAAGTATCAATCACCCTCTTTTGGCACTTTTTTTTGCACCATTCCTCTACCCTACTTGCTCACTCTTTTAAACTCCGGCCCTAACTGAAAGGGGCCTTATTTTGAGCTATTCTACATGTTTTTTTAAGGGCTCAACCCTGTTTGAGCCCTCTATGATGCACTTGCTTCAATATCATTTTGTATGTCAATATCTTGCATGCTTTTTTTTAGTTCATGTGTGATCTATTTATGAGCCTGATATTAACTGTGAGTGGGACTATTTTTAGCCCCTCTTCAACATTGAAGAAGGGCTCAACCCTGTTTGGCCTCTCTATCATGCACTTGTTTCATAATTCCTCCAATTTACCGTAAATTTGCATGATTTGTTTAGCCTCTGTGCGATCTGTTTTGGAGTATTTCATGAACTGTGAGTAGGCTTATCTTATGTCCCTCTACAACATTGTAGAAGGGATCAACTTCATTGGGGGTCTCCATGTTATACTTGTCATTTTACCCCTCTTTGGCCCTCATTTTGCATGCTTTGTTAGGCCTATTTTGCTTTTGTTTTCGGCCATGATCAGGTCTGGAAAGAGTCACATTTTGTCCTTCTTGTCATATTTTGTTAAGGGTCCAAGGCTTTTTGATGAATGTAAGGCATACTTCATGTTCTAGCCTTTGTTGGCTTCATTCTTGCACGACATTTTTAGCAAGTTTGCATACTGATTTGAGGGTTATCATAAACTGTAAATGTGCATATTTTTAGTCCCTCATCAGTGTTGTAGAAGGAAATTTTTCATTTTGAGCATCGTATACATCACTTGCTTCAATACCCCTCTCTTGGCCCCCATTTTTGCATGCCATTGTTGTCCTATCTATGCTCACTATTTCGCCATGTCTTGTACTATAAAAAATGCTATTTTGGGGCTTCCTTGCTACTATTTTGCATGTCATGTACCAATTATGCATGTTTAGTATGGCTATAGGCCATTTCGGGTGCTTAATATCGCATTCCGGGACCGTTTCGTGCATTTGGTGTCATTTCCCCACCTTTCGGGACTGTTTTGCATCATTTGTGAGTGCTAAAAATCCATTGGCATGTTTGCATATCATTCTCTATATCATTTCATGTTTTAATACATCGCCTCGGTTTGCGTGCCCGTGTGTACGCATTTCGAGGCACTTCATTTTCATCCATTGGCCTCTTATGTGAGTGTGGCTGAGGCCCTCTCATGTTAGTGTAAGCCCAATTTGCATTGTGTATGCCATTTCATGCCTTTATGTCATCGCCTCGGTTTGCGTGCCCGTGTGCACGCATCTCGAGGCACTTCATTTTCATCCATCGGCCTCTCATGTGAGTGTGGCTGAGGCCCTCTCATGTTAGTGTAAGCCCAATTTGCATTGTGTATGCCATTTCATTCCGTATGTCATCGCCTCGGTTTGCGTGCCCGCATGCACGCATTTCGAGACATCTCATTTTTATCTCTCGGCTTCTTATGTGAGTGTGGCTGAGGCCCACTCATATTAGTATAAGTCCATTTCGCATCCTGTATGCCATTTTAGCATCATTGCATTCTGTAAGCCATTTTCTCGGTTTGCGTGCCCGTGGGCATGCATTTCGAGACATCTCATTTTAGGCTCATTATATATCATATTTTAGGCCGTTTCATGCCTTTATGCCATCGCCTCGGTTTGCGTGTCCGTGTGCACGCATCTCAAGGCACTTCATTTTCATCCATCGGCCTCTTATGTGAGTGTGGCTGAGGCTCTCTCATGTTAGTATAAGTCCAATTGCATTGCGTATGCCATTTTATGCCTTAGGATCATTTCCTCAGTTTGCGTGCCGGCGTGCACACATTTCGAGGCATCCCATTGTCATAGCATTGTGCATGCTAGGGTTGTATTTTAGTTGCATTCATGCATATCATGCATATTGCATCGTGTTCGGGATAGGAGTTAGCCCGGGCACGGGAAACGAGGCGCGTTCCGTACTCCGAGTGACGGAACGGGTCTCAATTCCCAAGTCACCGACACTCCGGATTACCCATGATGGAGTTAGGTTTTGTTGTAGCATTCATGCGCATTCATCCTATATTGAGTTGTGCAATTCGGCTCCTCGACCATCATGCATCGGTATGCGTGATTGGTGGCACGAGGATCGAGGCATGCATATATTTGTGAAATACATTGCTATGCCCTTTTCCTGCTCTCTGTTGCAGCAAAATGGAGAATCAGCAACTTTCCGGAGTGTGGCACGCATTTCGAGAAACATTGCAAACAGAGGCTAATTGGGGCATCCCAGTGGATTTCCACGCAAGGTAGCCCAACATGCATCATTTCATTATCCGGAGCGGAGTCAAGGCAGCCCCTGGCTTGCATGCCAATTTTACAGCTTTCTTATTTAATTTGATAATTAATTAGGCATTTGTATATTTATTATTTCGGACTGTATTATTCTTTCATTTCGGATTGTATTATTTATTCGGACCCTCTGCGCGAGGGCATAATTGTAATAAGTGTGGGTGAGTGTGATGTATGTCTTCCAGCCCCCACTTCTTTCTCCCTTTTATTTACTTGCTTACGATGGCTAGATATAGGGCATATTTCAATTAGTATCTGATGTAATGACATGTTTGCATCATTCATCTGTTTTGCACGCACCGGGCTCGGCTCATCATACAAACTGCATTTGTATTTCAATTCCAAGTTGAATACATGTTAATTGTAGCATTTCATATGCCATGTTTAGAATAGCCGAGCCTGCTATAGTTGCATCTTTGCATGTGTTGCATTAGGCATTTCTGTACATTTAGGATCATGCATGATTTCTAACAAGCTTTTGTTTTGGCTTGGAGTACTCAGTGAGTTTTATGCTTTAGCATCCTTGCATGCGTGTGAGTGACTGCCATGAATAGCATGCTTACCATGAGGCTATGTGCTTACGTGATATAACTGCCTTGAATGCCTTTGGGTGGAGGTTGAGTTATTTGAATTGGGACAATTCATCAAATGTTTGTTTTAAGCCCACTAGATAGTGGCAAAATCATGTTTTCTAAGCCCACCCGAGGGTGGCAAATCCGCGTCTTAGCCTACTTGCGGGTAACACCATCAAACCATTTTCAAACAAACAAACATGAAATGTTTTGTTCCAATTCAGGCGATTCAGTCTATACTTGTGTGCTGTGCGCATCACATAGTAACCTAGGCTAATCACCAGAATAAGAACTCACAATGTTTTCAAAAACAGATATCATGGTTAGTAGAGGCCGGTCTTTGACCGGGCGAGAAGTGCTCCGCAGTGACCTTCCCCAATCGTACCCAAGTTCCCGAGCCGAGGCAACTTTGGTGATGACGGACACGTGGCCTTTTGGCACCGAGTCAAGGTTTCCTAAATTTCCCATTTTAAAATATTTAGGTGACGACTCTGTATCTGGCGAAGCAGTCCATGTTTGGCACTTCTTTCAAAAATCTGTTTTCAAAACGATTTGCCGGATTTGGACTCTTCGGTTCAAGATTGAGAACCGTGACATTTGAGTCCTTCGAACTGTAGTGACCCAATATCGAACCAGAACGGGGGGGAGGGGGGGGACTCGCACTCCCTTTCCCCCGGGATGCGTTCGGGGACGTCTACAGCAGTTAGTATGATGCGCCGAGCCCGGTGCGTGCAAAATAGATGAATGATGCAAACATGCTATCATACTGTATGCTAATTGAAACATGCCCTAATCTAACCATCATAAGCAGGTAAATAAAAGAGAAGAAAGACGTGGGGTTGGAAGACATACATCACACTCACGCACACTTATTACAATTATGCCCTCGTGCAGAGGGTCCAAATAAATATACAGTCCCGAATAAAAGAGTAGTACAGTCCAAATAATACAGTCCAAATAACGTACAAATTCCTAATTAATTAACAAATTAACTAAGAAAGTCAGAATCGCATGTAAGCCGTGGAGCTTGATTCTGCTCCGGATGATGAATGATGCATGTCCGGGTTGCCTTGCGCGGAAATCCACTAGGATGCCCCAATTTGCCTCTGTTTCGCAATTATTCTTGGAAAGCGCGCTAAGCCTCGGAAGACTGCTGATTCTTGATTTGCTGCAACAGAGAGCAGGAAAGGGGCATAGCAATGTATTTTCACAAATGTATGCGTGCCTCGATCCTCGTGCCACCAATCACGCATATCGATGCATGATGGCCGAGGAGCCGAATTGCACAACTCAATATGAGATGAATGCACATGAAAACACAACAAGACCTAACTCCATCATGTACAATCTGGAGTGTCGGTGACTGGGGAATTGAGACACGTTCCGTCACTCGGAGTACGGAACGTACCTCGTTTCCCGTGCTCAGGCTAACTCCTATCCCGAACACGATGCAATAACATGATATGCATGAAATGCAACTAAGATACAATCCTAACATGCACAATGTTATGGAATGGCATACACGATGCAATAACATACATCCTAGCATACACAATGCTATGAAATGAAACGGCATACACAATGCAATATGGGCTTACACCAACACAAGTGGACCTCGGCCACACTCGCATAGGAGGCCATCAAATGAAAATGAGACAACTCGAAGTGCGTGCACGTGTGCACGCAAACCGAGAACCGAACCTACGGCACGGAATGCCACTCTAACAAGACATGGAAAAACACAAAAAATGGCATACTATCATGCAAAAATCAGAGGTAAAATGAGATGCAAAACAGCCCCGAAACCCGATAAAATGAAACCCGATGCATGAAACGAGTCCTGAAACACGGGTTTTGGCGCATGAAATGGCCTATAGCTAAAGATCTCATGCAAAATGAGGCCACCAAGAGGGCTATAACATGAAGTATACAAAATATACATCAAACAGCCAAAGACCCTCAATGAGACATGGAGAGGGGGTCAAAATAAGACCCTTTTCAGTTCTGCTTAGGGTCGAAAAACAGAGACACAATAGGCTAATAAATCATGCAAAAATGGGGACCAAAGAGGGGTTCAATGGCAAGTGACACATGGAGGTCCCAAACAAGGATGAGCCCTTCTTCAATGTTAAAGAAGGGCTCAAAATAAGCCTATTCACAGTTTACATCAGAGCTCAAAACAGACTAAACATAGGCTAAAAATATCATGCAAAAATATGGCACAAAGAGGGCTAAAGAGGCAAGTACCAAAAGGGGGTCTCAAACAGTGAGAGACCCTTAATGAAAGATGAAATAGAGCTCAAAAAAATACTACTTTTAGTTTTGGTCGGAGCTCAAATGTATAAGAAAGAAGGGCTAAGATATAGACCAAGAAAAGAGCAAAAAAGGGAAAAACGAGACTCACCCTTGAAGAACCAAACTTTAGCAGTCTCTTGGTCCAAAATACAGCACTTCTAGCCTCTGAGAAGGTCCTCCAAGCCGCTGGAATGGAGTGGTGGTGGTGGTGCTAGGTGGTGGTGAAGAAATGGTGAAGAAATGGTGTAGGACTGTTAGGGTTTTGGTGCTTGAAATATAGAGAGAGAGATTGTATATATGAGACTCAAACCAAAGTCTTCTAACTCTTCAAAAATGCAGCTGGTGCTCTGGTTTTATAGACAAAAAGGGATGGAAAAGAGGGGGAAAAAAGGGGGGGAAATTCGGATTCAAAATTCCCCCCAAAATGGCCAAAAGGTGAGCTAAAGGGGCAAGTGATAGCTACGGGTCCCAAATGGCTGAGAGCCCTTCAACAAAGTTGAATAGAGGCTCAAAATAAGACACTTTCTAGTTTACATCAAGCCACGAAAATAAATACAAGTAGGCCTAAACTATCGTGCAAGAAAAGGAGAAAATAGAGGGGTAAAGAAGCAAGTGATAAATGGAGATGTCAAACATCAAGAGGTCCTTAATAAAACATGAAAATGAGTTCAAAATATGACTATCTCAAGTTCGGGTCGGAGCCCAAAAATGTAGAATGAAGGTTCGGGAGTCGAAACACGCAGTTCGGGGCCCCGAAAGTGGGCTGTTAGGCACCAGGAGTGGTGCTCAACCACGAAGTTGGTCTCTCGGACCACAGTGTCCCTCAAAAGGGAGGAAATAAGGTGTGTGCCAAAAAATGGAGCAAACGGAGGTAGTTAGGCGGTCCCGAACCGAGGCACACGGCCTGACGGCTCCGAAAATCGGGAACCGGGCTCCGAAATGGGCAAAATGGCCTACGGCCACGAAATTTAGCCCACGGCCATTGAGAGATGGTCTACGAGACCTCTCCTTTCCTTTGGGAAGAGAAAACAGAGAAAACAGGGCCTGGTTCGCAAACCGAGGCAAAGCACAAAAGAGCCCGGAAGTCCGGAGGCAAGGCTCGCAATGACTCGCAACCTCGCGAGCACAATATGCAACATCACCAAGCGCTCAATCAGTGACGTCTGAGTCTTAAGGTCGGTCAAAAATGGGGTGTCTACACCCTTGAACTTTTATAATTAAAAGTTAATGCAATTCGGTCCTTTAAGGAAGCAAAGAAAAAATATTTTGTTGTTATCATGTGCTCCTACTTGAGCTAATAACCTAAATGCTTGAGAGCGTATCATTGGCAATTTCAAGTGAAATCTAACTTTAACATAAGATGTAAGAAGTAGAAAGTTGAAGTAGTAGTTTATACTTAATGCAATTGCATTTTCCAAACTTTTAGAATTAATGTCCATATATATTTAGTGGTTGATGATCGATAATTATCAGTAGCAAACCCTAGTGCTAATTCCACTAAGGGCTTTTAATTTAGTCCTGTCTCTTATTGTGTTAAATTCTCGTATTCCCCATTGATCTTACATTTTCATCTATAGTCATTAGTCTTGCTTGAACTTAAAGCCGCAACTTAGATTTCTAGCTTATACTTTGCAGCAAGCAAGCTTCTAGTGCTTTTGGCAAAACAACATCTAGCCGGTTTAGACCCAACCCTTTTCGTGCTCTTAGATCTGGGATTCCGTACCTTTAATTGTTATTTATACCATTATCCTCTTGTTGTCAGTTGAGTTTGGTTGTTTAGACTTGTTGGTTGTGTTTGAAACGTGTTGGGAGTTAGTTTTTCAATATAATGGTCATCTGTTTCTCTTCAAGTTCACTCGAGCGATGCTTTGGTCGCTCGAGTGGTCTTTGAGATCCCTCAGTATTTTATGCAGGTCTGTAAAACTTCTAGGAATGGGTGATCTTTGCTCGAGAAGTCTTTTCTTCGCTTGAGTGGTCTTTTAAAGGTTTGAATTTCTTGAATGGGGTCATTATGCGTTCGAGCGGTGTCACTTATTGTATCTGACGCTCGAGAGATGGTTTGGTCGCTTAGGCGGTCTATGTGTATATTAGTTCGGGGAAAAGGGATTTTTTTTTCAGTTTTTCACTTCTTCACTGCTTCACTTCTTCACTTCATTTCTCTCTCCGAAACACCCCTAACCCTAATTTCTTCACTCTCTCTCTCTAGTTATTGCCTAATGCCTCGAATACTCCCTAACCCATTGATTTATCCACCATAGTTCCTTGGAGAAAAAGGTAGAGCATGTTGAAAGCTTTGTTTTAATAAGAGAGGATTTCGTTTTCGGCCTTGTCAAACTTCTACCCTTGCTCTCTTCCTCTCATACTCTTAAGGTAGGGATTTCTTCAACCTTCGGTATAATTCTTAGCTTAGTCATTTGCTCTTTGAAAATGTTAGTGATTTGGGGATTTTGGATTAATTATAGGGTTTGATTTTGAAATGTAAAAGAGAGGTTGTTCAAATAAATTCTTGAGAAAGGTTGTAAGAGTGTGTACATTGTTGGGTTGTGTTGAAATATTAGAATTTCCTTTCTTAAATGTGATTTTTGAAAGTAAATGAGGTTTTGTTTGAAAATCATTAATGTTTGATTTATGAAAGAAAAGGAAAAGATGTTAGGTTTGAAAAGATAAGAAGAATGTATCAATTGATAATGAGAGTGGAGTTGGATATATATAGATATTATTGCTTCAATTTTGAAATTTATGAGATTATATCTGTTGTTGAAAAATTATTTGTTAAGTATATATATATCTGTTTTGGGCTATCGTTAGATGATAATTTTAATTATTGTAGAAATTGCATGAGGATTAGGTTAATTGAAACTAGTTACTCATATATATAGCCTTGAGCATTAATTCATACTTAACATTGAAAATGTATTGTTTTGAGAAAAATATGTGTATACCTTGGTGAATCTAGTTAGAGAGTATGGTTGTGGTTTATTATGTCGGCCTGTGTGTCATTGGTGAAAGTCTAGAAACCTGCGGAGTTAGGTGCCAATCCATCCGGTTAGTATCGGTAAAATGACTTTGCTAGTGCTTGTATAGTCTACTAGCAAATACGTACCTAGATATTTCTAGTGTTTTGTATCTACTGCCCTATTTTTTGATATAAAAGTATATTTTTCATGAATTGATATATAATATTGGCATTGCATTATTTTGAGATGGAAAAGTATAATTTTTTGGCAAATGGTATGTATATGCATTTACTTTATGACTTTGTTAAGTTTCATACATTGTTTTTAAATATCTCTACTGTGCTTTAGCTCACCTTACGTAGAAAACAACTTTTAGGTGCTGATGATATGCCTTCACCAAGAATATAGCTTGGGAGGACTTAGAGCCGAGAGCTTCTTTTTGTTCTTTTGGTGTAATTATTTTTGTACAAGTCTTGGGCTTTTTGGTCATGTTTGATTCACAAGATTAATAGTAAAGTATTAATAATCCTATTAAATTAGTGTGGTATTCACTATCCAATTGAATTAATATCCATTGGATTAATAATCCTACAAATTTGTTGGATTAATTATCCATTGGATTAATAATCCTAAACCAAAATGTTAAAACAAACAAAGGATAATTGGGCCAACGGATTAATAATCACAATTCCATGCTCTAATCCACCCAATCAAACATGCCATTTATGTATTGAGTTTAGCTCACTTTTGTTGTACCCAAACATTGACTTAAAAAGAAGTAGCCATTATGGCATAAACTTATATGTACATCCTTTTGTTTCAATTTGCTTACAAATGACATATGCTATAGATTCAAGATCTATGATTTATGAATATATACATACATATATATTATCTTTTGTATGATTAAGGAGTATAAATGAAACGTTAAATATTTCGCAAGTTATACTTTCTACAGAATATCATGCTATGAGTTGTTGTTATTATTTTGGGGCGTTACAATTTCATTATTGCAAATTAAATAATCAAATTTAAGGATAATATTTTAATATAAAGTTTAAAGAAATGATATTCATCAGTATTTTTTTCACCACTTTACTTCACTTTTTAAGTATATTAATAATTGATGTAGTAAAAGTCACGTGTATTTGTAGGATTTATATTATTTAATAAATAATGAAACAAACCAGGTTAAAATTACATAGGAAGTGAATAGTTTTAGTATAATATTTTAATTTAATGATATATAATAATCCTCTATTATTTATAAATATAAAAGTTACAACTTATACAAATTAACAATATCAACCTTTTAACAATTTATCAAATTAAAAATAACAAAAAACTTTACAACAGCAATCAAACAAAAAAATGGCACTCCTAAATTAAACATTAGTTTGCCAACTTAATTAGTCTACATGTATACCACATTCAAGATCCAAATTGTCAACTTATCTTGTACTCTTACCACTTATAGCACATCCAAGCTCACTGTATTCATAAATCATTACAATACCAAAATACATTGACAGGCTTACAAAGCAACGACCACTACAAGGAATTAGTCTTTTAGAGACCAATATTTAAGGACTAATTAAATTTGGTCGTTAAAAATAATCTTTTAGAGACAATTTTAAAAGCATGATAATTTACATATAAAATTGTAAAAATAACTATTAATATGTTCACTTAATATTTACATAATTTTTTTAGACCAATAAATTTGGTTGCTAATATGTTATTAACATCTTTTGGGGACCAAATATTTCCGTCATTATCCATTAAAAACATTTTGGGACGAAATATTTTTTTATCATTTTTACGATTAAAAAGTCGGGGCCACACTTCAGTCATAACTTGCTCATTCCCTCCTCTTCAACGGGTTGCTCAATCTTCAGCCCTAAGTTGAGAGCTCCAAGGCAGATTGGGAGCTCATCGTCTTCAAATTTTGGTGCCTCTCTCTCGCTCTCTCTCTGTAATCGATCTCCGTAATCAACCTGTAAGAGCTCCAATTCGAACTTTCAATTTCTTATCGTAATCGATCTCCGTAATCGACCTGTAAGAGCTCCGATTCGAACTTTCAATTTCTTATTATTTCATAGATTGAACTTTTTTTATGTGTATATATATCTCTTAATGTGTATGTGTGTATATATATATATATATCTAATCTGATGAGTGTTGGAGATGAAGAATTGTTTTCTCGCACAGTTCAATCAATACTGTATTTCGTAGGCTGTTAATTTATTGTTTCAGTGAGTTTTCAGGTGTTACACTGTCATTTCTGTTTTTTGATTTTCAATTTCTGACTGTTACATAGATTGAACTTGTGTGTGTATATATATATGGCCTTCTTCTCTGTTTTCTCTCACTAAGAATAAGAATGATGAATTGATCGTCTCTCACTGGGCCATATGTATCAAACTCTCCATATGTTGGTCAATCTCTTCCTAGACATGGAGCTGTGAAGATGCCATTTCTTTGACAATAAGTAGGCATCCATGTTTTTAGCTTTTTTTTTTTTATAAAAAAAAAAAAGAGTTAACCAACGGCACATTAACAGTGGTTAAACTGCTGTAGAAACCTCACATATTACGCTAGAACTTGACCTGAGCAAAATGACAGAATCCCAGTGGTGACTTATACTCTTGATTTAAATTACAATGGGGGAACTGGTTAGGGGATTGCTGGGTGGGGGTACTGTTCGAGTCAATGCCTCAACTCCCAAGTGCATGATGCATATCCGGGTGCAAGATGCCACATTGAAAAGAAAAACTAATACTATCAACTAATCAATTTTGACTGCTCTATTAGCAGACCACAACAACCTATACCCTATAATCTTGATGAATTGGTTAGATGTAGATTCGTGCATGAATAGGAGGAGCCCCCATACCTTGTGTTTTTCACTCCCCACATTGCACGTCATTATTTATTATAGTTAAAAAGTTTGAAATGCTACTCATATTTTGTATCACATGTGCCAATTAAATTAAATTGCATTAGGTTTAAGCTGTTCTTGTGGTGGTGTTTTGCAGATCGGTGATGAATTTTTGAATGGCCACTCAAACCCCCTAGTACAGATTATTGGATGCAATATGACTCCAGTATTGGATCATCTTAACATCCTGATGAAGCTTTATTGCGCTACTCCCCTCTGACATTTTCATCTCATTCTCCAAGTTCAGATCACTAAGATATTTAATGTATCTAATTTGTAACTGCATTTCTGTTGTATATTCATTTCTCTCGTAGAATCCCCAATGGAAGGTAAGAAAACATGATTGATGAGGGATTGGCAAAGTGGGATAAAAAGTGAATAATGCACCACAGCATCTGGTATGGCATTTTTTTTGGGTACAAAAAGCTTGAATTGGAATGCTATTATATTATTATTATTATTATTATTATTATTATTATTATTTGCTTTTTAACATTACCGTTATTCTAATATTTCAATAAAATACCAATAAATATTACTATACAATTAGAACAGAAATGACAAATTAAATACTAGTAGAAGCTCTCCATCCATGTGAGTTGGCCCCATCTCTTAGGTGAACCAAACCACCTGATAATCAGATTAATAAATATTTACTTAATTTAAGAATCATTTTCACCACACCACATTCATTCATCCATCCATGTGGAGAGAGAGAGAGAGAGAGAGAGAGAGAGAGGCCTGGAGAGATGTAAACCTGGTGGTAGGGACTATGAGGAAGCACAGAGCATATGTAACTGTCAGCCTGCTTCTTAAAGGTCTCGAAACTCGTCTGCCCTTCCCAATACAACTGATGAATTTCATCAATTTCAATAAATTTGAGAGAGAGAGAGAGAGAGAGAGAGAATAATAATAATAATAATAATGGGACATATTTGAGAAAGCAGAACTTGAGCACCGGCATATTTAAGGTCCCAGCTAAACTCAGCAACCTTAGCGCTGATAGAGTTGTCCTCTATGTAGTGTAAATAGGCAGACTCCCTGGTCGCAAAGTATAGCCATGTTGCTGCCCACAGTAGCTCGTCCTGCATTCTTTCATTATTGTTAAACTTAAATTCACACACACACACACACACACACACACACAGAACATAACAGAACAGAGGCTCTCACAATACGTACATTATATCCGGAGTAAGAACAATAGAAGGGGCATTCTCCATCAAAAGTTCCTTTATTTGCTTTGGCAAATTCAAAAAGCTGCAAGGAAGCATTCAATGGAAATGGAATTGGAATTGGCAAGGGCATTGACAAAAGGAAAAATGAAAAAGAAAAAAGGAAAAAAGGGTGTACCAATTTGGCTTTGTTAAGGAGGTGAGTAGCATAGGGTGTACCAGTTTCTAAAGACAATAGAAGAAGCAGCCATAGCTGCACTTGTTTCAGCTGCAATCTCTGTTCCAGGTTTCTTCTCATCTATCTCTCCATATATATATGGCCAGTGAGTTTTCAGGTGTTACACTACAATCTCTCCATATATATATGGCCTTCTTCTCTGTTTATACTTTTTTTTTTTCAATAAAAATTTTAGTGATTATATTCTAAAAGGCCTTTAGGAGAAAATGTTCAATTTACTAATGCTTCTTCATAGTTGCTTTAACACTTGTTCGTTCAATTAATATTCCAATCCAAAACCTATGAGATCAGGCAATTATTTGCTAGTTGTATGTTTGTTTGGCCAGGGTTATCATTAGCAGCATTAGAGCTACAAAAGGCAGCTTGTGAAAAGGATGAGCGTGTTTATTGGTAGGTTTCATGAAAATTTTCTTCTTTATGTTAAATATTTCTTAATTTTTGCGTAATGATATCACTTTTTTTGTGCAGCAACTACTGTAAAACTTCTGTTGTTGATTTCCACAGAAGCTGTCCAAACTGTTTTTATGACCTTTGCCTTACTTGTTGCCGAGAGGTCCGTGATGGTCACTTGCAGGGAGGTGGGAAGGAAGTAATCTTATTATACAATATTTTCTTATTTGGTTAGTTAAACACATTTTCGATAGCTATACAAGAGCTGAAAAAGCATCAGCTAAGCACTGATGCCTCAGGTGTGCTACTTAGTGCTTGTTTTTCTATTTTCGTATTTGGTTAGTTAAACACATTTTCGATGACAAAAGATCTAAGTAGTGTTTGGAGCATATTAAACAAATTTTCAGATGTTTGCTTCATATATGTATGACAAAAGATCTAAGTAGTGTTTGACTTTATATTAAACTATGTTTGCTTCATACCCGTATGGCTCCAAGGGCATCAAATCTTATTATACAATGAGTTTAGTTAACCTAAAAATTTGTGGTCAATGGTTGTCTTGGCATGTTGTCAATATGCCACAAAATTCGAATACAGCAGGAGAAGATTACACTGCTCAAATTGAGAATAAGAATGCATCGCCTTGCCATTCATTTTGTGTTACGGCTCTGATGGCTTTCATTCCTTGTACTTCTCTTTGCATCTGCTCCAATCAACATGAAGAATCTTGTGAACAACAACTGAGTGAAGATGGCATGTTTTACTATAGTGTGTGTGAAGTAGAGGTGTGTAGATGTATCTGACATATATGTTTGATTTTTATAGGCCTTCTTCTTGTCAAAATATTTTGTTTGCCCTAATTGCAAACTGCGTCTCTTGTAGGTTTTCAAGTACAGCAAGCATTGTAGAGTTTGTGACAAATGTGTTGACCGTTTTGATCATCACTGCAGGGGATTTCTGTCATTCACTTGCTAGGAATTTTCCTCTTTTTATTTTTATTTTTATTTGAGACATAACTTTTACGTGTTTTTCTTCTCGGATTTTGTAGTGGCTCAACAATTGTATAGGCAAAAGGAACTACTGGCAGTTTTTCACCCTCATGGTCTCTTCCCTTCTCTTGGTGAGCATATGTCTCCATTCTTGTCTCCAAAAAGAGCCCAACTCTCTTTACGCTTTGTGAAAACTCCATTCTGATCTGTTTTCTGATCTCTATTTAGAATTCTGAATACTGTGCAGACTTCTCAATGTCTATCTATGAATGGGCTTCTGTAACTTGCAAAATTACATGTTGATACTGTTAATAAGTCCAAACTGTTTTTGGGGTTCACATATTGACTACTTATCTCGCTGTAATTAGTGTGTTGTGTTTTTGGGGTGAACAATTCTTCTGGGGTGTTGCTTTTGCTGTTGGAGCTGCATTGCAGTTGTTGTATATCATATACTTTATAATCAGGTAAAAGTTTGAGCTTGTACAACTTCATTTTATCTGATTATGTTTTTTGGTGCTTTGGCTCTGGTTAGAGTGATTACCTCATGTGGGATATGTCACCAGTATCACAACTTTATAGTTTTTAGATGTATGCAAATTAGTAGGAAAGACATAATTCAATTGGTATATATGGACCAAATCATGATGTTATACTGTTCATTATTAGAACAATGACTTTTGAATATTAAGACATTAATTTTGTGTGACTACTGACTGGACCTGGGTTTTTTTTCATTCACTTTCTCTTTAGTAATGATGAAGCATTTTGCCATATGATTGGTACAAATAAAATTCCTAATATAACACTTCAACAGTGAGTCCAACTCTAAACATGTTGGAAACATTATGTTAGTATAGATTAGTACTTTAAATTCTTAGTTTAAATAGCTTGGTCTTTTGTGTTTCTTCTGAATCACTTGAATTAGTTCTAGTTCCTGCATGAGGATTCGTACTCATCAAAGATAAATAATTGCACAATAGTTAACGTTTAGAACATTCTCTTATTAGTTTGGGATGACTCTTCCAAATTAAATGCATCATTGTTAGTAGTTGCTTATGAAAATCTTCCAAATTAAATGCATCATTGTATTGGGCTATGATTTAATTTGTAAGAAAAAGGTTAGTTTGCATTAAATAAAACTCTCTTCTCTCTCATGATAAAGATCTGGAATAACCTTTAATCAACTGTTTCCATTGTTCCCTAATTGTGTATTTTTTTGTAGGCTTCCATTTACCATGTGGGTTTTGCAAGGAGCTGTTAAGATGGTGTGGAGTCTTCCCGGGGTTATGAGAGTAGCATGCACATTCATGTTAGTCATGCTTTTATGGCTAGCACTATGGTCTTTCGGTGCAGCTGGTGTTGTGGCTTCAAGCATCGGTGCACTGAGACCAAGAAGTGTTGTTATTTATATGCAGGTATTCTCTATAAGTTTATTTTGGATGAGTGCAGTTCTCTGTAATACTGTTCATGTTATTGTGTCTGGGATGGTGTTTCTTGTTCTTCTCCATGGTGGTCGAGAAGCGGGTATCAATGCCTTCCAAGCCACTGAAGTATCTGCTGTATGCCATGACTACTTTTGGTAGCATTTGCTATGGATCACTCTTTACAGCTGCTATCTGGACATTGCGGTGGAAGGTAGTCAAATACTGCTTTAAATTAAGTTTACAGAAATATTATTTGCACAAGTGGATAGCATTCATAGATATTATCAAGCGTGCATGGGTATGACTGATTATGCAGTTTGATTGAATTCTTTTAGATTAGGGGATTCAGATCAAAGATTGGCAACAATGTGTGTTTGCTGTGCTGTGTTGATTTTCCTGTTTTATCTTGTGGAAACTCTAGTTCGTTTTTTCAACAAGTATGCCTATGTCTAGGTAATTCCATTATCCTTTTATTGGTAATTCTACTATCCTGTTTCATCTTGTGGCTGGTTTGAATTCTCTCTTGTCTTTGAATTTTTGTAATCACATAGGTCGTGATCTTTGTGTTTACTATAACCTCTTAATAGATCAATGTCTTTTGTGTATTTTACAGGTTGAGAGCTCTGTTTCTGCTCCTACGGATGGACAAAACACCCGTGGTCTAACAATGGCCCAAGTACCCTCCAATATGGTCGGGCATCTATCCCATTTTCACACCAACTATGAGGTAACTATCGTCTATCATTTTGTCTATCTCACAGATGACTGAGTGACCAATATTTTTACCTTCTAAAACCACAGAGAAATGCAATCTTTCTAATATAACAACAAAATCTATATGATAAAGCACAGTAAGCAAGCATTCCACAGCAAAAGTCAGAGTCCTTGTTTTAACAAAATGATAAATAGTAGATGAACAACTTAAATCATATAGTAGCCTTCTAAGAAACCTTCTGATTGATTAGAACTTCAGTTTATGCTTTTGTCCCTAGACTTTCTCATTTGGATTTCTAAGAAAATGGTTTTGATCATCATCTTTGGTTTGCCAGGAAAACCATTAGGGAAGGCTACTGAAGCCCTTCCTTTGCCAGCATTCTTAAGCTGGGCATCGCAAATGCAAAGCCATAGCGTGGTGTTGAAGTCGACTCTGGTTGATATCTTCATAGAGTTTTAATTCATATGACCTATGTTGAACTATTTTGAGTTTTAACTCATATAATAAACCATGTTGAAGTGACTTTGGATACTGTGTGTTTTAATTTTTGTAAAATTTTATTTTCTATATACTCTGTTGTTTGGTAGTAAAATGCCTTTGGTGTGTGGATTTAAAATTTTTATTTTATTTTATTTGATTGGATGACAAATTTAATTTTTGGGCATTTTAAGCTATGAAATTAAATGGTTACAAAATATTTTCTAAATTGACTTTTAGCGACAAAAATGTGTGGTAGAGAAAGTTATTTGTCTTTTGGCGACCAAATCTAGTTGTCTTTAAAAATGTCATTATTTTGTTTTTCGCGACCAAATCGGGATATTTTGTGACGAAGTATTAGCGACTAAATGTTTAGTCTTGTAAAATCAAACATTTTGTGACTATATAAAATTAGTCGCTAATTGTTATTTTTAGCAACGTTCTCAAAAATTGGTCGCTAAAGACTTTTCTAGACGCACTTTTAGTGACTTTGTTAGTGACAAATTTAATTTTGTCACAAAAACTATTTCGAGACCAAAATAATGGTTTTAGGGACCAAAATAATTGGTCGCCAAAAGTCTTATATGTTGTAGTGGACACTCAAAAAAAATAAAGATAAATAACACATAAAATAAAAAATAAGTAACAGCCAAACATTACTTAAGGCAAAAGTAACAATCACAATAAGTCATAAATAAATTATAACCAACACCGTATTGAATCCAAATAAAGTGCTATTTTGGGAAGGTGGTAAAAATTAGCTTTTTTGCTTTTAACCAAGATTTTTTAGAGTGATTTGGGAAGTTGGTAAAAAGTTGATTTTAACCAAACTTTTTGGAAGTAATTTGACTAAAATACCCTCACTCAACTTCAAAAATTTACATTTCACCCAATCTACCCAAAATACAAATGTTAAGGGTAAATAAGTAATTTTCTAACTAAATTTCAACACTTCCCAAATGGCAAAAAAAACGCCAGCTGCGTTTTGCACAGAAAACGCAAACCATGCGTTTTTATGTGATCCCAAAAGAGCCCAAAGTCATAACAAACACCACAAATTTTTTTTTTTTTTTTTGAGCAACAAAGAAAATTTTATTTATCACCAAAGATCACAAAAATCATGAGTAGTATACATGTCTTTTTCAAGGTGTGTATTATATAATTTTTTTACCTAAAGTTATTTTGAATTTATTTTATATATATTCATTATTTTGTAACGTCATAGTTTAAATATATAATTTAAATTTTAAAATTGTTTTTTCGACTTCAATTATTTTATTAAAAAAAGTCATAATCATGCTTTGTAAATAAATTTCAGAAATAAGTTAAAAATTATTTAAATATAAAATATAAATTTCAAAAAAGCATGAGTTTGATAATTAAAAAAAAAAAAAAAAAGTGAGATTGGACAAAAGCAAGGTCGGTGGTCGGAGTGCAAGTCGGAAATTAAAGCAGGGTCAGTGGTCGAATCATAAACAGACGTGCAAGTCGGAAATTAAGGCCCATCTGTTTTTAGAAATAAATGAGGAATTGAAATTAGGGATTACACTAATTTTATATTTGTTTTGACTGATAGAGAGGGAATTGTGATGGGCTTTCGGATTATGATGGGGATGAAGAGGGAATTGTGATAAAGGTGGGAGAGTTGTATTAAGTTAGTCTTCTACCTTAACATATTTTTTTTTTTTTTTAAAGATGATGGGCATTTTTTTAAAAATAAATTTTAATGTTTTTATATTTTTTGTTAAGTAAAAAATCATAATTTTATAATATTTTATATTTCTTTTATAGGGTAGTAATTTAACAATCATTACACTAACAATTATTATCAAAACAAAAATAATTTTACTTAATCGCCCTTCACTATCAATTTCTTCACTATAAATTCCTTCACTATCAATTTATTTTATTTTACCTCTGAAAATAAATAGACCCTAAAAAAAAATTATTGATTATTGCATAACATTACAGAGCAATGTTCTTCATTAATCATAATTTATCATATCACTCATACTCTCTTATTACTTAACATAAATTTATAATGGTAGTGCTATATATATCAATTAGTATACTAATCAATGCACTAACACTAATTATGATATTATTATTAACTTCACTCATTATACAAATTATAAATATTAAAAATATCTTAAATTATATTACATTATCAATTAATATACTAATTAATACATTAATTAATGCACATAACATTATTCAATTTAATTATAAACCTACTCCCTCTATCAAACTTAAAATAGGAAATACCCACTAACTTCTCGAATCGAAGAGGGGTGGGCCTACATGAAGATGCTAAGAAAGAGATCGTGGAAATACACAAGCACAATAGCTGGATTCACACTGACGCTCCGTTTGGTAAGAATCTTTGGTTATTTTAGTCATAAAATATAAAATAGATTATTTTAGTCACAATAAATAAAATATCATATTAAATTTATAATCATTACACTTTTCTCTTACAAAAAAGTTAAAAAATCATTCCCAAACTAAGTTTTTTAGCACAAACTAAAATAATAAAAAAAAGTCAAAAAATTAAAAAGCCAACTCAATTTTCAAATGGAGGCTGAGTCACTGTCACTGACCAAAAAAAAATACAAAAACAAAAAAACTATCCAAAAAAAATGTCAAAGTATTATTGATTACTCCATAACATTACGGGACAATGCTCTTCATGAGCCATAATTTATCATATCATTTATATTCCCTAATCAAGTAACATAAATTTATAAACCTACTCCCACTATCAAACTTAAGCCGCGTTTAGGAATATTTTATTTTAATAATTTTATGACTTTTTAATTAAAATATGAAGTAAAAAAATTAATATGTTTAGGATGAATTTTTAATTTTTTACGAAAAAATATACAAAAATTAGAGAGAAAAAAAAATGAAATTTTGACTTTTTTGAATGAGTTGTTGGCTTTTTAATTTTTTTGGTAACTTATTAACTTTTTAACTAAAATAATCACTCGTTATACGAGGCCTTAAGGAACGAATACACAATAACTTCTCGAATTAAAGACGGGTGGGCCTACATGAAGATGCTAAGGACATCTACGGTAGACTGGTTAAATAATGTGTTAGTGTCAGTGGCCAAAATTTTAGCTAGCCACAGTAGCTTTTGGGTTAACAATGGAAGTGTTAGAGCATCCACAATGGAATGGCTAAAATTATTTGTTAAAGTGTGTTAACAAAAAGTGATAAAAGTAGGGTCCAAAAATGTGTGTTAAGGTGCGTGTTAAGATATATATATATATATATATAAAAATAGGTTGCAGAAGCTGGGAAATGAAAATGGTGGCCAGACATCCGAACGGTCAATCGACTAGTCAACTGGTCAATGACAATTTTTTTTTTTTTTTTTTTTTTCTTGAAGGGTCTGGACGTCCATGGTGGACGACCGGCCTAACGTCTGGGGGGACATCCGATCAGACGATCCCAAGGCACTTCTCCACGTCTCTCTCTCTTTCCCTCTCGTTGGCTAAAACGATAGCCACAGTTAACAAAGAAATTAACAACTGACATTAATACAACCCACTAACAGACTCCTTAACACTTCTATTATGAACCCAAAAGTTACTATGCCTAGCTAAAATTTTGGCCACTGACACTAACACACCATTTAACTAGTCCATTGTGGATGCCCTTAAAGAGTGTTAGCGAGTTGTGTTAGTGTCAGTGTCAGTTGTTTACTTTTTTGTTAACTGTGGCTATCGTTTTAGCTAACGAGAGGGAGAGAGGAGGACGTGGGAAAGTGCCTTGGGGTCGTTCGGCCGAATGTTCGTCCTGTCATTCTTCCGGACGTCCGGCCGGTCAAACACTTCAAGAAAAAAAAAAAAAAAAAAATTGCCGTTGACCAATTGACTGGCTAGAAGTTCGGCCACCATTCTCATTTCCCAGCTTCTACAACCTATATATATATATATTCTTTAACACACCTCTTAACACATACTTTAACACACCTCTTAACATATACTTTAACACATTCATTGCACCATCACTCACTCTCTAAATTTAACAAACTCTTAACACACCTTAACACATATTTTTTAATCTTACTTTTATCACTTTTTATCATATAATACACTTTAACAAATAATTTTAATCAATCCATTGTGAATTCTCTAAGAAAGAGAGAGTGGGAATACACAAGCACAATGGCTGGATTCACACTAAGTCACTGTCACTGGCCCAAAAAAAATAAAAACACACACACACACACAACCATCCAAAAAACCAAAACAAATTATCAAAGTTAAAGTCAAATCAACTAACTATGGTAAATTACACTTACCTCCTCTACCGAAATCTCTCATATAATATTAATAATTACAGAAACTTTTTCAATTTTTATTTACAATATCATATTTCTCTACCATATTAATTTAACACTAACAGCATTAATTAACAATTTAAAATGACCATATTATCCCTTTAAATTGAACAAAAAGATAAAAACTATCAAATTAACTAATAAGTTATTTAATGAAATTTTTCACTCACATCTTTGAAGTTTTGCCTATATATTATTAAAGACTTATATATATTTTAACGTAATACATTAAATTTAATATAAAACCCTAATAATATAATACGTATAATACTTATTTCATACTATATAAACAACAAAAAATTTATTAATTATTAATTAATATATTTATTATTTAAATGTATTTTTTTTTCTTTTTTTTTTTTTAAAGTTGAAACAAATAGATTTTTTTTTTCAACAATTTGTCCTACTTATTTATTCATATGTAATAAAAAAATTTATTTATCTCTAGATTGTTAAGACATTATTAAAATATTTAATTAAAAAAAACTTAATTTTCATTGAAAAAATACTTAAAAATAAATTTTATCATTGATTTGAGTATTTTTTTTTTTTTTTATATTTTAAATTCACAGTGAATTGTTATTTTCCCTTAATAGTTGTTTATGGGATATATTGTTGCACATTTACATTAAATACCATGTTGCTATTTCTGTCCAAATTTTTAGTATTTTTACAGGGTAATTTATTTCTTGTTTACACCAAAACGGCAGTGTATTAACAGAAGCCCATGGGGCTGAAGCTTTAAAACTGATTAATGTTAGATAACATTTTAATAATTTAATATAAAATTTATTTCATACTACATAAATAATATAAAATTTATCATTTTAAGTAATATGTTTATTATTTAATTCTTCTTAAAGTTGAAATAAATGCATTTATTTTTTCGTTGACAATTTACATTACTTATTTATTCATATATAAAAAAAAATTATTATTTCATCTTTTCTCAATATTATTCTCAAATTTTATTTTTTTTATCTCTGCGCTATAAACTTCTAATTGATTCATATTTAAAAAAATTTAAATTAAAAAGAATTACAAAAATATATATAGAAGTAAAAAAAATAAAAAATAAAAAAAAAATCCTACCTCCTTTGAGGTTATCAACACTAATCTTAAACCTTAAAAGCACTACATTTAATTTACCCTATTAAATATATATGAAATTAGTATTTATTTTTCATAAATTTTTTCAAAATATAAATGTAATTTATTGACTCTGTTTTTTTCCATAAGTTTTTGAACTTTTATAGAAAACATAAAATAAAATTTAACCATTAATGAAGATGAGAAATTAATTCTAAGATTTCATGATCCTTCCTTCCCTATCAATTAATTTTAATTTATTGTGAGGTGATTATATTTTTTTTACTTCTATATTTATTTTTTTAATTTTTTAATCATGTAAAAATATTAACTTGCGTTTTTTTAAATATTCATCGACTAGAAGGTTTATGACCCAAAGCTAAAAATTAAAATTTGAGAATAATATATGATTGAGAAAAGATAAAATAATAATGTTTGTACATATAAATAAATAAGTAATGTAAATTGTCAAAAATAAATCCATTTATTTCATGTAACATCCCGAAAATATAACAATAAAATCATCCCACGACAATTATTAAATAATAATACATTTTGGAATATAGTATCCTTCTCATTTCATATAATTCAATTGTATAAAAAAATAACACATGCAGTTATACATTCATAAGTCCCAACCCTGAATTTATAGCATGTGCCACGAGTTAATGGTATGAAATAAAAGTTAAACAGATATATAAATGCCATAATGGCTATAACTTTCCAAGGTGATACTTGGTTACAACAAAAGTGAGTTTGAACTCAATACAGATTAAACCCTAAGCTTGTACAAAATAATTACAACCATAACAAAAAGAAGCTCTCGGTTCGAAATCTTTTCAAGCTACGGCCTTGGCGAAAACATATCATCAACACCTAAAAATGGTTTTCCATATAGGATGAGCCAAAGCCAAATAGAAATACTCTAACATAGTGTATGAATTTTAACAAAGTTATAAGGTGAATGCATATACAATGCTCATGCCAAAACATTTTACATCTCTTTCCAAAACCATACAATGCCAGGTTTATATCACAATTCATAAAAAAATATTTCATTTACAATAGAAAATAGGGCAGTGGATATATGTACTAGGAATTTCTAGGTTCGTGTCTGTCAGTAGGCTATACAAACACTACTAATTGCCATTTTTACTAGTATTAACTGGAAGGCTTGGCACCTATCCGCATGAGTTTCTGGACTTTCATCAAGGACACACAGGCCAACAATTATACCACAACCACACCCCTACCCAAATTCACCACGGTATTCACTCATTTTTCTCAAAACAATATACATTTTCAATGTGTTATGTATGCAACAATGTTCAATGCAAATGGATGACAAATTTGTTTCAATTCTCCTAATTCTCATGCAATTTTTACAACAATCATAGTTATCCTCCACCGATAGCCCAAAACACATATCTCTAAACAGATAGATAATTTTCAATAAAGATAAACTTTTCAAAATTTCAAAATGGATCCAACTCCACCATCATCATCATCATCATTCCAATTTCATAAAATCTAACATCATTTTAATTTCCTCTTTACAAAATCAAATCAAATATTTACATTTTAGAGAAAAATCCCCATTTCTTTATAAATCAATTCCAATGATAAAAATCCACCATTTTATCACAATTCAACCATATTTACAAACCCACAATCATATACAAGAAATCGTTTTGAAAATCCCTCTTTTAATTTCAAAGCCAAAACCCTAAGTTTATCAAAAAATTCCTAAATCACAATATTATTTAAAAAAGCAAATAACTAAATTAAAAACCATACAAAAGTGTAGAGAAATCCATACCTTGAAGCTAGAAAGCAAGAGAGAGAGTGAAGAAACCTCGACGAAACCAAAAATCAACTTTTCTCTAATTAGAATAAAGCTCTAAGTGAGCCCTACCTTTTTATCAAAGGGACTAGGGTGTAGAGATCAATGGATGATAATGTATTTGAAGGTAGAAGATGAGTTCTAGAGAGAGAGAGAAAGTAAATCTAGGTTTTCGGAGTGTTTAGAGAGAGAGAGAGGTGAGAAAATCACTCAAAAAGTGTATTTTATGAACTGATATATGCACAGAAAGCTCGAGTGACCAAAACATCGTTTGAGCAACCAGATAGAATAAGTAAGATCGCTCGAGCAAACAAAGTTACTGCTCGAGTGTACAGATACAAACGAAGACCCCGCTCAAGCATAAGAATGGTCGTTCAAGCACACAATGCACCCCTCTCAGTAGCTCAAACCTGTAAAAGTTCATTTGAGCGCAAGAAACGTTGCTTGAGCGCATATATCAAACTCTCAGTAGTTTTGCAGATTGTAAAAGACTGCTTAAGCGCAAGAAGTTTCGCTCGAGTGAACAAGCGAAATTCTGGGCCAAGACTCCTTTGAAAAACGAACTTCCAACTTGTTTCAAACGCAATCACACTACCCATACAACCCAATCCAACAAGGAATAAGATGAACAAGGACATGAACAGCCATCAAGACAAAGAATCCTAGATCCGAAACAATAAACAGGTCGGGTCTAAACCAGAATCGTTACAACCTCCCCCTTTCAAGGAATTTCGTCCCCAAAATATTAAAATCGACACAACAAAATGTATTTAAACCAACCATTACAATGATAGTAGGTCGAACTCATAACCATGACCCATCCATGAGTCATTCATTCTCATGACAACGATAAACAAAGTTTTCAATGCTGAATATGCAATTCACTTTTCCCAAAACATATACATTGTTTGCATTTAATCAACATAACAAGATTTTCAACATAAGTTTTTAGACATTAACAAAAAGATACGGATACTTCTCCCGGACTTCCGCCTTGCACTCCCAAGTCGCCTTCTCAACCGCGTGGTGTCGCCACAACACCTTTACCAATGGAATTGCCTTGCCTTGCAAGACTTGGTCTCGTGTATCTAAGACTCTAACCGGTCTTTCTCATATGAGGCATCCTCATTTACTTCTAACTCGGTCAAATCCAACACATGTGACGGATCAGGCTCACACTTCCGGAGCATACAGATTGGGAACATGTCATGAACTCCAAAAAGCTATAGCAACAAGGCCAAACGATAAACTACCTCTCCAATGCGTTCTAAGATCTCAAAAGGCCCAATAAATTTAGGAGGCAACTTTTCGCTCTTCGAAAATCTCATTAAACCCCATCTTGGTGATATCTTTAAGAAAACGTGATCTTCTCTCTCAAATGATAAAGGTATCCTCCTACGGTCAGCATAACTCTTTTGGTGACTCTAAGCCAAAACCAACCTCTTATGGATAAGTGCAATATTCTCCGTTGTTTCCCAGACTAACTCAAGACCTAATATAGGTGCGTCAACCACCTCAGCCCAACATACTGGAGATCTACACGGTCAACCATACAAGGTTTCAAACAATGCCACTCCAATACTCGCCTAAAAGCTATTGTTGTAGGCAAACTCCACTAAAGGTAAGTACCTCTCCCACGACCTTTTAAACTCAAGAACACAACCTTGAAACATATCCTTTAGGATCTAAATGGTAAGCTCTCACTGTTTATCAATTTGAGGATGATAGGCAGTGCTAAACGTCAACCTAGTGCCCAAGGTATTCTGTAGGCTCTGCCATAACCGAGCCGTGAAATGCGGATCTCTATCCGAAACAATAGTCATAGGGACCCCCATGAAGTCAAACTATGTCTCTAACATAAAGGTCAATAAGGTAATCAACCAAGTCACTCATGCACATAGGTACAAAGTGTGTTGACTTAGTTAACCGATCAACTATCACCTACATGGCATCATTACCCCATTGAGTCCTCGGAAGACCAACAACAAAATCCATCGTGACATGCTCCACTTCCACTTGGCAATAGGCAAAGGATGCAACAAACCTGCTGGCCTCTAATGCTCGACCTTCACTTGTTGATAAATAAGGCTACGTCTCTCTTCATCCCCCTCTACCAAAACTGGCGACTAAGGTTACGGTACATCTTTGTGCCTCCCGGGTGTACCGTAAGATGCAAATGGTGAAACTCTCAGAGTACCTCATCTCTATAAGACTTCGGCATGAAAAGACGATCAACATATTTGTAACGCCCCCAAAATAAAATCATAAATCCAACTAAGAACATATATAAATAACTGCATGACTCAGAGTGTAATGTCCTTTTATTTCATAAAGTTAATGGTACAAAAGAGTTTAGCACAAATAAATGCCCTATAAGCTTACATCTTTCCAAGTCCTGGCTTGGTTACGACAAAAGTAAGGCTAGCTCATACAAATAAAGTTCTTAGCTATGCAAAAGAAAATACAACAAAAAGAAGCTCTTGCTCCCAAAAGTTCTTCCAAGCTATTGCCTTGGCGGAGGCATATCACCAACACTTGAAAATGGTTTTCCCAAATAGGGTGAGCCAAAGCCCAATAGGAATAATCTAACATAGTATATGAGATTTAACGAAGATATAAGTACAATGTGCATATTTAATGTCACAAATTCGTAAAATCATAAGATACCAAATTCAAATCTTAATCCATTTTCCTTCAATTCATTTCAAGTTCATTTATTCTTCTCAATTCATGAGTCAATTTCATTATCTTTCAACAACCCAACTGAGACTACAACTCAATGGTTTTCCAATCATACAATTAACACATACACACTTCAATCTGTCATTTTACAGACATTTTGTCCGCGGGATTGGCACCCATGTATACACAAGATTTTGGGTCTTTCACCTTGGATACTCTGGCCAACTTAATTTCAATGGAGTCCATCCCCTATCTCCCTGCAAACAATGAAGTACATCATACATATACAATGTATTTAATACATGGTCATATTCAATGATAACCAACAATGTATTAGTTTTAATTCACTTAATCCTTATGCAATTTCTACAACAATCATAACTATCATCCACCAATAGCCCAATACAGTTATTTCTAAACAGATATTAAATCTCAAAACAGATAGTTTATTTAAAATTTCTAAAAGGTGTGAGATAACACATGTCCAATTCCACCATTCATACCAATAATCATCCAATTTCACATTTCCAATGCCAATTTCAATTATTTAAATAAAATAACAATTTGATCTAATTAGGGCAAAATTTTCTTTTTTCCAAATACCAACCCAAGTACCAAAATCAACAATTTTGATGCAACATGACCTCATGTTCAAACCCCATACCCATTTATTTCACATTCACCAAAAACCCCTATTTTCATTGCACACCCAAACCCTAGGTTTGTTCAAACTACTTCCAAATCCCACCAATGTTACACAACGATGAATAACTAAGCTAAAAGCCATATACGAATGTAGAATAATCCCTACCTCAAGTTAGAAGACTAAGAAAAGAAAAGTGGAACCTTCAACAATGCCGAAAATAAGTTCCAATTAGATCAAAACAAAGCTCTTGTTATGCTCTAACTTTTTCTCAAAGACACTAGGGTAGAGAACCCAAAGGATCTAGGTCAAAATGTAGAGGAAGAGGGTCAAGATCTAGGTTTTTGGAAAGTTTCAAAGAGAGAAGAATGAAAAAAGTGAACAAAAAGTCATTTTCACGGATTGTTATACACACAGTCCGCTCGAGCGTGAAAAGTGACGCTCGAGCGTTAGACACATAGTTCCACTCGAGCGTGAGAAGTGACGCTCGAGCGTAGAATACACACTTCTAGAAGTTTTATAGATGAAGGACATCGCCCAAGCGCAAGACTGGACGCTTGAGCGTCCACTTGCTTGAGCATAGGAAATGCCTCGAGCATAGAATACGCACATCAAGTATTTGCAGGTCTGCAAAAATACTAAGGGTTTGCAAATCCTACTTGAGTGCAAGAATGCCCGTTTGAGTGGAGGAGCAAAAATTATGAAGCCCGCTCGAGCTCAAGAATGCCCCCTCGAGTGGAGGAGCAAAAATTTGGGCATCAAAGGTTTGGAAAAACAATTAACCAACTTGTTCGAAACACACAACTACAACCTGAAAACCAATAATAGAGGAAAAACAAGGGAAACAATAAATGAATAATCATTCAAAACCATACAAATCTGAGTCTGAAATACAACAAGCGACGGGTCAAAACCGGAATCACTATAATATCTAACACTCGAGTTAGAATACACATTCAAGCCCTTCTCTACCTTTCCACTAGATATCTTCTCCTGGATGGTCTCTACCTCATGCTCACCCCGCTATGCTTTTATAACTCAGCTCACAGGTGTAGGTTGTGCATGTAACGCCCTCAAAATAATACATATAAACCCAACAATCATGACATTCATAGACATAAGAAAATAAAGCATAATTTCATTTATTAGAGTATTTAGTACAAAAAGTATTACACGTTGAAAACAAAAGTAAATGCCCCACGGGCTTATAACTTTCCAAGCTAACACTTGGTTACAACAAGAGAAGAGTCCTAACTCTTTATACAAAAATAAGCCCTTGGCTTTGATTTACATGTAACACCAAAATAACAAAAATGATCAAAAGAGTCTGCGACTTCTAAAACCATCCAAGCTACGTCCTTGGAGGTGGCATAGCTCCTGAACCTAAAAATGATGTCCCTTATAGGGTGAGCCAACGCCCAGTAGAGATATGCTAAACATAATATGAGCAATAACTAAAACACATGCATTTGATAAATGTTTAACTCGTATAAACAAACATATATCTCTTTCCATTTTATTATCCAAACCAATTCATAGATATGGTTCCTTATTCAGCCAAACAGTTCATGATGAGCCTACAACTCATATTAATAATACTTCAATGATTCAATTTCAAATGAGACTATAACTCACATAATTAACACATCAACACTTCCATTTCAAAAGAGATTACAACTCAAATTATCATCATTCCAATACTTCAATCATCTACGTTATACAAACGTAATTCAAATTTCGGGACTTTCACTCTAGACACTCCGGCCAACTTAGTTATCACTGGAGTCCATCCCCTATCTTCTCCAAAACTACATACATAAACAACATATTTAAACACTTGTCATATACAATGATCAAGCAAAGCACATATTCAATGTGTTATCCCATCCGTCATGTTCAATGACATACTCATATGATTAGTTTTAATTCACCTAATTATCATACAATGTCTACAACAATCAAGACTATCCTCCACCGATAGCCCAAAACATTTATTTCTAAACATATAACAAACTATCGAACAGATAAATTATCTACAATTTGAAAGGGTGAGTGATTAATCAATCCAACTCTACCATTAAATCTCATAATTTCCCAATTCCATTATTCCCAACTCAATTTCATATTTCCATAACTTTCCCAAATTAATTATACAAATTAATTCATCACAATAAATTAGGGCTTTTCTCTTCCTTTTCTCAACATTGATCCAAAGCTCCAAATATCATCAATAAGCATCAATACTCTCATTTTAAGACCCAAAATACATATGTATGGGTCAAAAGAACAAAACCCCTCTTTACATATTTTGAAACCCTAACACCCAAAATTTTCCAACTTCAACATTAAATCAAAATGACCACAAGTTTATGTCAAAGACCATAAGTATGAGTAGTAATCCCTACCTCAAATTTCGGAACCCAAAGGAGATGATGAACAAACTCGAAAGTGCTCCTAACCCCAAGATTTTCGGATCAAAATGGAGATCTTGCAAAGCTCTATCACTTTAATGAAGGCACAAGGATTGAGTCTCACTAAACCAAGATCAAAATGTAGAGAGAGAGGGAGTTCTAGAGATAGGAGCTCTCAAATTAGGGTTTTGGAAAGTTAGAGAGAGAGAGAATGGCCTGAAAAAGTGATTCAAAATGCTAAAACTCGGACTGATATAATACACAGTCCGCTCGAGCGTGGAATGCCCCGCTCGAGTGTCAGACACAAACTTACGCTCGAGCATCAAAAGCGCTGCTCGAGCATCAAAAGCACCGCTTGAGCGTCGAATGCACACTTCTAGAAGTTCTGCAGACGAAGGACCCCGCTCGAGCGTGAAAGTGGATGCTCGAGCGTCCGATGACTTGCAGGGGAAATACTGAGAGATGAATAATCCTGCTCGAGCGTCAAACTCCCCACTCGAGTGGAGGAACAAAAGCAAAGGGCCCGCTCAAGCATCAAAAGCCCTGCTCGAGCGTGAAGGTCAAAATCTGGGCATCAACTCTTAGTTTCCAAACACAACCAACCTGTTTCAAACCTGCCCAACACAACCTAAGACTCAAAATACAAAGTGTAAAGGATGGAAACGAGAGTAAGACAACAACCAACATCCACAGACTGGAGTCCGGAATACAATAAACCAAGAAGAGAAAATCGGGATCGCTATAACCTCCCCCCCTTAAAGAATTTCGTCCCTGAAATTAGATAAATAAGTTTCAAAAACATGATTTCTCAATTCTCAACACATTATAACTCAACATTCATCAACTTGACCCAATACCGGTCATCCCATCTCTTTTCAAGAGGCAATTCACAATATAACTCAATATGCATTATCAACTTGCTTTTCTTTGAAATTCCACAATTTCAACATATGTATTCCACAATTCAATAACATATTCAATGTCAATAATATATTTGCATTTCCAAAACATAATTAACATAAGCAATGTTAAAATAAGCTTCCATCTCCGAACCATATTCAATGGCTATAACTTTTCCACAATCTAAAACATATATAATGATTCCAGAATTCATTAACAAAACAGAATTCCCAACACATGGTTAAACATTAACAAACAAGTCCGGGTATTTCTCATGGATCTCCAATTCAGGTTTCCAAGTGGCTTCCTCCACTCCGTGATGTTTCCACAAGACTTTCACCAAGGGTATCGTCTTGCCTCGCAAGACTTGATCTCGCCTATCCAAGACCCGCACCAGTCTCTCCTCATACGAGGCATCCTCATCCACCTCAAAGTCGGTCCAATCCAATACATGTGACGGATTCGGCTCGTACTTCCGAAGCATACTAACATGAAACACGTCATGTACTTTGGACAACTGCGGCAGTAAAGCTAAACGGTATGCAATCTCCCCAATCCGTTCAAGGATCTCAAAGGGACCAATAAACTGAGGGGACAACTTCCTACTCTTCCCAAACCTCATCAAACCCCGCCTAGGTGATATTTTCAAAAAAACGTGATCACCCACCTCAAATGCCAAAGGTCTCTACCAACAGTCGGCATAACTCTTTTGGCGACTCTGGGTAGTAACAAGCCTCCTACGGATAAGTTCAACTTTCTCTGTCATTTCTCGCACCAACTCCGGGCCCAACAAAGGTGCATCACCCACCTCGGCCCAACATACAGGAGACCTACACGGTCGGCCATACAAGGCCTCAAACGGTGCCATACCAATACTCGATTGAAAACTATTGTTATAGGAAAACTCCACTAAGGGCTAGTTTTTCTCCCACGAACCACTAAAGTCAAGGACATAGCCTTGAAGCATATCCTCAAGGATCTGAATTGTACGCTCGGACTGCCCGTCAGTCTGAGGATGATAAGCCGTGCTAAAGGTCAGCCTAGTGCCCAAGGCACTCTGCAAACTCTGCCACAACCTAGCAGTAAGACGTGGATCTCTATCTGAGACGATCGACATCGGGACTCCGTGTAACCTCACTGTGTCCTGAATATACAAGTCGGCAAGATGATCTACCGAGTCTCTCACACGCATAAGGATAAAGTGCGCCGACTTAGTCAACCGGTCTACAACCACCCAAATAGCATCACTACCCCGTTGAGTCCTCGGAAGACCTGCAACGAAGTCCATCGTGACATGCTCCCACTTCCACTCGGCTATAGGCAAGGGTTGCAACAAACCCGCTGACATCTTATGCTCAACCTTCATTTGCTAACAAGTAAGGCACTTAGACACAAACATTGCCACATCTTTCTTCATACCCCGCCACCAAAACTAGCGACCCAAATCACGATACATCTTAGTGCCTCCTGGATACACCACAAGGCGTGAATGGTGAAACTCTCGGAGTACCTCCTCTCAGCAAGACTCCGGCATAAACAGACGGTCTCGGTACCTCACACTCAGGTCGGGATATACACTAAAACCCTTCTCAACTTGCCCACTGGAGATCTTCTCTCAGAGGGATTCTACCTCAAGGTCACTTCTCTGTGCCTTTAACACTTGATTCACAAGTGTGGGCTGTGCAACTACAAAAAATAAGGCCGCAGACTCAACAGATTCACCTAGAAGCAGATCAAACTCGCCAAGTGCACCCAACATCTCCCATTCCCGGATGGCTATACAAACTACATCACTAATGGATTTCCTACTAAGGGCATCGGCCACAACATTGGCCTTTCCCGGGTGATAGTGCAACTCAAAGTCATAATCTTCAATAAACTCCATCCACCTCCTCTGCCTCAGATTCAAGTCCTTTTGTGTAAATAGATACTTCAGATTCTTATGATCCGAGAACACCTCGAATCTCTCACCATACATGTAATGCCTCCAAATCTTCAAGGAAAAAATTACAGCTGCCAACTCTAGGTCATGTGTCGGATAATTCTTCTCGTGTATTTTCAACTGGCGTGAGCCATAGGCTACTACTTTCCCCTCTTGCATCAACATATAACCTAAACCTTCTCGTGAGGCATCACAATACACTGCATAACCCAAACCCCTCTCTGGGATAATCAAAACTGGAGCGGTGGTAAGTCTAACTTTAAGCTCTTGGAACAACTTTTCACAAGTCTCACTCCATACAAATTTGACCCCTTTCCACGTCAACCTAGTTAACGGCGAAGCTAGCCTGGAGAAATCTTTCACAAACCTACCGTAATAATCGGCTAATCCTAGAAAACTGCGGATCTCAAAAAGACTCTTAGGCTGTGCCCAATCCTGCACTGCCTCTACCTTGGATGTATCAACAGACACCCCTTCCCGAAAGACTACATGGCCTAAGAATTTAACCTCTCTTAGCCAGAACTCACACTTCCCGAACTTAGCATACAACTTATGGGCTCTAAGCAACTCAAGCACCACTCTCAAGTGTTCCTCGTGCTCTTCCTTCGAAGGTGAATAAATTAGAATGTCGTCCACTGCTAAGAGATTGGCCTTCTTCCAATGCATCATGTCCCAAGATTGGGGAGTCTTTTAGCGTGAAACTTCTGGCATGCGATGTGGTCGATGACGGAGTCAATATCCCAAAGGCCAGATCTACCACAGTTCTCTGAAGATCTTCGATCATTCTTATCAGCTCAGAAGTAGTGGGTTCACGGGTTTGAGATAATTGGGGTTCAGATGCACCCATCATGCATAAGTTCATGCTTTCCGAGATAAACACCTCAGGCTTGGGTAGATGGGCCGGGGTGATGTATATGCTCGGGTTATAGGCAGATGGCAACATATGGATGAGGTTGAGGTAGGCAGGAGATGTTTGGTCATTGGGGTTTGGAGGTGGAGCTATAGTCCGATTGTCGATGAGATTCTGGACCTCATGACGAAGGCCGTAGCAACGATCGGTGCCATGACCGCACTACTGATGATATACGCAGTATTTGGAGGGGTTATACCTGGCAGGGAGTAGGTTAGGCAGAGGTTGAGGATCAAGGGGTTTGAGATGCCCTCTTTCCATTAGGACTTTTAGTGCGCTGGTTAGGCTCATATAGAGAGGGGTGAAAGTCCTACCTTGAGCTCGGGCCGGGCTAACTGTTTGTAGGCTTGGATTGGCAAAAGGGTTGGCTGTGGCGACTGTATTGATCTCAATGGATTTCGAAATAGTGCTACTACGACCATTGGTACTCCCTACAAAAATCCTCCTTATCGGTTCACTTGTTCTGGGAATAATCCCACTATTGAACGCATTTTCGACCTGAACCCCCAGTTCATGCAAACTTTTGAAAGTGAATAGTGGAGCGACTATCAACTTTTGCAACATATCATGCTCGAGGTTTCGCACCACTATCCGCACTTAATCCCTCTTAGAAGGCCGATCTGTCATCTGTGCTGCCTTTGCTCTCCACCTTGCAACAAATTCCGCAAACGGCTCTGTAGGATTCTGGTGGGTAGCTTCTAGCTCTTGAGTGGTCATTTCAACTTGGGTATTGTAAGAATACTGGTCAACAAAGGCCTCAGCCAATTCTTTCCAGTTCTGTTTCACTGTATTCTCCAATTTGGCATACCAAGCGGCTGCTACACCCGACAGGGTTCTTCCATACAGAGAGAGTTTCTGTGGCTTAGTCAGACCCATCGGCTTCAGGACATCCAAGAAAAGCTGGATATGTACCATAGGATTTCCAGACCCGTCGAAACAGTCAATGTATGGCATTTTGAATCTGTCTGGGAGCCGTACGGCAGACTCAGTGTACCCATCCTCAATGTCGGGAATGGAGTTAAGGCCCTGTGCCTTTTTGAATTGCTTTTCAAGGTTCACAATTTTCACTACAGTCAGATCAAGATCATTAGCATTAAGGGGATAAAGCCTTTCATTAGGTTGTACCAAGGGTTTGAAAACTCGAGCTTGAGCCAACCCTTCGCGGGGATCTGGACCATGCAAATCTTCAGCTGGTGGAAGTGGGTCAAAGTTCGGTTGAGGTCCCAAAACCGGATATGTGGCAGATGCCCCAGATGGGCGTTGCATTTTAGCATTGGTCTCATCCTCTATAGCAATTCCTTGGTTTAATGCCGCTATCACGGCCACAACTTCTTCTGAACCCTATGCCATCATGACCTGCTAGGTTTGAACAAAGGTAATATGACTGGTGACTAACGGATCAGTTGTACCGGTAAGCCCTGATTGGCCTTTTTACCCCGCCTCAGCGAAGGAAACACTGGTTGCCCTTGAACTAAATCTCTAACCTGACAAAGTCTATCAACACAAGTCCGGTGTACTCGGGGGATATTGGAGCCTTCTGAAGCTATGGTTCCAAGGCTACCCTAGCAAAAGAGAAAACAGACAGCTTCTCAGCCTGATTTCACCAAAACAGATATGAGCACAACTGAATGATTGCACTCTTTACTGAATTCTGTCTAAAATTCTGCCTGTAAACTGATACCCTCAGGCCGATACTCAGACTTGCAAACTGATACATGCATTCCTGTAGAGACGCACTCTAAAAGCACATATCAAGCAAGTGAGAGCCAAAACACCCTTATGGAGGGGTAGGGTTTCCCTGTCCTATCTTGTCAGGAGCTAGGATTTTACTACGCACACAACGGTTTCAAATAACCTATAATCGAGTAAGCAACCTGTCCTAGCTTGGAATGGTCACTACAGTTTCCGATATGCACTAGGTCGAATGGTCAAAAAGGGTGCCTTGGTAAAAACCGGGGTTTGTGTTCCCGTCGTGCAGAGCCTGCAACCGGTCCGCCTTATGGCACGCTTCTCAAAGCAAGCCTCTGGCAAACCGTTCAGGAATAGCATATGGCAAACACGGTATCCTAGGCGCACCAATACAAATGCAATGCAAAGAGACACATAAGTGTAATCGAAACAAGATATCATGAGTTCGAGTCAAGTTCTCTAAATCCTCAACAGAGTTGCCAGAAACTGTAGACGCGCCCATGGGCTTTGCTACTACAGTTCGGACTCAAATGTCACGGTTCTGAATCTAATCCCGCAAAGTGCAATGCGAGACCGATAAATCACCAAAGAGTCCAAATCCGGCAAATCGTTTTGGAAAACTGATTTTTAAGAAAGAAGTGCCAAACATGGACTGCTTTGCCAGATACAGAGTCGCCACCTAAATATTTATTTTGGGGAATTTAGGAAACCCTGACTCATTGCCTAAGGCCACGTGTCCGTCATCACCAAAGTTGCCTCGGCTCGGGAACTTAGGTACGCGAGGGGAAGGTCATGCAATGAGCACCTCCGCTCGCCCGATCGAAGATCGACCTTTACTAACATGATATCTTGTTTTTGAAAACACATGCGTTCTTATTCTGGTTATTAGCCTAGAATTACTATGTGATGTGCACAACACACAAGTATAGACTAGATCTCCTAAGTTGGAACAAATCATCTCATGTTTGTTTGTTTGGAAATGGTTTGAAGGTGTTACTCGCAAGTAGGCTAAGACGTGGATTTGCCACCTTCGAGTGGGCTTAGAAAACATGATTTTGCCACAATCAAGTGGGCTTAAAACTCGCATTTCAATGAATTGTTCCAATTCAAGTAATCTAACCTTCACCCACAGGCATTCAGACAGTTATATCATATAAGCAGTTAGCCTCATGGCAAGCATGCGGTAAGGTTAACACTCACACTTATGCAAGATGCTAAAGCATAAAAGCTTACCTAGTACTTTGAGCCAAAACAATAGCTAGCTAGTAATCAATGCATGATCCTAGCTATGTTGAGATGCCTAATGCAACACATGCAAAATGCAACTAGAATAGGCTCGGCTATCTAAGAATGGTATGTGAAATGTGACAACTGGATACACATATTCAAGTTGGAATTGAAATGCTATGCGGTTAGTATGATGCGTCGAGCCCGGTGCATGCAATATAGATGAATGATGCAAACATGCGAGCATAAGGATGCTAATTGAAACATGACCTAAAACTAACCATTGAAAGTAGGTAAGTAAAAGGGAGAAAGACGTGGGGTTGGAAAGCATTCACACACTCACGCACACTTATTTCAAAATTCGCCCTCTTGACGAAGGGTCCGAATAAATAATACAAACCAAATGAATAATCAACTACCCTAGCTAATTAAATATTACAAAACCTTTAACTAATTTAAACAAATTAACTAAGCTATGAAACTAAAGAGGCTGCCGTAGCTCCGCCTCGAAATGATTGAATGATGCATGTTCGATCGCCTCGCTCGAAAACCTGTTGCCATGCCACATATTGCCTCTGTTTGCACTGTTTTACACCTCTGAAAACTGCACAAGTCCCAAGGATGCTTCTGAACCATTCCCTAAGCACTGTGGGATGTTACCGGCCAAAATATAGGAACTGCGGCCATGTGGAATTGGTCATCGACCATTTGTGAGGATCTCGGGCAACAATGTGTAGTCGATCGGCACCGAAGATAGCCGGCCAGACATATCTTCCTACATAATGCTGTTTTACTGCAGCAGAGGACAAACAGAGCATGGCAATGCATTTTCAAGGCAATGTGTGCACAACCACCCTTCCTATCATGTCATGAACTCAAGGGAGTATGGTTCTCGACCCTCGGACCATCAATCACGCATTTCAATGCATGATGGCCAAAGGAGCCAAGTGTGCAAATCAATGTGGAACAAATGCAACAAAAACATATGAATGCCTAGAGCTCTATCATGATTGATCAAGAGCGTCGGCGACCGAGGATTGAGGTACATTTCGTCACTTCAAGTACGAAACGTCCCTTGGTCCTCATGTTTGGTTTGACACCCCAAACCAAACACAATGTAATGCAATGCAACATGGAAAAGCTATGCAATGCAACATAAGTATGCCAAATGCAATATGCCTCAAACATGCAGACAAGGTCAAGGTAACAAGCATGCCAAATGCAATGCAACCTAAGTAAGCATGTGACAAAATGCAAGGTAGCAAGCATGCAAAATGCAACCTAAACATACAAACATGCATGGCATGCAAAGATGGGCAAGCATGCAACAACATGCAAACTAGTAAGCATGCAACAACATGCAAAGATCATGCAAGATGGACTTAAACTAAAATGGGCAGGCCTCAGTCAGCCCAAATCAGTGGCCATAATGATGAAATGATGGTTTGAAAAGTAAGGAAATGCATGCTCAATGCATTGGCCCATGGCTTAAGCATAATAGTACAACTCTCAAACATGATGAAGAGGTGACAAATGTGAGAATGTAGCAATGAAGCAAGCTCTGAAATTACATTCCAAAGGATGCTAAATCATGCAAATAGCTCATAGAAAGCATGTTAAGAAGCTTGAAACACAAAGCTAGTCAAGGGCTTTACACTACAACCATACTATGTAATGCTCAAATGGCCTCAACCATTCAAAACTGACCTAAGGAAGGTCAAAATAGTAGCAAAAACATGCTACACTTGCAGCATAGATGGCAAGAAAGATATGCTCATGTATTAGCTCACAAACAAGGCATAAAGACACAACTCTTAAATACAATTAAAGAGTGATAAACATGGGGGTATGGCACAGATATAAGCTCTGAAATTCAATGCCAAATGATGCCAAGGCATGCAAACGTCACAAGTATAGCATGGTAGGGGCCTCAAAACTCAAGACTAGTCAAGGCATTTGCACTATAGCTATACAGAACATGAGTCATATGACCATGGAAGCCCAAAACAGTCCTAAAACAGCCCAAAATAATGCTAAAACATGTATGGAGTATAGCCAACATAAGCTAGCATGCTTGACCAAAACATCATGCATACAAGGCTAGTAAGCAAGTTTTGCACTATAAGTACATGGATCATGCAAGAGGCTACCAAAACAACCCAAATCAGAGTTATGACATGTCAAATGATGGCCAAAAACCTACTGAAATGAAGCCAATACATGCTAGAAAGACATGCTACTTTGATGAGCCACAAATGGGATTACACTACACATACAAGATGCGTGCAAGGGGTGACCAAACCAGCCATCGACAGAGTCAAGGAAGGTCCTAAAAGTCACAAAAAAGTTCCTGAACAAAGCCTCAAAAGTATAGAGATACATGCTCCTTTGATAGGCCAAAAAGACATATAAATAAGAGAAGAGGAGGGGGGGGACAACCCCCCACACATTTGGGACCTCAAAATAGAGTTTTTATCACTAAAAATCCTCTGGATTTCAGTGGTTGAAAGGCCACGAAAAGTTGTTTTGAAAGGCCTTAGATGATGGCTCAAAAGCTATACAAGCTAAGGAACAAAAGGGAGAGACAACCCCCTAGCCAAACAAGGCTTAAACCAACACTTTTAGGACTGAAAAACAGAGATTTTATCAGTTCAAAACCAGCCAAAATTAGTTTGTAAAGATGGTAAAACAAGCATGCAAAGTTGAGGTTTAAAGGAACAAGAGCTTACCCTTGAAGCACCTTGAAGGACAGCAGCAAAACCAGCCAAAACCTGAGCCAAAATTAGCCTTTTGGAGCTCCAAATGATCCTCAAAGAACCTCATCCCAATGGTGGTTAGGTTTGGTTAGGGGTCTCTTTGCAAAAGTGTAGAGGATTCTAAGCTTAAGGCTCAAAACAAGAATAGAAGGAGCTTCTAAAGAGAGAGGCTCAGATTTTTGCTCACAAAGTCATGTAGAGAGAGAGGAGTTTTTAGAGAGAGAGAGTCCCAAAATTGCCAACCCTTCAACCCTTGAGATATGGCTCAATATATAGCAATATATGAGCATTGGTTCGGAAATATCTCAATTTAGAAATATCTAGGACAGCTTGGAACAGTTGAAGGATAAATATCTGCCAATTCTGGGCTTTCTGGACACTTCTGGCTGATCGGCCATCTTTGGTGCCGACCGGCCATCATTTTTGGCCGATAAGGTTCAATTTTGGCCGACATATAGCTGCTAAGGTCAAATTGTGGCCGATGCAGTGCCATAGAGGCCGATGGGAAAAATCAGTCCTGGTCCATGACTTGATGCAAGCCTAACTCCTTCATCTGGATGCCTTTTCAGGTCATTCTTGAGCCTAAACTGTAGCCCCGTAAGTCTTCTTTCCAAATATGGATCTCACATCAAAATTCCATGTGTGCTAAGAGATATCCCTCTTTTAGTTAAGGCTGCTCAGTTTCAGTCTAAACGGAATGATGCCCAACTTCAATCAACCATATCTCGCCCATCCAGACTCGGATTTAGGAGATTCTTGAGTGCAAGATGAAGCCCCGGAAGTAATATTTCCAATGGTGGTGGCCTCATAGCTAAAATCTAAGTATACAAAAGGATAGGCCTGATTTAGCAAGGGCTGCTCGACTTTCTCTTAGCAATTCATGCCCAACTCTTTCTCAACTAGGTTTCTTCCCTCTTTTCCTCTTTTCTTCAACTCCAAACCCCTAAGCAAGGTGTTTTGAAATATTTTCCAGAGATTTCATCTCTCTTTCATTCATTTCCACTTTGTCCTTGCTCGGTTTACCGAAAAGCGCAACATTTGACAAAATGCGAGCCTCGGAACATCGTAGGAACTTTATTTCAAAAATATTTTGAAAGAGAGGGTTTTAAGGTCTAAAAACCATTCAAAATAGCTTTGGTCCAAAATGGGGTGTGAGGTTAGGATTTTACTTGTAATAACCCGACCCTCGCGCATGTTTTCTGATATATTTTCAAACCCCATTTTGTGTTTCTGAATGCTTATTGTGAAATCCCTTGAGAAATTATGGTTAAGTAGGAGAATTTCATGTTTATGAATGCTTATCTGTTTGACAAGAAAGTATCTGTTACACCTCTAAGTTAGAAGCAGAAATTGGAAGCCTTAGGAGCTTAATTATCTGAAATTGAGCTCATATAGGTGATCAGCATAATTTTTAAGTAATATTAAGCGTTTTTGTGAAATTTTAATTTCAGATGTTTAAATGATTGAATTTCGTCTTTATTCAATCTATATATATATATGTATGTCTATGAGAAACTTCATATATTTTCCTGGGAGAAAAGGAAGAGAGGTTAAGAACAAAAGGTAGTAGAGAGAAATTGAAGCCAAGTAAGTTGAATTTCCCTAACTCAATTCTCTTCCTTGATTTGAAGTAGGAAGCCTTTGAGGTTGTATGAAGTTTTGGATGTGTGTGTGGTAAAGACTTGGTATGATAATCCTATCATTTGTGAATTTTGGATTTAATTCAAGTTATTTAAAGAGAGCACCATCTTGTTCTCTTGCTTAGCAAATTGATATTCATGCTTCTACTATGTTTTTGGTGTATCTATGTTAAGTGTGTGAAGTTAGGAGCCTCAAGAATGAAAAGATGTTAATAAGCTTCAATTATGCCATGTTCTTGATCAAGTCAATTGAGTTGTGTCCATGAGTTTAATATGTTGTACGCTATATCTTGATTTACATGCTTTTTAAACCTTAAATTAGCCATAAAAAGCCCCAAGTTAAACCCCTTAAATGTGCACCAAGAGTTGAGATATTGCAGAATTTCGGATTGGAAAAAATGCAGAATCGCCGCACGTGTAGGAGTCATGGCTGAACGTGCGGGAGCCAATCGCCACACGTACGGGGGTTGTGGCCGCACGTGCGGGAGAAGACCAATTTTGGGGTTTTGATTCTGTCTAAAAAGCACGTGCGGGGGCATTTTGCCGCACGTGCGGGAGAGTTTGCCGTACGTGCGGGGCTCACAGCCGCACGTGCGACCCATGCTGAAAAACGTGGGTCACTCCATTTTGCGTGTAGAACCCGCTAAAATTGTCAGAATTTGTGTTTGATGCCTTTTCGTTATGTATAAATTCTTTCAAAGTAAAACGAAACGGAAAATAATTTGATATGAAAAGGAAACTGAATTGTGAGGTTTGAATGTGTGCAGGGCACACTCCGGGAGGAACAAGCACGTCATCACATCACTGTGAGTAGTAGTATTATTATATGCTTTAAACGTAGCTAATGATTGCCATAAGTGTTATACTCATGTATGATATGCAATTATGCTATGTTTCCAAACATGTAAAGAAAGAAGTGGAAAGATGAAAAATGTTCATTCTATATAACTCCGAAACCAAGTTACTCTATTATGGTAATATGAAACAAAGTGCTACACGGAACTAAGTGCTACGACGTGAGCCACCTCTAGAGTCCGTGTGAGACACCTCTTGAGTTCATATGATTCAAGGGCTTAATGCCAACCTATTCAAGGGCTTAATGCCACATGACACAAGGGCTTACTGCCAACTCATCCAAGGGCCTTGTGCCACTATGTTCAAGGGCGTAACGCCACCATGTTTAAGGGCCTTGTGCCACCATGTATAAGGGCTTATAGCCATCAAGAGATTATGTTGCAAACCACTATATTTCAGAAATGGGCTAAGGCCGTCATGAAATTAATACGGATTCAGACTAACTATATATGTATCTTTTTATGCTATAATCTGTTATCTTTCATGCCAAGCACTGTATTATTTATGCATTACTACTCACTGAGTTTAACTCACTCTGTGTTACGTCTGTTCCTGTAGGTAACCATTCAGGTGGACAATCCTAGCCACAACACTTGTTTCTTTTTGTCAACCTTTAAGTGTCCAGGCACTGTACGAAGCCATTTGCTTTTGTAAAGACTGATAAGACGTTGGCTTATGTTTTGATTACCCAACTAAGGTTGAATGTAGAAATTTTCATGTTTTTGTTTATGTCCAATCATGGAGCTGGATCTATAAATGTGTATAAGTTTAACCGATGCCCAGGGTTATAGTTTTAAATTTTATTTACTTGTGATGGTGCATGTGCGTATGAGATCTTGGCATATTAGTGATAGCTCAATGGAGTTCATTCGTTTTAGTGTTTTTATAATGTTTTTATGCTTCCGACAAGGCCCCATATGATATATTCAACAGGTTAAAGGTTCCTTTTTCCAAATGGGTCATGCCCAAACTTTTAGGGGCGGGTTTGAGGGTGTGACATGACTCTTCTCTTGCCGAAGAAATCGAACCTTTGCCCTGCACATCTTTCACCACCAAGTAAACCATTAGTAACGCCCAAGTCTTAAGGGCGGTCCAAAATGGGGTGTCTACAGTATGATAGCTAAGCCTCAATCTCGACATATTTATAGATTACGATACGCATTTGAGTCAAGACTATTTGATCTCTCATAAGTCAAAAGTTTTGAGATGATTTTTGACATTGCACATATGCGGTTGAGATCAATTAGATAACAGCTTTCGTGCTTTTAATTTTGACCAAGGTGGCGACTATCTATTTGTGTTATTTTAGAAAACTCTGTGAAGAGAAATGGATGCTTAGAAAATTGATTATTCCTAGTACTCAACAACATAATGGTGTAGTAGAGATAAGGAATTAAGTATTGTTAATGTTAGGTAGATGATGGCGCAAAATGTTTCCCAATTGGGAATTACACTAGTTTGTTGCCAATATCTCTAACTAAGTGACCTCCATATCAGATTTTACACTCCATTTGAGTAATGGGTTAGCGGAGAGCCATCTATGGACAATCTGTAACCGTTAAGCAGCTTATCCTTATTTTACTTCTCATAAGGTTGCGAAGTTAGTGCATTATTGTATGCTGTCATGTAAACCATCCGGGTCATGTGCATATAGGTAAGTAGCTTTGTGGTAGTGTAATTAAGTCACGTAAAGTTTTCCTAGTAGAGGTGACGTGAATAGAGTTTTGGAACTCTATAAGATAGAAAATTCTAAGTATAGCGCTTTATGTAGCCTAGTTAAGAATGAAAAGAAATTTCCAATATCCTAGGGACAGTGGGAGCGATGTGCCTACTAATGGATTACTCCATTAGAAAAGAATACTCTACATTCTTAGTTGCGTGGTAGCGAATGTGAAAATTTTCCACATCATCACTAGGTGATTGAGAGGGAAACATTCATGATTGCTCCGCAAGATGATAAAGAGCCTAGGATAATGCCAAAGGCTCTAGTCCCCTGTTTTTAGAAAGTGGATCAATGTTGCGCAGTTAAAGACAAAGTCTTTGAGGATTAACCATTTCTATAATTGGTTGACTTTCCATTATGACGTGAAACTATTCTAAAGTTATGCGTATTTTGGATAGTCATTGTTGAGGCACAAGGCTCGCTAGATACCGAAAAGTCACACCATTGAGAAAAGTGTAGACCATGAGAAGACTTCCTCCTGGGGAGTGAGGTTATTTTGACTTAGGCTATGATTGACATAAGTTCGGAACATTGATTTGTGGACATTGTGACCCAACTTCTCGTTGGAGAATTGGATAAGTAGATTCGTAAGGATTTACCTTCTGTTTTTATGGTGAAAAGTTAGGAGCGCAAAAAAGTTGCTAGTTCCAATAAATCTTTTACAGCCTAAAACAGTTATCCAAATAGTGGTTCTTAGATTTCGTCAAGCTATGATAGGCCAACGATGATCGACAAAGACCACTGAGGCATGATCAATGGTCCAAAAGAAGTTTTTCCTTACTTAGTCATTATGATCCAGGAATTTATAAGGTTGTTGCCACCTAGGGTGGGCAATCCCCTATTTTAGATATGATGGACATGGGTGATGTAATTTATATGCTCAGATGTACGATCCTTAGGGATTGTTTTGGGAGAATTCCCGGTTTGTCTTTGATGACTTACATAAGGAATATCCTAGAATGATTCTAGATACAAAATTGCAAACCCATTGACTTACCTATCGGTAAAAGTCAGAGCCTTAGCTATTGAGTGAATCCTTGGATTATTATCTTTGAGAGAAACAGATGACCTATATTCCTTGATTTTTTTTTTTTTTTGTGGGATCCTAAAGTACGCTATGTGGGCATATTCGGCATGATAAGTGTTATCTTTGGTAAATGGTCAATTGAGTAGTTTAGACATTGACCTTGCTCATTAGACTGTAGATAGAATGCTTTACTAGTAGTATATTAATTTGCTCCTTGTAAGATTCCCTGCGCTAGTTGGACGCATCTTGAATGAACGCAGATTAGTCACCAAAATATCTTTAGAGAAGTAATTGCATAAGAGGTAGTGATCCTGAACCACTTCATGTGAGGCGCACATGGAGGATTCCATTGTATATGCTTATCGCAAGAGGTGCTAATAAGACTTATGCTTAGAATCTAGAATTGCACAGACTGTGGTCGTGTTTTTTTTTTTTTTTTAAATCGATCACTTATTTGTTGTGAGATGATGGGATGTTGACACTATTATGGTTTGTGTCATAATGGTTAGCAGATGATGATGTCAGCAGGCAAGATTGGCTCACTCACACGAGCAATCGCCCTTGGCGCTTGAGAGCGAGCAAGGATGAGACTAGTGGTTTATTTTTATTTAGAGCCAAGAGAGGCTTAAATTATCCACTATGTATGTCGCCTTGGTTACAACCAAGATGAGGTCGTGTTAAGGACCAAACATGGATGTTAGTACCCACTTTCTATGTTGTGCCTGTTATGATTAGCCAGATACGAGATCTCATTTGGCGCCTGGAAGGCGAGCAAATAAAGAATTCGGGTTAGGCGCTAGAAAGCAACTAGACAGAGATCTGTATGGTGTATCGAGTATGACGTCACTCTTTTTTGAAAGAGTTACTCCACCATAACATGTATTTATACTATATGTGCTTGGCGACCGAGTAATGACGTGAGAGAATGGATCCTTGTTTCCTCACCCTATGAGTCTTACGGGTCATTATTGATATGATTTTCATTTATGTACCCTTTTGTGACTTTTGACTATGTCATAAGGTAAGGGGTTGATGTTCTGCTACTTTGGTATGTTGCCTGCGGTCATGTATGATTCGGCCTTAAGGGACATCACTGGGAAAGCGGTCAATCCTAAACTAAATGGCATAAGGGCAAAGGGAAGATCATCTAGTATTACACCACTGTTGTATATTCACTCCCAGTAACTCACATCGCTCTATATGAGAGGCGGATTGAGTGTGAATATATTGCAATAATTGAGAGGGTCAAACATGCTCTTTTTGAGGGATTAGAGATGTTTTTTGGACCAGTGTAATTAGATGGGTCTGGGGTATATGAGACACTATTTTTATTCTTTTTGGGTTGATGTCTCTATGCTGGCTCATTTTGAGTTTCTAGTATAGAGCTCCCATATGCAGGTGTTTCTCAGCGGTCGCACGATGCATTGGCTAGTATGAGATTGTTCTTTTTTTTGGGAGATTGAGATAGAGATGTGGTAGTGTTATGCCAACCCATGTGCGAGTGGGAGATGTTAGAAATTGGGCACCCCTGTGACATGTGGCATGACCCATGACCCGTTTGAACCTTATCCATAAAAGTTTGAATTTGAATTCAAAACCTATTTGGATAATCCACTCATGATATCTATATCTATCATATCAACTGATATGGATAGATGATAAATTTAGCCTATATATCTGATATGTTCTATAGGATATGGTATGAATCAAATAACGAATGATTTTTCCCATACTAACTCTCTTCCATTAAAACAACGATCAAGCTTTTTGCATTGTGGCTTGTGTGGGTGATACTCATTTTGTGATATCACTCCACTGTTGGATGTTCGTTGTTCACATTTTTGAAGCATGTGATTTACCCACAAGATTCTTCGCTTCAGGTTCTATCACTTAAGGTATGATCCGAAATTTTTACCTGCTGCGTTATACTTGATTTACAAAGAACGACACTAAAAAAGCATGCAGGGGACGTACAAATAGCATCAAAGTAAACAATACCCATCCCAACTAAGTTGACACAAGAAAACTTACCCAATCATTTGCAAGCATGCCCCAAAACACACAATTAGAGAGGTTCCAACTGTGGACAACGGAAACAGACAGTGAAACTCAAACAACCCCCTACTCGCATCCTTTCAACAACACCCTTTGGTGTACCAATCTAAGCATCATCTCAATGCAATCATCAAAACCCCAATTCCCAATCTCAAATACAAGCTCTAATGGTATAAAAATTGAAAATAAAATCACTCACTGAGAACTCCTTGAATAGCTTTTTGTATTTCACCCAAGAAGTAACATATAAATTTATTCTTTTTGGTACCTGATCAATTATAAAAATATTGTTTAATATAGACAAATTATCTTATTAAAAAACGATACAAGGCTAGTTTTAATTTGAACATTGTACCACTACTAAGTCAATGTAATTATTTGAATACTATTCCATGTTCTTAATTTCATAAGCTTTTGTTTGCACCTCAAAAGAGAGCGAACACAAAGGTGGTGATGTATGATGATTACGGATGTGTCTAGACTTGCTAACCAAGTCTAAGGTGTGGGTGTTTTTACTCCTAAGTTAGGATTTCGAACTATGTGTGGTCAATAGAATGAGCCACAAGTTTGTTCTTGCCTTAATGCAGAAGACTTCACTGATTAGGATTTCAAACTATGTGTGGTCAATAGGATGAGCCACAAGTTTGTTTCTTGCTTCGACACAGAGGAGTTCACTGATTTTGCTAGGTGTGAAAAATGAACAAAGACTCAATCGATGAGTGCTAAAATGAAAATATATTGAACAAGCTTTAATGAAGTACAACTGAAGTATAGTTTAGGGAAAGTGTCATTCAAGTCTCCGTTGTTTAAATTTAAATAGTTTGGTCACTACACTTTCAATTTTGTTACAATGTGTTCTTTCAGTCACTTACGGTTAGAATTTGGAACAAAAAAAGACCATGTGTAAAACTAAAAAGACCAAAGAAAAATTTAAAACAAACTACAGGGATCATCAGTATAATATATTTATTACATCAGTGATCTCTATTGTTTGTTTTGAATTTCATTTCGATCCCTTTGGTTTTGCATGTGATTTTTTTTTTTTTTGTTCAAAATGTTAACAACCATGACATATGAACTACATCGCAACAAATTTACAAATGTAGGAACAAAATTGTTCAAATTGAAACTATGAGGACCAAAATAAAATTTTGCCGAAACTAAAAGAACCAATGGTGTAATTTACCCCCCCCCCCCCCCCCCACAAAAAAAAAAAAAAAAAAAAAAACTTAAGAAACAAATTCCTAATTGCTAGAATTGAGCAATCAAACTAGAACAATTTGCTAAAAGTTGCTTAGAAATATATTAAAAGTAAGTGTGCAAGAACTGATCTTAAGTTATTTTGGTGCTGGACCCTTTTAGAATGCTGGCCAAAGAATCCTTTATAATGAAAACGTGTATGTGTTTTGACCTAACAAACGTGTATGGCCATAGAAACCCATCTCTAATTGGAATCATGGTATAACTCGGAGCATTTTTGTGTGAGGGGGGCTCAATCACCCATTATTTTCTGGGAACGTTGAGGCAACCAAAAGCATCTTCCTTTATTTATTAAATTCTTAAATTAAATAAATAGACTTATATATATATATATATATAGACTTAATTCTTGCCATCACATCCCTTTCACTTGTCCATTTGAATTTTTGTCAAAATAGATACAAACAGCTATACAAGTAGTCTAATAATTCCTTTTTTTAAAATTGGTTCAGACTAATGAAGTCGAGTACATATTTAATTACAGAAAACTTTGTTTAAAATGATATCATTCATTTGCTTAATTGTCTGATCCTTCACCCATCAACCCCATCTCCGTTGCAGCTTCCTCCATGGCCTCCAAAAGTCTCTTCTATCATGCAGTCTCATTCATATTTGTGTTGTATTTAATTTATATTTTAGTCATATTGCACTTGCTTTTTTTTTTATTTTTTATTTTTATATATTTTAAATATCTATTTAAATGCATAATCCAATTATAGTTTTAGAATTGTTTTGTCAAGACATATGATACAAACATAATTAGAGCATCTGTAGTGGTGAAGTTAAATAGGAAACTAGTGTCATATATTAATTGGAAATGTCAATTAATAAATTTTTTTGATGAAATTGCTCTCTAATAGATTAGCTAAGGCTAGGGGTGTAAATTGATCCGTGGGCCCGTGGGCTGTCCAAAACCCGCCGATAGCTCGAGTGGGCCTAACCTGCCGGGCCCGAACCCAGTCTGAGACCCTAGGCTTGGACCATCTGTTTAACAGCTTGGCCCGTGAGCCCGACCTATGGCCCAAGCTGACCTGGACCAAAAAATTTTTCCCCCCCCACCCTGGTCTAGCTCGGCCCGCCCTGCCCCAACGGCTCCTTGTACAGTGCAGAGTGTGCACCAAACCAACGATAAGAAATTTGAAAAAAAAAAAATTCAAATGGTCAAACGATCGTTATTCACCAACGGCCACATTTTTATAAATTAACCCCACACTCCTCCCAACTCCTATAAATACCATCCCTCTCTCATTTTTTTTCTCACAAACAAATCTCTCTTTCAAACTCTCATTCTCTTTCAACTCTCAACTCTCTCAATTAATTTTGAAGTCTCTTCCCTATGTGGCAATTACAATTGTACAACAAGTTTTTATCAGAAAAAGCTAATTTTTATATCGCATTCGTTAGTCGGTAACATTAATTATTTGAATTAATATTTATTATTCATTTTTTTACTTCAATTATTGCGTAACATATATTAGTTGTTATTGTTTACTCATTATTTTAATTAATTGTTAGTTCATATATATCATTTTACTTACATTACTATGAATCCTAATATTTATGTCGATATTCATGCATATATACAACATGAATATATTGATTCTCTTTCTACTGTACCTAATATCCTTCTTCCAATAGTAGCATCATCATCTAGGGGCGTGTCTAGTATTGTTTGAGAGCATTTTGAAAGAGTATCTATAACTAATCTTGATGGTACAAATATATTTAAAGCAAAATATAAATATTGTGCACATTTACTTAGGGGATATTAGCCATCTAAAAAGGCATGCTCAAAGACATTTACAAAGTTAACAACTTGATATTAAAATTCAAATGCAGTTAGGGGCTTAATATACTGGTAATTTGCAAACATTTTCATATGATCTTATATGTGCACAAAATTCTGTAATTGATTATATTATTTAAAAAGGACAACCTTTTGCTACTAGTGCATGTCTTGATTTTTTTTATAAATGATTCACAGAGGTTTAGCATCGCAATATCAAGGTTTTTCAAGAAATACTACTAGAAACAAAATTTTAAAGAAATATGAGAATGTTAAAAGTGAATTATTTGATATTTTCAAAAAATTGAATAGAAGAGTTTGTTGAATATCAATGTATAACTACATATTTTATTGATAGTGATTAGAAATTAAATAAAAGAATTATTTCATTTAGATTAGTTGAACTTTCATATACTGGTCATTCACTTGGGGTAGAAATAAGAATGTATTATATGAGTGGGCTTTGTAAAATAAAATATTTACCATTAGTTTAGATAATGCAACATATTACAATCAGACTATAACTCATTTGAAATCAACTTTACAATTACTTGTTGATGGTAATGTATTTCATGTTTATTGTGTGCTCATATTTTAAACTTGATTGTTAAAGAAGTGATGCATGTATGCAACACTTATGTGTTGGTAATAAAAAATGCAGTTGTTACTATTATGTCTTCTGCTAATTGAATTTCGAAATACAGAAAAATTTGTCAATGATAAGGTATGCTATTTAAAAAAATAATTTTAAATATAGACAATAGGTAAAATTCAATATAAAATATGTTAAAGAGAGCTTGTAAACAAAGAAAAGTAATAGATTTATTTTTTGCAACAGTATCAATAGGAGAAGTACTGACTCTCACAAAACTTAATTGGCGCCAACTAACCTTATATAAATATTTGTTAAAAGTTTTTGATACCGCAATAAAATTGTTTTCTTATATATTTATATTCTTACTTCACCATTTGTTTTACATATGTTAGTAGAAATAATGATATTTTTCACAAAATATATGAGTAAGGAATATTATGTAACAATTATTACTGCAATGAAAGAAATTTGATAAATATTTTGATCAATTGTCTCTTCTTTTAGGTTTAGCCACCATAATTGATCCTAGATATAAAGAATTATTTTACATGTCACGACCCAAACCCGATACCTAAAGGTCCGGCAACACAATAAGACAATAATTGAAATCATAACAAATTAATTGCGCAGTGGAATAAAATAAAAGGGTACTCAAATCTTTATTTAATTATAACAAAAACATATACATGGGAGCTACTATTCAATTACATTGCCAGAGCTATGACTACAAGTGCCTTATGCCTACCCCATGCACCAGTCCTGACATGTCACCTGAAAGTGGTTAACAACTATAAGCACGTGACATAGTAAGAAATATTATACTGAGAACATAAGGGTATAAAAATCACCATGGATAATTATTGGGCTAAATAGATCTTAGTTTGATATTAAAATATAGTGTACATAATACGAAAATCATTTTGAATAACAGACATATGATGCAGATATCATAATAACAAAATAATCATAATTATGATGCAGAACAGAATAGAGGGTCAATGGATATTTAAGTCTCCTAGACATGGGATCTTCAGAGGGCCAGATATTTGAGTCCCCAGGCATGGGACCTTCATAGGGTCACAAAAGTGACAATAGAACAAAACAGAGGATTAGTGGATCCATGACAAACAGGGGGTCACTTAAAGTGACAACAGAATAGAACAAAGGGTCACATAAAGTGACAATTTAGAGGGACAATGGATATCAAGTTCCCCAAGACATGGGACCTTGTGGTAGTATTTACAAAATAATTAGTCAAAAACACATTTAATAAATAGTTTTATTCATGGATTTTCATTTTTAAGCGAATATGATTCATGTAACAAATAACATACTTTAAAGTCTAATATAAGTTGCAAAACTTAATTTACATAAAACAATTCATGGTAGTTCAAAATATAATAAAACTCACCTCAAATTTGTTCCTTAACTCTCGCTTCTAACTTCAGCTTTGTAATGCCCCAACTTCCGGGCTATTAATAAATCAAATCACCTTTAAATTTATAATTGCAGATAACTCATAATCTCAAATATACAAATCGTCTCCATAAATAATTAACACAAATGTCTCCAAAATATAAATTATACAAATCTCGAAAAATAATATATAGTTGTGGGCCTAAAAATCTCCAACTCAAATAATCTCTTAAGAACTTCAAATCCGATCTCCACTAAATTCCTCTGCACCTAAAAAATAAATTAATTCAGGAAGCATACAATACAACAGGAATAACAATTCTTGGATAGAGAATAAATCAACAGGGATCTAACAATTACACAACCAATTAGATTCGATAATCAAGCATTTTACCAAATTGCACAAACAAGTCAACTTGACATATGATAATTTATCTAAGACCAAATATCCGGTCCTACTCAGTATATGACCAGTGACCGGCCTCACCCACCGCACTCAAGTACAACTGCTTATTCGGGCTATTGGTCCAAGCTATTGGCAAGGTCCACCCGATCCATGTACGGAGCATTTCCACGTCATTACCTAGGCAAACCAACACTAGCTACATAAAACAATCTCACAGAATTTATCAAATGACTAGAATAATCAAACGTATCAACGAGAATGATTTCACATAATTTAACATATGACCAGGATAACCAAGAGGAGTATAAATGAGAAGTAATTAAAATAAACACTCTTTGCAAAGAGATTTAGAGAAAGCATATTGTATACTACCTGAATTACCTCAAATCAATCTCCTTCATCGCCAATACACAAATCTCAATATTTCACCATGGATCTCCAAATTCTGAGCCATAAGGTATGTAAGGTTTCACAAAATCTACAACTGTCCTCCTATATGAAAATGCTTACTCTCACTCTAAACACTGTTAATCTAAACTCTAAATCTATATTAAAAATGGATAGAGAGAGAGATGAAGCAAAAAGAAAAGGATAAAAGAAGAAGAAGAATGATAGAAATAGTTGAGAGGTGAGCTCAATTTATAGGCAAGAATACTTAGGACAAAAGAAAAGGAAGACTTGGGGCAAAAGAAGAGGAACTTTACTTGGTGGGCAAGAAAAATGGGTTTTACTTGGAGAGAAAGGAAGATTAAAGAAATTAAAAGAAAATAAAAGATTACTTGGTAAGCAAGGAAATGATGAAAAAATAATAAAATAAAATTTACTTGGTTCCCGAGAATAATAAAAAAATTAGAAAACAAAGGAGATGAATAATAATGAGGTGGAGATAAAAAGAGATAAAATAAATAGAGAAAATAAGTTAGGCTCTCAGCTAAAAATCTTACCACCAAACTGTCACCAATATCTCTCACTAAAATATTAATACCTCAAAAATACGGGGTTTCACAATCTATCCACCTTAAACAAATTTCATCCTCGAAATTCACAATCTCTAATACTCCAAAATTTAATAACTACTAACTCCTCGAATAGCACGCTTTCGCTACGCACGCTAATATAAACAACGATTTTATTTATTTATTTTTAACCTCAAATATCAGTCATTTTTTTTAAACCTGAAATGTTGAACCCAAATATTAATCACCTAACAAATCCCATGTATGACCGAATCCCTACGTTCTGATACCAAACTGTGACATCCCCACTTTTGGGCATCATATATTAATATAAGTAATTCAACATGATTAAGTATTAAGTTCCAATATAATAGTTAAAGGAGTACATTCCAAAGCTTAAGCTTAATACAACCCCAAATGTTTGATTTCTTACACCAATCTTCGAACATTGTTACATAATACATAAAATTTCATTGAAATAGGTAAGAAGGTGTGCAAGACAGGCCTTAATGGCTAGGCTAAGATAGTTCTAAGTGAACCATGGCTGAACTTCGGCATCTTCGACAAAATCTTTCTTGAGATTTTCTCTTTCTTCTTCACCCAGCATGAAATGCCATGAGCTGCAAAGCCCAATAGGATACAAGAAACCCCCCAAAAAATAGCCATTTCTTACAGTTTGAAAACTTATGCAATATTAATACCGTGGAGTTAATTAACAACATTTAATTACATAAAATCATCACGAAAAAGATAATAGCACTGCGAAAACAACATATATATATATAGACATGATCCATCGTAAATATATTCACAATGCAAATGTCAGGTTATCATAGAGTTCATAACGCAATCTCAATTAATTGAAAATTTAGTGAGCCTATGTGACTCCCCGTGGAGTGTCGTCCTACCCAACCATTGACCTTGGCCAGGGACTATTCTACACCTTCTCTTGATCGTGAGGCATTGGACCTAAGGATGTTACGTGTTGAGTTAGATACTCAAGGCGTATCATCAGTAGTCCGTCTCAAGAGAATCGGCCTTCCAGAGGTACTCCCTATGTGTGAGACCCTCACTGCCACCCTTATCCCAAAACCAAATCCGTGAGGTCAAAATACGATCTAGGCCATGTCAAGGCTTCGCAAGCTAAATAATCACATTTCCTTAGAACCAGGGCGCCCCCTGCACCAACAAAACATTGATATACCTCTTCCTTGTATTTATCCGCATGCGCATGGTCCAAACCACCCATTTCATTTTTCCCATATTAAGGTAATAGCTCTTGATGAAAACACACATATCATGATTCATTCCAACTGATCATGCATATTTAAGTGCATGCAAGAGAAAATATATAAGAATGAGGCAATACAAAAAGGGTTTAAACCATCACTAATTTGATTCCAGATTCTGAACAATTTCTAGCAAACTGTCCCCTTAAATAAAAATATAGAAATGATAGTAAATGATATTTAAAAATTTTGATTTTCGGTGGAGTTATAGATTATTAAGTTGGGAAACAATTTTAAAGGGGGCTCGAAGTCATTTGGCTACTGGAAGATGTCCAAATAAATTAAAAGCAGTTGGTAGCTCCAGATTCGTCGCATTTTTGAAAAAAAGACATATCTCACCCCATACTTAACGAAAGGAGTTGAAAACTGTGGCATTGGAAAGATAACTTAAAAACCTCACATTGCCAATTTAAATCACTCAAAAATTCATTCTATGGAAAGAACCCTGGCCAGGTAAAGTAGGCCTTGCTGCTGTCTTAACTGCAGAGGTGAACATAAAGTATATTTTCGGTATAAAATAGTGTCAAAGAATCCTCGCAAAATTTCCACATATAAATAAGACCCTAAAGTAATTCTAGTAGCTTCAGATTTTCGAAAGAAAAAATAAGTGATTTATTGCATGGTTTTGAAGTGAAAACAAATTTTGCAGAGTGCAGTTTCTGTTATTGCTTCCTTCATGTATTATAAGACATATCAGATTGTTATGCATTAATTTTTCAAAACTTAAAGAAGTGGAGTATTTCTAAGTATCCTACCTTAGTCAAGCCTTGAAGGCCTTTCAAGTGATGAGTCTTTCTTCTCCTTCTTTCCTCATTCTTCCTCTCATTCTCTCATTCTCTACTCTCTAGCTCCGGCAGAAGATTTTAAGTAGGGAGTTGGGGGAGCTTGTGTCACATTTATAGACTAAAATGAGAGGGAGAGCTTGGAGAAAATGCTTGGTAAAAGAGTCCTTGTATGCATGGCTATTGGGGGGTTGTCTACTCAACAAGCACATTTAAGACAACCCATTTCTTCACTCAAAGGTAAGAAAAGGCTGATTAAGCATGCTAAGAGGGCTGCATTTTTTTTTTAGATGAATCTTCATATAAGACAAAATCAACCCTTCCCCATAAGGGTTGACTTGGTCGGCCTACTTCCCCCTATTTATATATATATATACACACACTCGTGAATAAGACAATCAATTGAGGACAAAATTCTAGATTGCCTTTAGAAGCTTCCTTAATCTAATTGTGAGGATTAGTGCTAATTAGGATTTAGTTTAATCAATGCCTCTAACCAATGATTAATTTAAAGTTGCCAAACCTTTATATCTTATGCATTAAATTTGAATAACTCTTCAACAAAGTGATAATTTTAATTTAATAATTTGTTACAAAATTCCCGAGCCTTACAACCCATCTCCCTAAAAATAATTTCGTCCTTGAAATTACATTCTTCTTATTTGAATAGTTGAAGATGGCTGAGGCGCATAGTGTCCTCTCTCTCCCATGGTGATTCCTCTATTCCCCAATGTCGCTAAAGTACTCGAACCAGCGGAATTGCCTTTCCTCGTAATATTTTGTCTTTCTAATCCAGGATCTCCATTGGCCTTTCTTCAAATGTCACATTTGCATCCAGGTTGATCTCCTTCCAATCGATGATGTGTGACGAGTCAGGCTCATACTTTCATAGCATCAAGACGTGGAAAACGTTATGCACTTCGGCAAACTGGGGAAGCAGTGCCAACCGATAGGCCACAGTTCCTACCTTACCTAAGATCTCGAAGGGTGTTATGTAATGGGGTGCTAATTTGCCTTTCTTCCCAAAACGAAATGTTCCTCGACATGGCTTGACCTTTAAAGACACATGGTTGCCTACTTGAAACTCCAATGACCTTCTTCGTTGGTCGACGTAACTCTTCTGCCGACTTTGAGCTGTCAAGATTCTCTGCCGTATTAACTTCACTTTCTTGATGGTTTCCTAAACTATCTCTGGACCTAATAAGGATGTTTCTCCCACCTCTGTCTAGCACAACGGTGATCTGCAAGGTTGTCCATAAAGGCCTTCATATGGTGCCATACCGATACTAGCCTGGAAACTATTGTTATAGGCAAATTCCACCAAGGGCAAATGCTTCTCCCAGCTTCCTTTAAAATCCATCACATAGGCTCGCAACATATCCTCTAGTGTTTGAATGGTCCTCTCAGACTGTCCATCAGCCTGTGGGTGAAAGGTGGTACTAAGTGTTCTGTGCCCATGGCTTTTTGTAGGCTCTGCCAAAAGTGAGATGTGAAACGGGGGTCTTGGTCCGATATAATAGAAACTGGCACCTCATGCAATCTGACAATTTCCTTGATAAATAACTGACTTAAATCTTCCAACTTGTCAGTTGTGCCTATGGGTAAGAAGTGGGCAGTCTTGGTCAATCGATCCATAATTACCCAAACACAGTCGTGTCTTAGAGGGGTTTTTGGCAATCCGGACACAAAGTCCATCGTGATGTACTCCCATTTCCACTCTGTGATTGGAAGCGGCTAAAGTGTCCCTGCTGGTTTTTGGTGCTCAGCTTTTATTTGTTGGTAGGTGAGGCATCTTGCCACATGTGTTGCTAGGTCCTTCTTCATGCCATTCCACCAATACTGGCGCTTCAGATCTTGGTACATCTTTGTTCCTCCTAGGTGTACTGCAAAAGTTGACTGATGAAATTCATTTAACACCTCTTCTCTCAAGGGCTCAATGTCAGGCACGAACGTCCGACCTTGAAATCTTAAGCCATCATCCTTAGAGATGTCCCAACCAGGTAACAGCTCACCTGATGTAAGTTGTGCCTTGAGGAAAATTGCATCGTGGTCATACTTTTAGGCTTCTAGGACCTTATGGAGTAACATGGGAGTAAAGGCTCAGGCATACAAACAGGTCCTCTTGCCTTGTAGTTTCAATCGGACTCCAATCTTGTTGAGAGTCTCCACCATTTCCCACTCTTTTACTGCAATACTAGTCATGACTTCCCTTGACTTGTGACTTAGTGCATCTGCTACCACATTAGCTTTCCCTAGGTGATAAGACAATGTGAAATGATAATCTTCGAGGTACTCTATCCATCGCCTCTGTCTCATTTTTAAATCCCTTTGGGTGAACAGGTATTTTAGGCTTTTGTGGTCCTTAAAAACTTCAAATTTTTCATCATACATATAGTGCCTCCAAGACTTGAGCGCATGCACTACGACTGCAAACTCTAGGTCATGAGTGAGGTAATTCTTGTCATGGATTTTCAATTGTCTGAACCCATAAGCTATGACCTTCCCTTCTTGCATTAATACACTTCATAATCCTTCCTTAGAAGCATCACAATAGACACTGTACCCAACATCACGCTTGTGGATGATCAAAATTGGGGCACTTGTTAAACTTTCTTCAACTCCTGGAAGGACCTTTCACAAGCGTCCCTCCATTCGAATTTTACCCCTTTTTGGGTCAGTTGAGTCATCGGTTTGGCTAGTTTCGAAAAATCTTGGATGAATCTTCTATAATAGCCAGCCAATCCTAGGAAGCTTCTAATTTCAAGAACTATCTTGGGTTGCTTCCATTCTTGGAGACGATATAACCTAGGAATTTTACCTCTTTTAGTCAGAACTCGCACTTACTGGCCGTGGCATACAATTGATTCTCTCTTAAAACTTGTAATACAATTTTGAAGTGTTTCTTATGCTCCTCTTCGGTATGCGATTAAATTAATATGTCGTCCATAAATACTACCACAAACTGCTCTAGGTATGGCGTGAATATTTTATTCATCAGGCACATGAACATGCTAGGCACTTCAGTTAACCCGAAGGGCATGACCACAAACTCGTAATGACCATACCAGGTTCGAAATGTGATCTTGGAGATGTCCTCATCTCGAATTCTAAGTTGGTGGTATCCGGACCAAAGATTGATCTTAGAAAAACACTTGGACCCTTGAAGTTGGTCAAAAAGGTTGTCAATCCTGGGCAATGGGTATCTATTCTTGATTGTAACTCTATTGAGTTGACAGTAGACAATACACAATCTAAGGGTGCCATCTTTCTTCTTGGCGAATAATGCCAGCGCTCCCCACAGTGAAGTGCTTGCCTTATAAATTCCTTGTCCAATAATTCTTGTAACTATGTCTTTAGCTCTTTCAATTCAACTGGTGCCATACGATGTGGTGCCATTGAGATCGGTGATCTACCAAGTTTTAGCTCAATTGTAAAGTCTACTTCTCGCTTTGGGGGTAGTCTTGGTAATTCCTCTGAGAATACATCAGCATACTCGCACACCACACGAGGTAGCCCTTATTCCATACGATCCTTGTCTTCCAAAACTATGATGGCTACCCATCCAGCTAGGTGATCGTGCCACTTTGACTTTCCAAGTATCAATGATAGGGAATCTTGTCTATCCCCCTTAATTGGAATCATGTTCCGTCATGAGAGTAGGCAGTCACCGTCTTTCGATAGCAATCGATGGTGGCTCTATGGGCTGATAACCAATCCATTCCTAGGATAACGTCAAAGTCTGAAATTTCCATGACTCATAGGTTGTAAGTTGAATGCAAGCTGGAGACTTCTAGTTCACATGATTTGCATACGAGATCTACTCGAGTTTGACCACCTAGCATTGAAGCTACACTTATAGGTATTTCTAATCGTTCAGGCTCTAATCCCAAAGTTGTAACACATGAAGCAGATATGAAAGAGTGTGATGCTCCCGAATCAAACAAGACTTGTACACAAAAGTTCATAAGGATGAGTATACCTTGAATCACTAAAGGATTTCCAGTGTCTTTTTTGGTTTACGTCGTGGCTTAGAGACTTCTAAGTTGTAGGACTTATACATGGGATCTACTCGGACTGAACTACCTAAATGTTGTTCTACACTCATGACCCTTTTTAATTGACCTGACTCCAATCCCAAGATTCACACAGTTGTAATAAAGAAGAAAAAGTATGACGTGGCTACGACAATAGCATAATTAACATAAGAATTCAAATGGAATTTGAACAGACGGTACAGTCAGATGACATGATGGTTTTGGACTTTTAATAGGGTTAAGATTATGGACCTGGTGACCAAACTAAATATTTGAATTGAAATTGTGTTTGGCCATACACATTTCAAACCAAATACCTAAGATTCTTCACCCTGTAAGGATTAAAAGAGTACAACTAGTTTTCAAGAGAACAACACACAAGATACAATAATCAAGGCTCAAAATTTGCCTATTGATGAACTTAAGGCAAAACTTTTCTGAATTGGAAATGTTCAATCAAGATAGAGAAGTGATTAATAAGGTCTTATATTTTCAAAAAGGCTTTGATTAATTAATTGCTCACCTCCATGGATGCCTCTATTTAAGTTAAAAGTTAAGAAGACATGAAACTTCTTTTAGTTAATTTTTTTTAAATAATATATATAAATAGATTTTCTTTCCCGATCAAATATATATATATATATAAACAGATATATATGCATGTATTGTATGTTGAGTTTATGATTGAACCATACATCCATTTGAGGAGAGTATATAGAACTGCCAAAGGAAGATGATCCTGGTTTTTCCATGTGTGGACAAAACGAAATCTCTTGAAAGCTTTGATATTCACCACAGCGAATCGGAATTCACCTAGCCAATGTCAATATATATATATATATATATATATCTGGAGGCCTTCTGCATCTAAGAAATAGATATAAACTGTTTTTATTGTTTTTTATTTTGTTTTTTGAAGTATATATATAATTTCAAATCTCAACTCATAGTATCTATCTTTTGTAAGTTGGTTTTCACCAATAAAGTTTGGATCTTTTGCAGATCAAAAAATGTAAAACAAATTCAAAATTCATAAAATCTCAAAGTCTATTTTGAAGTTTGCAACCAAACTCTGTAAAGAATTGGAAAAATACCTGTAAACGGTTCTTCTCTAGAACCCTGATATCATAATGCAAAGGTGCTTCAATATCGCCAATTGAGAGTGATGAAATGAAAAAGAAACAAAAAAATAGACTGAGAAAGTGCGAGAGTGAGGACACTGAATGAAAGAAAGAAAGAAAAATGAAATTTGATAGACTGACAAAAGCAACAATAATCTTACAAATACAATAATCTTAAAAATGAAATTTGATAGGCTGACAAAAGCAACAATAATCTTACAAATAATTTGATAGACTGAGAAAATCTGTTTATATATATCATTTAAAATAAAAAAAAAAAGCTTTATGTCTTCTTAACTTTCAACCCAAACAAAGGTGAATTATAAAAGCAACCAAATGCCAAAAAGAAGTCTTCTCCATGCTCAAAATTAAGTACCAAATCCAATTGAAGACAATAGCATGCTTAAAATTTTAATTATTTTCTACCTTTTCTCAACAAATAGGCATAGGATTGTCAAAATATAGGGAGAAAACCTCAAAAAGTCAAGCAATGCAAAGACCTCTACAGTTCTAGGTCCAACTTGCTACAAGTGTAACAAACATATTATCCCACAACTTTCCTCAAATTGAATAGAAATCTCAATTTCATTTAAACCAACAAAAGAAATTCGATAGTTTCAACAATACCCACAAATAAATTTTCCTAGCTCATTCACATCGATAGAATGTAAAAGTCTACAACAGATACTAGAATCACACACTCATACAGAACACAAACAGAACGAGTAGAAACATGAAGGCTATATTGTGGTGGAGTAATGTGACTTTTATCTATATGATCAAAGTCATTTTACTACAATCATATTATGTAAATGTTTTCAAGACATTTGAAAACTTGGGAGAGAATAATGGAGAGGTGTGAAGCTAGCTACATCTAACAACAACGCAGTTGGAGTGGTCCTTGTGGACAAGAGATGCAGAGGAAGAAATCATTCCTACTTGCAGGTAAGGTGTAGAGGTACTATTGTTATGTTAACTAGTCAGTTTTGCAAGCAATAAACAAGAATTTAGTGTTTTCTAATCTTTGCCATTGTTATTTTGATATAAGCAGAGAACTAGGAATTGGGATTGTTGCATACAGTCCTCTGGTTTGCACGCATCATACTTGCATTTTTCTATTTCCACAGTGAATTTATGTTTGTATCATTATGCTTAAAAACTACTGCTTAACATCATGTTTCCTGTTTTGATCACATAGTTAAATCAAAACTAAATAAAAAATTTCAACATCTTATTTTTTATTTATTTATTTTGTGATGTAAGGTAAATGTGTAGAAGCATAATCTGTAACAATAAGATCACTACTACTCTTTTATAATTTTATTGATTATTAAAAAAGCTAAAAAAATTTAAATAAGAAGGGTAGAGTTTTAAAAATTTTACACCTATGATTAGTAATTTTTTAGAAGATAAAGCTCTAAAAAAATGCCTAAAAATAAAAATGAAGTGTATAGCATAGAATTGAGCCACATCAGAGTTTAGGATGTGGTTGACTGGATTTCTTCCTTTTGACATTGCTCTCTTTAATTTGTAGGCCATTTGGGCTTCCTTTATTCAATATTAGTTGTGGAACAAGCATGAAGGATAATATCCATGTTGAACAAGCATGAAGGATATGACAAGATCGTTTCAAATCAAATATCAAAACCATTCAGAAGATTTCACAAGATTGATTTCAACAACCAAATCGACATTACACCATCAGTTCAGCTTGAGAGAGAGAGAGAGAGAGAGAGTGAAGCTCACTGATCTGAATCATTGAGATGAACTTCGATTTCGATTTCGAGTGAGGACTTCGAAATGGTTGAATCACCAATCTGAAATGATTTGAATCACCGATCTGAAATGATTTGAATCACCGATCTAAAATGATTTGAACTTCGATTTCGAGAGAGAACTTCGAACTTTGAAATGATCTGAATCACCAATCTGAAATGATCTAAACTTCGATTTCGAGAGAGAACTTCGAACTTCAAAATGATCTGAATCACCGATCTGTCTCCCTAAGACTGATCTAAATATATGAATCTAATTAGGGTTTAGATAGCAGAGAGAGAGAGAGAGAGAGAGAGAGAGAGAGAGAAAGAGAGAGAGAGAGAGAGAGAGAGAGAGCGAGTGGAGCTCACCGATCTGAATCGATTTTGAGATGAACTTCGATTTTGAGACAATGGAGCTCTGATGAACTTCAATTTGAAGACAGTGGATTTCGAAATGGCTCTAAGATATTAATGGGGTTTAGACTGCACACACACACACACACAGAGCGCTCGAGATTTGGACATTCAAAATAAGGGTGAAAAGATGGAGAGGGGAGCGTGTGATAGATAACCCATTTGCTGGCACTTATAAACGTCTTCTATTCATGAAACGACGCCGTTTTACTTAAAGAAAAATATGACGTTCTGAAACATTGTAAAGTATTATAAACAGTGACGTTTTAAAAAACGCCGTTAAAAATATGCCACTACAACCCTTAATTTATTTAGTGACTCAAAATCTATATAACAAATCGAGAGAGAGAGAGAGAGAGAGAGAGATAAAGCAAAAACAAAAGGATGAAAGAAAAAGAAGAATGATAGAAAGAGTTGAGAGGTGAGCTCAATTTATAGGCAAGGGTACTTGGGACAAAAGAAAAGGAAAACTTGGGAAAAAAGAAAAGGAACTTTACTTGGTGGGCAAGAAAAAGTGGTTTACTTGGAGAGAAAGGAAGATTAAAGAAACTAAAAGAAAATAAAAGATTACTTGGTAAGCAATGAAATGATGAAAAAATAATAAAATAAAATTTACTTGGTGCCCCAAGAATAATAAAAAAATTAGAAAACAAAGGAGATGAATAATAATGATGTGGAGATAAAAAGAGATAAAATAAATAGAGAAAATAAGTTAGGTTCTCATCTAAAAATTTTATCACCAAACTACCACCAATATCCCTCACTAAAATATTAATACCTCAAAAATACGGGGTTTCACAATCTATCCACCTTAAACAAATTTTGCCCTCGAAATTCAATCTCTAATACACCAAAATTTAATAACTATTAACTCCTCAAATAACACGCTTTCGCTACGCACGCTGATATAAACAACGGTTTTATTTATTTATTTATTTTTAACCTCAAATATCAATCAATTTTTTTTTTTTTTTTTACCTCAAATGTTGAACCCAAATATTAATCACCTAACAAATCCCATGTAAGACCTAATCCCTACACTCTGATACCAAACTATGACACCCCCATTTTTGGGCATCATATATTAATATAAATAATTCAACATGGTTAGGTATTAAGTTCCAATATAACAGTTAAAGGAGTACGTTCCAAAGCTTAATCTTAATACAACCCCAAATGTTTGATTTCTTACACCAATCTCCAGACATTGTTACATAATTCATAAAATTTCATCAAAATAGGTAAGAATGTGTGCAAGACAGGCCTTAATGGCCAGGCTAAGAAAGTTCTAAGTGAACCATGGCTGAACTTCGGATATGTTTGGTATCAAAGTCATAATGGCATGACCTGCTAGATGAGCAGTTGATAAGCTTGATGCTTGAATGTGAAGAATTGAAGGATATAGGACTTCCTCGTGTAGTGTGCAAATACACCAACATTTTCTTTGACTAATTACCAAGATTACCTTCAAACGGGAGCTAGACTTCACTACTGAGTTGAAATTCAAAATGTCGCCAATATCTATAGCACCGCATCACATGACATAGTTAAACATAAAGAATGAAAGCTTAATTACAATAATTATTGGACATAGGGTTTGCCAGACCAAGCACTTCGCCATGGGGAGTGCCGACATTATTTGCCGAGAAGAAAGATGGCACCCTTAGATTGTGTATCAACTACCGTCAACTCAATAGAGTTACAATCAAGAATAGATGCCCGTTGCCCAAGATCGACGACCTTTTCGACCAACTTAGAGGGTCCAAGTGTTTTTCTAAGATCGGTATCTTCGATAAAATCTTCCTCGAGATTTTCTCTTTCTTCTTCACCTGGCATGAAACGCCATGAGCTGCGAAGCCCAATAGGATACAAGAAACCCATATAAATATTGTCATTTCTTACAGTTTGAAAACTTATTCAATATTAACACAGTGAAGTTAGTTAACAATATTTAACAATATACAATCATCACGAAAAAGATAATAGTGCAAAGAAAACAACATATATATATATAGACATGATTCATCACAAATATATTCACAATGCAAATGTCAGGTTATCATAGAGTTCATAACGTAATCTCAATTAATTGTAAATTTGGTGAGCCTATGGTGACTCCTTGTGGAGTGCTGTCCTACCCAACCATTGACCCTTGCCAGGGACTATTCTGCACCTCCTCTTGATCGCGAGGCACTAGACCTAAGGATGTTACGTGCTGAGTTAGATACTCAGGGCGTATCATTAGTAATTTGTCTTAAGAGAACCGGCCTTCTAGAGGTACTCCCTCTGTGTGAGACCCTCATTGCCACCCTTATCCCAAAACCAAATTCGTGAGGTCAGAATACAATCTAGACCATGTCAAGCCTTCCCAAGCTAAATAATCACATTTCCTTATAACCAGGGCATACCTTGCACCAACAAAACATCGATATACGTCTTCCTTGTATTTATCTGCGTGCACATGGTCCAAACCACCCATTTCATTTTCCCCATATTAAGGTCATAATAGCTCTTATTGAAAATACACATATCATGATTCATTCCAATTGATCAAGCATATTTAAGTGCATGCAAGACAATATATAAGAACGAGGCAATACAAAAAGGGTTTAAGCCATCACTAATTTGATTCCAAATTCTGAACATTTTGCAGCAAACTGTCCCCTCAAATAAAAATTTAGAAATGATAGTAAATGATATTTAAAAATTTTGATTTTTGGTGGAGTTATAGATTATTAAGTTGGGAAACATTTTTGAAAGGGCTTGAAGTCATTTGGCCATTGGAAGATGTCCAAATAAATTAAAAATAGTAGATAGCTCCAGATTCGTCGCGTTTTTGAAAAACAAACATATCTCACCTCATACTTAATGAAAGGAGTTAAAACATATGGCATTGGAAAGATAACTTAAAAACCTCACATCGCCAATTTGAATCACTCAAAAATGCATTCTGTGGAAGAAACCCTAGCCATGTAAAGTAGGCCTTGTTGCTGTCTTAACAGCAGGGGTGAACATAAAGTATATTTTCGGCTATAAAATAGTGTCAAAGAATTCTTGCAAAATTTCCACATATAAATAAGACCTAAAGTAATTTCAGTAGCTTCAGATTTTCGAAAGAACAAAAAGTGATTTATTGCATGGTTTTGAAGTGAAAACAGATTCTACACAGTGCAGTTTCTGTTCTTGCTTCCTTCATGTATTATAAGACATATCAAATTGTTATGCATTCGTTTTTCAAAACTTAAAGAAGTGGAGTATTTCTAAGTATCCTACCTTAGTGAAGCTTTGAAGACCTTTCAAGTGATGAGTCCTTCTCCTCCTTCCTCTAATTCTCTCATTCTCTACTCTCTAGCTCTAGCATAAAATTTTAAGTGGGGAGTTGGGGGAGCTTGTGTCACATTTATAGACTAAAATGAGAGGGAGATCTTGGAGAAAGTGCTTGGTAAAAATGTCCTTGCATGCATGGCCATTGGGGGGTTGTCTACCCGACAAGCACACTTATGACAACCCATTTATTCACTCAAAGGTAAGAAATGGCTGATTAAGCATGCTAAGAGGGCTGCATTTTTTTTTAGATGAATCTTCATATAAGACGAAATCAACCCTTCCCCTTGAGGGTTGACTTGGCCGGCTTACTTCTCCCTATTTATATATATATACACACTCATGAATAAGGCAATCAAGTGAGGATAAAATTCTAGATTGCCTTTAGAAGCTTCCTTAATCTAATTGTGAGGATTAGTGTTAATTAGGATTTAGTTTAATCAAATCCTCTAACCAATGATTAATTCAAAGTGTGCCAAACTTTTATATCTTATGCATTAAATTAGAGTAACTCTTCAAGAAAATGATAATTTTAATTTAATAATTTGTTGCAAAATTCACGAGCCTTACGAGCTCACTCTTTCATATATCTCTCGTTTGTTATTTTTATGATTTTATTATCATGTAAATTCACATATTTATAAGTGAGAAGACTCTTACTATGCAACAGTATGCAATTACTATTGCACCATGTGGTTTCACCACATGGCACCCACGAATTCCATGTGGTTCTGAACAACAATTGCATAAGTTTCCCCTAATTTCACTATGCCCAAAACAATGCTATAATTCCATTTTTTTTTCAAAGATTAAGTAAATATATTTTTGGGCTGTTATATCACAAGAATTTTTAGAACTTATTTTCGCTGATTGAAAATAACTTGCCTCTATTATGAAAACATGCAAAAAATTATTTGAAGAATATAGGGCAACTGTATCTGCAAATATAGCTACACACACTACACCAGCCTCATCTCAAGGTAGAAGATTAAATGTTTTTTCAGTAATAAAAAGTAGAATAATATCTTAACATACAAGTGCAAATAGTTTTGAACTTCAAAGTTATTTGGATAACCCACCAATGGGTGATAGTGATGAATTTGATATTTTAGATTGGTGGAAACAAAATGAACCTATGTGACATATGCTTTTATAGATGACCCGTGATATACTAATCATTCCTATTTCTACAGTTGCTTCTAAAATAGCTTTTAGTACATATGAATGGGTGCTAAGCAATTATCGCAGCAGGCTTCCAACCCAAATGGTTGAAACACTGATGATATCCAAAGATCATATGCTTGCGCTTATGAGAAAACAAAATTATAGTGAAAATGACAAAATTCAAGGCAACTTGGAAGATATATATCATCGAGAAAAGCAAGGGAATTGTCTGCCTCCTCCGATGATTGATCAATAAATTTTTTTTTCAAAATTTCATTTCGTAATGTTTTTATTAGATTATTGAGGTGGACTATAATGTAAAAAATTGGTAGGCTAGTAGTGCCAACCTAGTTGGGATGTACATGACCTATAGTGATGCAATTGCTCTACTATCATCAATAATTTATATCTATTTTATTTAATGATATAAATTTTTGTAATATTTTATTTCATTTTGAAATAAAAATTATTCATTAAATAAATGTTATCTATTTAATTTAATGATTGTAATATTTCATTTCATTTTGATATATATAAAATTATGAGTTAATTACTTAAAAGTCCTATTTATAAATGTTATGGTAGCTCAGGTCCTATCTAAGATTTTTTGAATTAATAAATCCTATTTACTAGAATTGAGAATATTATCAGTTTTTTTTTTTCAATTTTTAAAATTAAGAACATTACCAATTTTGCATTGTAATGTTCTAAATAATTGTTTCATTAACTAATGAAAAAAAAAAAGAGCACGATGAAAAAAAAAATAGTACATGAGATTAAATGATTTTACCCTTCTACTTATTGGTTTGATTCAACTATCTAATAAAATCGAGAACATTGTCAGCTTTACATTGTCAGTTTTTTCCAGTTTTAAAACAGAGAACATTATCAATTTTTCATTTTCAAAGTTTTTTTCCCAGTTTTGCACATCAATGTTCCACCATCATACTCCTTTATGGACATAAAATTTTTAGTTTTGCACCCAAAAAAAAAAAAAAATTTCAATATTTTTAATTGTTTAAAAAAAAAAAAAAGGTTTTGGTTTCCAAAATACATTTTTCAAAAAATTCTACTTTTTTATTTTTCAATTTTTTTAATGTTTTTTTGTTTTTAATATTTTTTTTTTATATTTTAAGCAATTGTTTTAAAAAAAAAAATTAGACACACCTAATATAAATACACTTAAAAAGTATAATATTTGTAAATTTTTTTTTTTTAAAAAAATCACTAAATACCAAAAATACAATATATATATATACAAAAATTTAGTACATTTTTCGTATTTTTGTGTATTTATTAATTTTTTAAAATATTTTATTATTTAGATACATTTAAGGTGCATCTAAAAAAATGCTTAAAATTTTAAAAATATTCACTGAAAAAAAAAACGAAAAACATAAAATTCAATTTTTAGAAAATTGAATTAAAAAAACTAAAACCAAACACATTTTCATTTTTTTTTGCACATAATTTATTTTTTTTTTTTTTAGTTTTTTCAATTTGAAAGATGATATTTTAAAGTTTTAAAAATCAAAATAAATGTCAAATCATCATGTTCCTTTATAGATAATCATTTGACTATTAAAACTTTAATAGGAGTTGAATGTCCAAAAAATCTTAAATATATGGAGGCCTTCCTTTAGCTCTTCAACGTTGTGTAGGCCTTCGTTTAGCTCTTCAAGTTTTGGGTTCTTCTTTATATGGGAAAAGCTTAAATATATGAGAAAACGCAATAAAAAAATTGGCAGTTATTTCTGATTATCAAATTCTAAAAAAGCTGAAAATAAGCTATGATTATTTACAAGATGACCATGCCCAAAATCTATTCCTTCATATTTCTTGTTTCTTTATTGGAAAGGGAAAAGATTTCACTATTAGAATCCTAGATGAATGAGGTTTCTACCCAACAGTTGGGATTCAAAATCTCATTGACAAATGCCTCTAAACGATTAATGAACAAAACAAATTGATGATGCACCAATTGCTTTGAGACACAGGAAGAGAAATTGTTCGCCAAGACTCACCCAAGGAGCCGGGTAAACACAGCAGATTATGGCACAACAATGATTCCTTTAACATTTTGAGAGATAAATTGTGAGAAACTGTTAGTAAAAATTATGCTAGGGCTGGATTGACAGCAACTAACCAATAATTCAAACTACAGAACTTAAATAGAAACAATCAAGCAACTGTGGTTCTGGTTCAAATGCCTCACAAGACTAAATACTTCTCTGGATCAAACAATGACAGCAAAGTAAACATGAAGGAAGACAAACTTTCTTAATCAACAAATGGTAATAAGGTAGATTGAATAAAAGGAAACAACTTCAAATTGTTGTATTAACAGATGGTAACAAGGTAGATTAAATAAACAGAACCCATGCTTACTCAACAAGTACAGATTACAATGATAGATACTACTCCTAAATTACAACCTCAACTACTCCTAAGTCTAAAAGCTAAGTTGTTATGTTGTTGTTGATGTCCCCTCGCTCCTGCCAATCTCTGGCCTTTATAGTTCTTCTTTCACACGCCCCCATGATCTCCCCAACCTATAACTGCTGTTGCGTAACTACTGCAACTGCTTCCTGACTTCTAGGATTTTTAATTACATTAACCCTCTCCTTCTGTCTATCGGTCTGCCTCTTCTTTAGGTTATTTCATGTCCACAAACTCTTTTAACCTTCTCTCGATAGAGAAAAGCTCCCACTTTGTCTCATGCTTCCTCCTGAATGGCTACCCACTAACTTCATGATCACTGCCAGTAACTGCTCCATCATTTATAGTTAGCCCATATGTAAAGAGCCGCTTCCAACTGTTAGTCATGGTCTTTTGATGCTGGACATCCACTGTAGACTTGGCCATGTGTCCTTCATTAACTAGACCACTTGTCAACAGAACTTAGCAAAAATAGGTGCAAATAGAAAATACTACCCTTTTACCTATTTAATTTTTTTGGGGTTCATGGATGTTCTTTTCTTATTCAAGATGTTTTATCTTATCAGGGAACAGATTCAATTGAAGGTCTTTTCCTTGACACGCATGTGTTAGGGGAAGATAATTGTTCCATGACAAGCTTTGGTGTTAATAATGCAAAATGACCCCGCTTTGAAGAACTTAATAACAAATCATTGCTTGCAGACAAGGCAACTCACTGAAACGACATTGTTTTGGTTTCTTCTCCTGGCACCCAATAAACATTGGTAAGAAATTCAAATCAGGTTGAGTTGGAAACTGATGCATTTGCAAGGATGCACAAACTTAGATTACTGCAGCTCAATTATGTAGAAACCACGAGAGGGTACTAGGACTTCCCTAAAAGATTAAGATGGTTGTGTTATGGATTTCCTCTAAAATCCGTACCGAGTGATTTTTCTATAGAGAGCCTAATTGCTCTTGACTTGCGCAATAGTAGGTTGGAACAATTTTGGAAAGGGACCAAGGTATGATTAATTATTATTTATTTATTTATATATATATTTTCATTTTTTTCTTTTACTGAGTTTTTATTTTCAGGACCAACATATGAATTCTGTAAACTGTTTTCGTATTTTTATTACAGTTGATGGGATTATTGAAATTCCTCAATCTCGGTCATTTCTATGGCCTCACCAATACCCCTAACTTCACTGAACTCCCTAGTCTTGAGAATTTGATCTTTAAGGATTGCATAAACTTGGTTGAGGTTCATGAATCAATAAGGAAATTATGGAGGATTGTTTTCTTGAATCTAAAAGGTCGCAAAAATCTTGAGAAGCTTCCAAGCAAAATTGCTCATCTTATATCCCTTGAAAAACTCATTCTCTCGGGTTGCTCAAAGCTTGATGAGTTGCCTGAGTTGGGAAAGATGGAATGTTTAACAGTGCTCCATACAGATGGTGTTAGGGATGAAAATCCTAAGTGATTCGTGATTAGATCAAGATTAAAATATTCCAAATCCCAATTATTCAAAACACTAAATCTAAAATCAACAAGCACTTACGAGAGTGATTTTAGTTTGTTTGTTTTTAGGAATAAACAATAAATCGACACAAACGATTTTTACGTAGAAAAAAAAGAAAAAACCACGGGCGAACCACCCCTAATCAATCCACTATTGAAGAAAGAAAGATTACAAAGATAATACACAAATTACCCAACCCAGTCAATTTGTGCTCGAATCTTCTGTAACTCTTTCACCACGCCTTCGTCACGGAACTGATCAATTCTGAAGTTGATTCCACAACTTCACTTGTCGAATTAACGACTACGTATAGAATCAAACACCTTTTGAAACTCTACGTCTTTGGTCTTCGGAAGCCACCGAAGAGAACTCTCTTGAATATAAGGTATCAAACTCCTTGATGTATGAATCTCAATTCATAAGATTAGAACTCTCTCAAGAACATCAAGGAAAACTCACAAAAACTCAGAAGAAAATTTCAAACAAAACCCTAGAAAACCCTAAACAAGATCTAGGAGAAGTAATCCTAAAACAGTCCCATCATGCGAATTTATAGAATCTGAGTTCGCGCAGTCCGCTCGAGCGTGGGAATGCCTGCTTGAGCGGAGCCTTCAAATTGTGTGATTCATATAGGCTTCACGCTTGAGCGGAAGTTTCCACGCTCGAGTGTCGAATCACACCATCCAGTACTTTTCAAGAGAAGCAGAGATACTATGACCTTGTAATCCCCGCTCGAGTGTCACTTTCCCCGCTTGAGTGGGGAGACCAAACTAGGAAAATCTGAAAACCTATAACATGTTACAACCTTGGTTTTGATCCACAGAATTGGACAACAAAGGGTCCTGATGATAGGAAAAGTACTCAACCTCAGCAGTTGAAAACCAATAATTTCAGCTGTAGTATCAGTGGAAAACCAAACCCCATACCCCAAGGTCCCATTAACATATTTGATGATGCGTTTTACCGCAAGAAGGTGAGACTCTTTAGGATTGGCTTGGTAACGGGCACAAACACCGACACTGAAAGAAATATTTGGATGACTGGCTGTGAGATACAAAAGACTCCCTATCATACTCCTATAAAGGGTAGGATCAACATCAATACCAGAGGAATCTTTGGAGAGGTGAAGACTGGTGCTCATGGGAGTGCGTGCATATTTGGCAGACTCAAGACCAAACTTGGACACAAGATTTTTGGCATACTTAGACTGAGAAACAAACATACCCGAAGGAGACTGTTTAATTTGAAGACTTAAGAAATAAGACAACTCTCCCATCACGCTCATTTCAAACTCATGTGTCATGCAATCCGAAAATATTTCACAAGATGCTCAGAAGTAGATCCAAACACAATATCATCAACATATATTTGGGCAACAGGAATATGAGACTTAGTATGTTTCACAAATAAGGTCTTATCCACACTACCCCTTTGAAAATCATTATCAAGAAGAAAGGTAGTAAGTCTATCATACCAAGCCCAAGGAGCTTGTTTCAACCCATACAAAGCCTTGTCTAACTTGTAGACATGATTAGGACATTTAGGGTCCTCAAACCCTTTTGGTTGCTCAACATATGCCTCTTCTTTCAAGTACCCATTCAGAAAGGCACTTTTCACATCCATTTGAAACAACTTAAAGCCAAGAAAACATGCAACACCAAGCAAAATACGAATAGATTCGAGACGTGCAACTGGGGCAAACGTCTCATCATAGTCAACACCCTCTACTTGTGTGTAACCTTGAGCAACCAACCTAGCTTTATTCCTAACAACAGTACCATTCTCATCAGATTTATTTTTAAAGATCCACTTGGTACCTATCACATTCATGTCTCTAGGTCTGGGAACAAGAGTCCAAACTTTGTTACGTTCAAATTGACCTAATTCTTCATGCATAGCATTGACCCAACTGTCATCTAGCAAGGCCTCTTTAAAATTCTTAGGTTCAATTAACGAAACATAACACATATGTGATACCTCATCCCGAATCTGTCTTCGGGTTTTCATTCGATCCGAAACACTTCTAATCACCTGTTGAGCTGGATGATTCAGTTTCACCCTTGTTGATGGTTTAAGCTCAGGACTTGCGATGATAGAAGCAACATGAGTGATGTCCCTTTGAGCACTCTTTGGACTTGAACTTACCCGTGAGGATGATACTGTATCAATTTCTTGTGATTGGACCGCAGCTTCTCCTTGATTTTGTGGTTCAGTATCCAAGATTGGAGACTTGCCATTGTCATCCTCATTTGTTACTGGAGTAGGTGCACCTGTGTCATCTATAACCACAGTGATAGATTCTATTAAAGATAAAGTTTGCAAGTTATAGACACGAAAAGCCCTACTGTTGGTTGAATACCCTAGAAAAATACCTTTATCACTTCGAGAGTCAAATTTGCCCAAGGGCTCCCTATCTTTGAAGATGTAGCATTTACTCCCAAAAGTTTTGAAGTATTTCACGTTAGGTTTCAATCCCTTCCACAATTTATATGGAGTTTGTAAAGTGTCGGGCCTTAAATACACACGATTTATAACATAAACCGCAATATTTAGGGCTTCAGCCCAAAACTTAAGAGGAAGTTTCTTACTAAAGAGCATGACCCTAGCCATTTCTTGAACGACTCTGTTCTTCCTCTCAACCACTCCATTTTGTTGTGGAGTAATAGGTGCAAAAAATTCATGCTTAATTCCATGCATATCACAAAAATCCAAAAACGAACTGTTTTCAAATTCACGACCATGATCAGTTCGGATTCTTATGATACGACCAATGGAAACACCCTGTTCATTTTGGATTTTAAGGACTAAGGCCTGAAAAGCATTAAACGTATCAGATTTTTCTCTCAAAAAATTTACCCAAGAAAACCGAGTAAAATCATCAACAGTTAGAAAAATGTATCTTTTAGCTCCAACGCTTTCAGTGCGAGTAAGACCCATTAAATCCATGTGAACCAATTCAAAAGGACGTTTGGTTGTAAAGCTGTTCACCTTTTTATGAGGGGCACGGGTTTGCTTTCCAAGTTGACATGGTCCACACACATAGCTCAAATTCTTACCCAGTTTAGGTACTCCTCTCACAAGCTCTTTGTTGGCTATCTTAGTTAGGTCTTTGAAATTCATGTGACCTAATCTTTGATGCCACAAATCAATGTTACTTATGATGGCAGAGTGACAGGTGAGATCATCCGTAGTAACAATCCCATAGCAATTATCAGATGTGCGAACACCATGTAAGACAGTATTTCCTTTTTTATCCAAAATTTCACATTTATTTTTTGAAAACAATACTTCATGATGGGAATCACACATTTGACTAATGCTCAAAAGATTTGCTTTAAGTCCATCAACAAGTAAGGCATTATCTAGCTTGGGAAGACCAACAACACTTATAGAGCCCTTACCAATGACTCTAGATGTGCCGCCATCTCCAAAAGTAATAATTCCTCCTTCATATTTTTCAAGAGAGGTAAAGTAGGATTTGTTACCGGACATATGACGAGAGCACCCACTATCAAGATCCCACATGTGTGAGTCACGTGCTTTAAGAGCATTGTGAACAACTAAACAAGTCAAATCATCTTTTCTTACCCAAATCTTTTTAGTCTTGGTGTTTTGCCTAGTCATGTAAGGTTGTCTCCTAACCCAAAAAGTATTCAAATTTCTACCCTTTTGAGACACCTTACCAAACAATTCAAAACAGTAAGGACGAATGTGGCCATACCTACCACAGTGATGACAAATAAAAACAGGTTTTACCTCCCTTTTGTTGATCTTACCTGCTTTCGGCAGATGAAGAGAGGAATCATCATGGTCTACCTTCAATTTTTCCTTTGCTTGAGTCTTCAGGTTATGGGAGGTACAGGCCTGTCCCTTGTGAGCTGTCGCACCATAGCCTAGCCCACTTTTGTCAGAACCCATTTGTTGAGACCCGAGTATGTCTTCTAGAGATCTGGAACCTTTGTTCCACATGGCAATTGTTGCTCTAGCGATACGGAGTTCTTCATCTTTCTGACTAACTATCTCTTCCAATGCAGCTTGTGACAACTCAGGACTTTTAAGTTTTTCTTCAAATGTGGAATACACCTTCAGAAGTTCATTCCTTTCAGTTTCACAGGATAGAATTTTTCCACATAAGTCTTGCCTGTCACTCGAGATCTGGATGACATTCTGTTTTGCTATTACAAGTTCTCCTTTGAGCCAGACATTCTCGCTCTCACATGTTTTGAGCTTGAGAGAGAGTTTGTCGTTGGTTTTGGACAAATTCAGAGATTCCTCGTACAGCTTCTCATAAGCTTGTTGTAGTTCATCGCCATTGGTCTCATCATTGTCTTCAGATGTTTCATCATCCTCTTTTTGTTCTTCATTCTCCTTGACCTCATCCAATCTAGCAACCAATGCAGACAAGTTGCTGGATGGAGGTGAAGGTGAATCTCCTCTTTCACGGAATTGGCTCAGAATTTCCCATGCATCTTTAGCCTTTGTGTAGTGAACAACCCGTTGCTGTTCTTCATTAGAAATTGCTCCACGAATAATGATCAGGGCTCTCTGATTGCCCAGATTATCTGCACTTTCAGTATCTTCTTCAATGGCTTGCCAGCCTTCTGGTTCAAAAGCTCTCAGAAAAGCCCTCATTCTGATTTTCCAATACAGGTAGTTAGTCCCATCAAAGGTGGAAGCATGATGCAAGTTCTGACCTCGAGCTGATTCCAAAGGTTTTGGAAGAGGTTGAGTAAAAGTAGTCCAAAATGCCATGAAAGCACTATCCCCATCTTCACCGGATTCAGGTTCTTCGGGTTCTTGCTCCGACCTGCTTTCATCATCCCAAGTCACAGTGTAGACTTTCTTTCGATTCTTTTTCGAAGGCCATTCAAGGGACGTATGGCCAAACCCTTGACATTCATAGCACTTGACCCCTTGCCCCCTTACAATCTTCTTTTTAGTTTTTTGAGCAAATTTTGGTGGAAACGTTTTGGGTTTATCATTACTCTTATCTTTTGAAATAGGGTCTCTGAAATTTGGCTTCTTTTTCAAAAAAAATTTAAACTGTTTTGTGAGCATAGCCGTCATCTCAGACTCTAAATCAAATTCAGACTCCAGAGGTTTTGCAGTCTCATGAGCACTCGTGAAAGCCACACTTTCTTTTTGTTTTTTCTTTGAAATTTGGTGGGCTTCATAAGTTTGCAAATTTTCAACCAATTGATCGAGCTTGAGGGTATCAACATTCTGAGCCTCCTCAATGGCTGTCACCTTTGATTGGAACCTCTCGGGAAGGGACCTCAAAATTTTTCCAACAACTTTAGCTTCCGGGATTTTTTCACCGAGAGTGAAACAGGAATTCACGATATCACTGAGTTTTGCATAGAAATCATCAAACGTCTCATCGTCGCGCATAAAAAGGGTTTCAAAGGCGGAGGTGAGATGTTGAAGTTTTGACCTTTTGACAGAAGTAGTACCTTCGTGAATCGTTTCAAGAATATCCCACGCCTCTTTTGCTACCTCACATGTGCAAATTCGACGAAATTCTTCAGGTGTGGCCGGAGCAAAGAGGAGTTGAGAGCCTTCTTTGTTCAACTTGAGTTACGTAATCAGTTGTGTCCCATTTATCAAGGGGTTTAGGAATATCTACACCATCAATGGTGACAGTAGGTTCACTCCACCTATAGATCACGCAGTGCCAAACTTTCTCATCTATGGATTTTAAAAACTCTCTCATACGAGCTTTCCAATAAGAATAGTTTGTACCATCAAGTAAAGGAGGTTTATGAATCGAGTTACCTTCACGAATAGAATCCATAATACTAGTCACACAAAATCACACTCCTATAGTTTTAATAAAACAAAGAGTGACCTGCTTTGATACCAAATGAAAATCCTAAGTGATTCGTGATTAGATCAAGATTAAAATATTCCAAATCCCAATTATTCAAAACACTCAATCTAAAATCAACAAGCACTTACGAGAGTGATTTTAGTTTGTTTGTTTTTAGGAATAAACAATAAATCGACACAAACGATTTTTACGTGGAAAAACCCACAATTGAAGAACCTTCAATTGTAATCAAAAACCACGGGCGAACCGCCACTAATCAATCCACTACTGAAGAAAGAAAGATTACAAAGATAATACACAAATTACCCAACCCAGTCAATTTGTCCTCGAATCTTCTGTAACTCTTTCACCACGCCTTCGTCACGGAACTGATCAATTTTGAAGTTGATTCCACAACTTCACTTGTCGAATTAACGACTACGTATAGAATCAAACACCTTTTGAAACTCTACATCTTTGGTCTTCGGAAGCCACTGAAGAGAACTCTCTTGAATATAAAGTATCAAACTCCTTGATGTATGAATCTCAATTCATATGTTTAGAACTCTCTCAAGAACATCAAGGAAAACTCACAAAAATTCAGAAGAAAATTTCAAACAAAACCCTAGAAAACCCTAAACAAGATCTAGGAGAAGTAATTCTAAAACAGGCCCATCATGCGAATTTATAGAATCTGAGTTCGCGCGGTTCGCTCGAGCGTGGGAATGCCCGCTCGAGCGGAGCCTTCAAAATTATGTGATTCATATAGGCTTCACGCTCGAGCGGAAGTTTCCATGCTCGAGCGTCGAATCACACCGTCCAGTACTTTTCAGGCGAAGCAGAGATACTGTGACCTTGTAATCCCCGCTCGAGCGTCACTTTCCCCGCTTGAGCGGGGAGACCAAACTAGGAAAATCTGAAAACCTATAACATGTTACAACCTTGGTTTTGATCCACAGAATTGGACAACAAAGGGTCCTAACAGGGGAAAATATATGATTTCCCACAAGTAAATCAATAAATGGGAATAAAAACTACTGCGGAAAAATTAAATCAATAGCGACACAAGACTTTTACGTGGTTCCTTTAATGTGAGGTACGCCCACGGGCTCGAAATCCGATTCCACTATCAACCAAAGAGTTTCCAAACAATTACAAACGAGACACTAATGGTCTCACAAAACCACCTTTAGGTGAATTCCAAATAATCACAAATAAACAAGAGGAAAGACCTCACCAAATAGATAAACAAAAGTCTTCGAAATAGAGTTGTAGAAGATCAAAAATAATAATCCAAATCAACTTCACCAACCAACCGAAGATGCACCCAAATAGAGAAGCAAAAGATTTCCACTCAAACATGCACTACTAATAAGGCAAAATACATCGAATTAATCAAACAACTGATGCTCCACCACCAAGTCAAACGGCTGCCTTCTTTTGTCCTCTGGAAAAACAAAACAATCCCCAAAGCAATATTGTTTATTCTTGGGTATTATCAAAACCCTAATTGCTATCAAATTGATTATCAACTACCCATTGGGCCTCCAAAAAATTTAGATATAATATATTAAAAATATATTATAACCAACACCAAACTAAATTGAATTCTTTTAATAAACCAATTTGGTCCCATACTCCAATAAGGAGGTATGCCCAACAATTCTCCCCCCACCGACTTAGGTGGAGACATCAATCATACCTGCCAAAGTTTAACACTTTAAATGTTTGTCGCTCGACAAAGTCTTAGTCAACATATCTGAAATATTATCATCTGTGTGAACCTGTTCGAGTTGTAACAATTTCAAATCTAACACATCACGAATCCAATGGTATCTCAAATCAATGTGTTTCGATCTCGAATGAAAGTAGAATTTTTACTGAAATGAATAGCACTTTGATTATCACAATAAAGCACATACCTTTTTTGTTTCAAACCGAACTCTTGCAAAAATTTCTTCAACCATAACTCTTCTTTACAGGCTTCCGTAAAGCTAATAAATTCAGCTTCGGTAGTTGAGAGAGCAACACATTATTGTAATTTAGATTGCCATGCCACAGCTCCCCCTGCAAAAGTCATCAAATACCCCGAAGTAGATTTCCTAGAATCAACATCACCGGCCATGTCAGAATCTGTGAACCCATCAAGCATCGGCTTACCATTCCTAAAGCACAAGCACACCTTTGAAGTCCCTCAAAGATACCTTATAATCCATTTTACCGCTGCCCAATGTTCTTTACTCGGATTACAGAGAAAACGACTCACCACACCAACACAGTGAGCAATATCCGGCCTTGTCCAAACCATGACGTGCATCAAAGAACCAAGCACTGAAGCATAAGGAATTTTCTGCATCTCTTCATTGTCTTTCTCACTTGTAAGACATTGATTCGAACTAAGTTTGAAGTGACCCGCAAGTGGACAACCAACAAACTTTGTTTTATTTATGTTGAACCTCTCAAGCACTTTCTCAATATAGCTTTCTTGAGACAACCAAATCAGCCTCTTTTTGCAATCACGAACAATTTTTATACCAAGTATTTGCTTTGCCGACTCCAAATCTTTCACAACAAAAGACTTGCTCAACTCCAATTTCAACCTGTTAATCATAGTATAATCTTGACCCACAATTAACATGTCATCAACATAAAGAAAAAGAATAATAAACTTGCCATCCGGAAATTTTTTCACAAACACACAATGGTCCGAAGTGGTTTTAGAAAAACCATTATTCATCATGAAAGAGTCAAATTTTTTGTACCATTGCAGCGGGCCTTGCTTGAGGCCAGAAAAAATTTTCTTCAATTTGCAAACAAATTTCTCTTTTCCTTTCTCCACAAAACCCTCCAGTTGCTCTATGTAAATTTCTTCTTCAAGATCACCATGAAGAAATGTGGTCTTCACATCAAGTTGTTCAACTTCAAGGTTCATACTTGCAACCATGCCAAGTACAACCTGAACAGAAGACATCTTCACAACTGGCGAGAAAATCTCATCAAAATCAATACCTTTCTTTTGCTCAAAGCCCTTTACAACAAGACGTGGTTTGTACCTCAAATTCTTGCCATCATTCTTCAACTTGAAGACCCACTTAATTTTCAAAATTTTTCTCTCCTTAGGCAACTTCACTAAATCATAAGTGTGATTTTCAAGTAAGGAATTCATCTCCTCTTCCATGGCCTTTTTCCAATCATCTTTCTTTGCGTGCTCAATTGCTTCTTGGTAGCTCTCGAGCTCCCCTTGATTGGAAATCAACACAAATTCATTGGGAGGATACTTTCTCAAAGGTTGTCGGTCCCTTGTAGATTTTCTCAACTCAAGTTGTGGTAGTGGTTTTTGAGTTAGATGCTCTTCCTCAACTTCGGGCTCAACTTCATTTGGAGTAGCATCATTACCTACATCTTCAATAGGTGGCTGTACATCTCCCTCATTTTCATCATCAATTGAAGATGAAGGAGATGGATCCATGTCAATGAGATCACTAGTTTTTGGCTCCAATTGATCACCTTTGCCAAAGTCTTCAATTGTTTGGTCTTCAAGAAACACAACATCATGGCTTCGAATGACTTTCTTGTCGACCGGATCCCACAATCTATAACCAAATTCATCACGCCCATAGCCAAGAAAAATGCATTGTCTTGACTTGCTATCAAGCTTGGACCTTTCATCCTTTGGAATGTGAACAAAGGCTCAGCAACCAAACACTCTCTAATGCTTATAAGACACATCTTTGCCGGTCCAAACTCTTTCTGGAACATCACCATTCAAAGGATAGGAATAAGACAAATTAATCACGTCAACCGCTGTCCTCATTGCCTCACCCCAAAAGGATCTTGGCAATTTAGCATGTAAAAGCAGACACCTTGTTCTTTCCACAATGGTACGGTTCTGAAAAATCTAAAAATCCCTAGATATTGATTTGTGATTATGTATCAATTTTAAGCAGTATATAACAATCCCAATCAAACAATCAAGACAAATCGACACAACAATTTTAACGTGGAAAAACCACAATTAGAGCACCTCCAATTATGATAAAAAAAAAAAAAAACCACGGGCAACAGCCACAAAACAATCCACTAAGAAGATATAAAGGAATTACACAAGTATACTCTCAATTACCTAGCAAATCCACGCCCGAATTGAATCAACCCCTCTATGCCTCTTCCAGCCCCAGCTTCACCTCGGAATTGTCTTGACGATGAGCCACTCCAGAATCCACCAAAGCTTCAGGCTCGAATTCTTCAGAATCCACCGAAGAACAACTCTCTCTTTTGTATAGAATGAACAAACAAACCTTTGATGTATTCTCCTTAAACCATAAGTTGAATACTCAATTAAACATCAAAGAAAACTAGCAAAATAGCCCCAAATATAAACCCTAATATCCAAGAAGAAGATCTGGAGGCATAACCCTAAAATATAACTGAATCACATATTTATAGAAAAGCGTCGCGATCTCGCTCGGCGTCGAGAATGGTCGCTCAGCGGACCGATGCTCGAAACACGGAAATTCGCTTTGAAAAACCATCTCACAGTATTTTTGCAAGCGATCAAACTTCTACAACCAAGGATTCTCCGCTCGAGCGGGAGAATGTCTGCTCGAGCGGACATGCAACTTTGAATACATTTAATAAACTCATAGTCAGCGAAATGGCAATCATGAAAGAATTAGCACCACAAACTTCTCGGCAAGGCACGATTCGGCTTGGATTTACATCTAATAAACTCATAGCCTCACTGAAATAAAAGTGCGAAAACAAGTATAATTGAAAAGAGTTTTGTCAAATGGGATTGCCAAGAATAAAAACCAAACAGGTTCATTCTCTTGACATCGCCATTTTGTTGAGGAGTCATCTTAACTGTCTTTTGGCACCGAATACCTTGGCCGTGACAATACTCATCAAATGGCCCAATGTATTCGCCACCATTGTCTGTTCGGATGCACTTCAATTTTTGCCCTGTTTCTCTTTCAACCATGGCCTGAAAATGCTTAATATATCTAGAACTTGATCTTTAGTTTTTAGTATAAAAGCCCAAACTTTCCTTGAATAATCATCAATGAAAGTAACAAAATAAAGTGCACCACTATGTGTTCTAACTTTCAAAGGACCACAAACATCCGAATGAATCAACTCCAAAACATTTTCTTTTCTAGAAGTAACATTTTTATGAAAAGAAACTCTGTGTTGTTTACCTGCCAAACAATGAACACAAGTTTTAAGACATGTACCTTTCAAACCGGGTAGAAGATCATTCTTGAACAAAACTTGTAGCCCCTTTTCACTCATATGGCCAAGCCGCTTGTGCCACAATTCGGTACAAGTATCATCTTCAAGTGCATTGACAACACCTTTACAAATTTTTACTTGCATCGTATAAAGTGTATGAGTCTTCTTGCACTTAGCCACTACCAAAGAACCTTTTGTGAGCTTCCATACTCCATCACCAAATTTGTTGTTGTAGCCTTCATCATCTAGCTTCCTGGTAGAGATCAAATTGAGGCAAATGTCGGGAATATGTCTCACATCTTTAAGCAACAACTTCCAGCCCAAATTTGTTTCCAAGCAAGCATCACCCATGCCAATAATCTTAGACAAACCTTCATTACCCATTCAAACACAACCATAATCTCCTTTGGTGTATGTAGTGAAGAAATCAGCTCGAGAAGTCACATGAAAAGAAGTACCAGAAACAATCACCCAATTGCTCTCTTGGCCCACAAAATTGATACAATCATCTTCACAAACAACCATGAGATCATCGGTGGTAGTAACTGCCGTTGTGTCTTCTTGCTTCTTATCCACACTTTTGTCACACATTTTTTCCTTATTCTTGAGCTTTGGGCATTCTCGCTTCATGTGCCCATTCTTATGACAATAATAGCACTCAATGTCTTTCTTTGAAAAAGAACCATCTCTTGATTTGTCACAGCTTTAATCACGACCATAAGGAGTCTTACTCCTCCCCGTTGTTTTGCTTCGACCTCTCACACAAATGCTTCTAAATGAGAGGAACACGCTGATTTTCTTCTAGTCTCTTCATTCAACAAGCTACTAATGACTTGGCTTATTGTGACAATTTCATCGGGTGCCGAATTACTAACCGTTACAACAAAAGTCTCCCAACTTTCAGGCAAAGAACTAAGTAGCATCAAAGCCTAAAACTCATCATCAAAAACAATTTTCATAGAAGCAAGTTGGTAACAGTACTTTTTATTTCATTCAAATGTTCCGGAATAGGGCTGCCATGTTTATATTTTAAATTATCCAACTTTTGAAACAGAAAGGCTTTATTTGTGGCTAATTGTCTGTCATAAAGGCCTTCTAATTTTTTCCATAAATCATGTGCAAAAGTTTCAGTAACAACATGATGAAACACACCGTCATCAATCCATTGACGAATAACACCAACGGCTTTTCGATTAAGCTTCTTCCATTCATCATCTTTTGTACTCTTAGGTTTGCGACTATCACCCTCAATGGGTCCATACAAATCTTTACAAAATAATAGGTCCTCTATTTTAGTTTTCCAAGTTACCCAATTTCTTCTATTGAAGCTAGACATACGACTCATATTCCCCTCCATTGATTTACACAAATAAATAAACCCAAATAAACTGTAAGCTTTGATACCAGTTGTTAGGGAAAATATATGATTTCCTGCAAGTAAATCAATAAATGGGAATAAAAACTAATGTAGAAAAATTAAATCAACAGTGACACAAGAATTTTAAGTAGTTCCCTCAATGTGAGGACGTCCATGGGATCAAAATCTAATTCCACTATCAACCAAAGAGTTTCCAAACAATTACAAACGAGACACTAATGGTCTCAGAAAACCACCCTTAGGTGACTTCCAAATAATCACAAATAAACAAGAGGAAAGACGTGACCAAATAGATGAATAAAAGTTTTCAAAATAGAGTTATAAAAATCCAAAATAATAATCCAAATCAACTTCACCAACGAATTGAAGATGCACCCAAACAGAGAAGCAAAAGATTTCAACTCAAACATGCACTGCTAACGAAGCAAAATACGTCAAATAAATCAAACAACCGATGCTTCACCACCAAGTCAAACAGCTGCCTTCTTTTTTCCTCCGGAAAAACAAAACAATCCCCAAAGCAATATTGTTGATTCTTGGGTATTATCAAAAACCCTAATTGCAATCAAATTGATTATAAAATACCCTTTGGGCATCCAAAAAAGTTAGATATAATATATTGAAAATATATTATAACTAACACCAAACTAAACTGAATTCTTTTAATAAACCAATTAGGTATCATACTCCAATAAGGAGGTATACCCAACAATGGAACTGCCATAAATAGAATACTGACTACCACTAGTGAGGATAAATCATGGAGTTCGCTCTTCTGGTCTTGGGCATTGAAACCAAGAAAAAGTATAGAATCCATCTATTTTCCATTGGCTTCTTTACCAGGCTCATTAGTAAGCTTAAGCCTTTCAAATTGCAATCTGTCAAATGATGATCTTATGAAAAGTCTTGGTAGCTTATCTGTGTTGCAAGACTTGAATCTTAGTAAGAATCCAATTTCTAGCCTACCAGAGAGCATCAAAGGTCTTAATGTGCTCCAATCACTTAGGTTATCTCGTTGCACTAGACTCCAATCGCTGCGAGAACTTCCAATGAGTTTAGAAATGTTGAATATAGATGGATGTAGCTCACTAGGAATGACAACAAATCTTCCTAACTTGTTAAGATCTCTGATTTTGGACTCAAGTGATTGCAAAAAACTAGTTGAGGTTAAGGGGATGCTCAAGTTAGAGCCTATTGGAAATGCTAGTGCATAAATGATTTACAACTTGGGTCTAGTTGATTTGGAATCCTGGGAAGCCTTGAGGTGGAATTGGAGAACAACATGACATGCACAAGAAAGAAGGGTCCACTTGAGGTTCTCACTGATAGCAAATAAGCATAAATAGTGATTGTAGTTGTTGATGTGAGTTGTAGGTAATCTAGGGAATGCTGTCAAAATCTGCAATTTTATTTCAACATTTATTCTGATCTGATCTGATCTGATCTGCCAGGTTTACAGATGAAGAATGAAGAAAAGAAGATAAAGAGGAAGGATAATAGCAGAAAGGTGACTTGCTGCTGGCAATGGCCGAGACAAGAACATTAGTAAACTCCCTTTTCTTTGATATTTTTTTTGTTTTACTCAATTTTATTGATTACTTGCAATAATAAGCCTTGTGTTATTCTAGCGCCACCTTCTAAAAATGCTGTGAGATTTGATACTTAAAACAACATGGCAATGTTTATGTTTTTAGATATTAATGACTAAAGAAGCTTTATCCGAGCATGAGCAGGCCATGGAAGGGCTGCCCGGTTCTGAAATCGATGGTCAGTCCCAGGCAGTGAAGCTATCAACCATTGGTCACCTCTTGCTGAAGGGACTAGCAAAATCAATTGTGATGGGACTATCAGCCTTTCTAAGAACGTTGTTGCATTTGCTGTCTTGCTTAGAAATCATCAAGGGAGAATTATTGTTTGGAAAGAATGGAGAATTATCCTTGTGCCAAACTGGATGTCCTGAAGGAACTGATGCAAGTTTGTGCTTTAGATTTTCCATCTTTGGATTTGTTCTTCAATCATTCATGGAGTCATAGTATAACTTGCTCAATTGACACAATATATTTTGTTGTAAATTTTGAAAATCCAACCAAAATAAGAGTTTACATGTATGAAATTACAAGTGGTACATCAATAACAAATAATTTATAGTATTCTTTTCACATGATTTGAGTCTCCAATAATTCCTTTTTAGTTTCCCTTGTCCATATTTTTTCAACAATTCCAATTTCTTCTATTTACAATTCAGCCCAATCTGCACTGAATCCTGCTATTTTCTATCTTGTATTGGTAAATTTAGAAACATTTTTTGTGATTTGTTCAGGCAGTCTAAGGCAACCAAATTCTATTACATGTGTGAAAAACAATTCAAATCTGATTAACTCTCTCATCTTTCTCTCTGTGAAAGAGTGGGGGGAAAAAAAATAGAGCATACAAACCGTACAGAGTTTTGCTTGTAATTCTTGATTATTGAGAGTTGATTAAGGTGGACTAGATCAAGGAGAGTTCATTTTCAACCTTCAATTATTCCTTTGTTCAGTGGATTATGAAGTTGTATACGTTCAATCTCTTTCGGCTGTGTTAGATTGGAAGATTTGATGAAAAAATATATATATAAAAAAATAAAATGAAATGCAATCTCTTTTTCTTATTTTTTTTCTTTTTTTTTTTTTTGAGAGCGGGGGTGGGTGCTCACAGCAGGGTGCTTGTGACAGCCAAAACGGAACTGTTCTGTTTTAAAAATAAAAAAAAATAAAAAAAAAATTGAAACAAACACCTATTGAACCACCGTTTTACTGTTGTGTAACTTTTAGGCTTTGGTTGATTTTAGGAAAAAATGAGAAGTAAAAAAAGAAAAAAAATTATAATATTTTTCTCAAAATCAATTTTTTGTAAAATTGTTTTTGGATAAATTACGACAATAGTCTTTATACTTTGGTTTTTATGTCATTTTAATCCTTATAATTTCAATTGGCTCGATTTTGACACTGAATTTATAATTTTGTCTCAATTTGGTCCAATTGATTATAATTTTTAGTATCTTTTTTAATGAAAAATATGTATATAAGTGTCTTGTGTCAAAATTATAACATCGTAAGTACCCTAACCAACGTTCAAAATAAGAAAAGATGTAATTCATCAATATTTACATCATTGATCATTAAGGTTTGTACAATATAGTTCCACATGCAAATTATACATTTAATGATATCAAATATATGAATCTATAGCATGTAGAACATTAAATCCAAAAATAAATAAATACCCTCAAGGGCTTACAAATTCCAAGGCTTAAGTTCGGTTACACAAAAGTGGTCTCTCGGACTCATACAACTATAACCCTTGGCTAGCAAAAGTACATCACAACAAAAGAGGAGCCATATGCCCTCAACAAAAATATCCACGCCCTAATTCAATGGAATTGCCACATCCTTTCTTGCATCAAAATCCCCATAGGGGTGAGTATAAAGCCCAGTAGGAAATTCTTAATAAAGTATATACATTTTATACAAGCTTTATCAAATGAAATGCACATGCCATGTTATGCTTTTTGAAAGAAGATCACATTTACATCCTTTGAAAGCCATCATGCTCAATGATAACTTGAAATCTCAACAATTCAAAAATCAACAATTTAGTTCAATGGGGCGGTAAATACGACTCAGGTAATCCCTAGGTTGATGTCTGCAAGTAGGCATAACTAGCACTACCAAAACCCCACTTTACCAGTTGCTAACCGGAAGGGAAGTGGTACCTCATCCGCGCATGTTTTCAATCTTTCACCCCAGACATTTAGGCCAACTTAATCAATCTCATCTACACGCCCTATCCAGACTTACCAACCTATTTACCCCAAAACAAATCCATGAGAAGTTTATTCATAAACCTTCTTTTCTCAATGCAGAAGTTTCCAACTCATTTCAAAATGTGTAATAGCTAAGTGAATGGATATGCAATGCAACAATTATCAATACCAATAATTCCAAAATAATCAAATTTGCATTTCTCTTTTCAATACTATGTCGCAAGATAACCACATTTTCATTTAAATCCATCAATAAATAACCACACTTCCATATTTCATGCAATCCCCACAATTTAGTCATTTCAAGACTATAGCAACATTTGAACAATAATTTCCAATATCAATAATTCTCATATTTCATGAAACTCATCATTTATAACTATAAATAAGAATTTTCCCATCCTTTACTCATTTTGGTACGCAAAATTATACATTAACAATGTAGACCATGTGTTCTCAACACCTTTATTAAAAATCCCAAATTTTCTAGGTTTTTCTCACCGCAACAACACATACGCCCAAACATTTGAGAGAAGCTCTCTAAAATAATATATTTTCTCAATCAATATAGTTCAAACCCTTAAGAGATTATTTAAAGAAGGCAAGGAGTAAACCCATTTTTAAAATCACCCACATTATCGAGCCACAATCAAATTTCAAAGCTATCAAAGAGGGGTTTCATATTTTAACCAAATCTTGTAAAAACATATATATAACTCGAAGAAAATCCCTACCTCAAGTTTTAAATAAGAGATGAGATGAAGCCCCAAAATCAACGGTGTAGAAACTCGATCTCCACCGCACAAGATGAAGCCCTCGCTTAGCTCTCCAAAGTTTGTGAAGGATGTAGGGCCAAAATCCCAATGGATTGGAAGAGATCAAGAGTTTATGATGTTATGATGGGGTTTTTAGAGAGAAGGGAGAGAAAATGGTGTTTTTAGAGAGAGAGAGAGAGAGAGAGAGAGAGAGAGAGATGTGTAAAAAGTAAAATGCATACAGCCCCAAAAGAGAAGAAAAGCAAAGTTTTCGAACTCAAAGACTCCGTTACGTCGACACCCATCCTCAAGACGTCGAGCGTGCTTCCCGACGTCTTGATCGATTCCCGCGATCCCAGGTTTACCCCTTGTTGCACAGTGATCCGGACGTGTGTCCGTGGATGTTAGTAGTTGATTATTATCTTGTTTACATCCTTTCCTACTTTGTATTTGAGTTATAGGATGTGTTGGGCAGGTTTGTTACAGGTTGGGTGTGCTTGGGAACCAAGTGTTGCTGTCCAGATTTTTGGACCTTCGCTCGAGCGAGGAGTTGGTCGCTCGAGCGAGCTTCTGTTTTTGGTCCTTCGCTCGATCCAGGGTTTGGTCGCTCGAGCGAGAGTTGAGTTTTGTGTCTGGTGGCTCGAGCCAGGTCTTCTTCGCTCGAGCGTGCGTCTGCGTCTCAGTTGGACCTGAGAGCTATGTTTCTTCGCTCGAGCGAGCTTTTGGGTTGCAGACCTGAAGCTTTGAGTTTTTGGCTCGAGCGAGCTTTTCTTCGCTCGAGCGAGGGTTTTTGTGTCTAGTCGCTCGAGCGACTAAGTCTTCGCTCGAGCGAGCCTGTTTATATCAGTTAGCAGCAGCCGAGCTAAACATCACTTTTTCAAAACTTTTTCATCTTCAATCCCTAAATCCGAGACCCTCTCTCTCTAAACTTACTCTCTCTCTAAGATTTGATCTCCCTAGAGTGTGAATCTACCCTAGGGCCTTTGTTAAAAAGATAGAGGGTGGCTTGGGCTTCGTTTTAATCTGAAAATCTTTGGATTTGGAGCATGTGGGTCTTTGTATCTTCATCTCCATTTGGGCTCAAACTCCGAGGTAGGGATACCCTACTCCTCTTTATGAGCTTTGTCTTTAAATTTTAGCGTATTGATATATTGGGAGTTGTTGTGTAATTTTGGAAAACTTTGGGCCTTTGTGTAATTTTACAAAAGTTGGGGCTTCAATTATAATAAACCTAGATGCATGTTTGGCATAGAGAAATGGAATAAATGTTGAGACATTGATGAGAATGGAACCTAAGGGTTGTAATGTTAATTATGGAAAATGTCCCAATTACATTGGTGAATTAATTTGTATAATTAATTGTGAGAAATGAGGAATTGATGTGGAAATGTTGAGATTGGGAATGTATGGGATTAAAGGGTGTAGTTGGATTATCTATCGCTCACCTAGTTGGAATGTTGATTATATATTCGTTTGTTGCATTTATATTCTGTATAGAAATAACTGCTTGGGCTATCGGTGGAGGATAGTCTTGATTGTTGTAGACAATGCATAATGATTAGGCAAACTAAAACTAATCATTAAAGTGTCATTGAGTGTGACGGTTAAAAGAATACATTAACTTTATGTATTGATTGATGATGTGTATAATAATTGTTTATATGCATTGTGTTGTGTTGGAGGAGATAGGGGATGTACTCCACGATTTAGGAGATGATAGGGGATGGACCTCTAAACCGGATGTTGTTTGGGAGGAGATAGGGGATGGACTCCATAGATAGAGCTCATATGTTTATCTAGTGATGTGTTGACACAGCTCATATGCTTGTCTTTGGAAGTGTGCTAGTGCTCTTATGCATATCTGTTGATGTGTTGATATAGCTAGTATGCTCGTCTAATATGAAATGGGAAAAAGTTTAATATGAGTTACCGTCTCATATAAGTTGTTTGGCCAGGTTCTGAGCCATGGTTATAAATTGAGAATTGAAAGGAAATGGATAATGAAACTGTAAAGTGTTGTAAGTGGAAGTATAAGTGTTGGCCATCTATCAACTGCTAATCTTTTAGTCATTGTTCATATTTGGTTTAGTGTATTTCTACTGGGCTGTGGCTCACCCTATATGGGAACATCATTTTCAGGTACAGGTAGCATGCCACCTCCAAGGACATAGCTTGGGAGGCTTGAGGCTGACGGACTTTTTGTTGTCCATTTTCTTTTGATGTATTACATGTAAATTCAAGCCAAGGGCTTAAGGTGTAATTGAGCTAGTGCTCTCTTTTTGTAACCAAGTGTTAACTTGGAAAGCTGTAAGCCCTTAGGACATTTGCTTTTGTTGTTAACATGTGATACTTTTTGTAATGAAACTCTGATGAATAGAAGAATGTGGAACTGTTATATATCAATGCATGTCTATATTGATGGGTTTAATGTTATTTTTTTGAGGGCGTTACACCCCGCACATGCGGCACTCTCCCGCACCTCCCTTCCGTACCTACCTTTATTGCAGTAGCCAACCCTAGACCTCCCTTGTTTCCCGAACGTGCGGCCTCACCTCCCGCACGTGCGGCTCTGCCCTTCCAGCCAGAAAACTCTCCAGCTCAATTTAAGCCACTCCAGACCCAATCTCGCACCTTCCAAAACATGAGAAACTCAACATGGAAATCAATAAAAGCAAGGACTTGAAACAAGTTTCCAAATACAACAAAACGAACCGTTAACGAGACTCCTAGTTAAACCCGACACTAATAAGGCAAACCCAAGGTTAAACAAAGGGGAACAAGCAGAACAACATACCCAGTCATCACATGACCTTTGGGCTCGTGATATTTTCAATCATTATTGGAAGTGTTCTAATAGTGATTGTTTTCCACGTTAAAGTTGATAGTGTTTGATTGATTCAATTGTTAGATAGGTGAAATTCACCTTTGTAAATATTAGATTGGATCTATCCTGGTTCTATTGACAATAAGTAAACGATATTCATTAGGGATTAGCTCGTTTGCAGTCTACTTTGTGAATTAGATCATGCTGTTTGGGTCTAAGGGGGCCATAATGGATCTCGTCTCAATAATTTGAATCATTAATTTTTTTTTAACCACAATGTGTTTTCATCTATAAAAAAAATCAAGTCAATCCAATAACTATACCTATGTCATTTTATGGCATTTATTTGAAGAAAAAAAAAACGATAAATATTATTTGAAAACTAGACAATTCATTTTTTAGGAAACAAATATAATAAACTAACGAGGTTACGATTATCGAATCGACTTGATTTTTGTAATGGATGATTTACACATTGTCTAAAAAATGAATATTTTGAATCATTGAGATGGGACCTGTAATGGGCCGCATGGGCTTGAAAAAAATGGTCTTATCCTAGACAACCTAGTGCTTATTCATTAACAATTAATGATGTCTTAATGTAATATATTTTTAAAATAATAATAAGACAAATAATATATATGCCTGCTTTTTATACTCATTTTCTAAATTTAATTATGTGTAAGTGAGATGATTAGTTGATGATTATAGAAGATAGGAGAGAGAGTATTACCTTAGATATTTTAATTAGTTGTCACATTATCTACTACTATTATAAAAGTGTGAAGAGCCTGCCATGTTTTCTACATTTTTTTAAATTTCAATTTTACCTTCTCAAATCTATTATATTTTCTAAAAGTAATGAAGAACCATATATAAACTAACCATCTCTTTATTTTTGAAGTTGAGCACTCGAAAACAATATATCTTTGCTTCCAAGAGTCCAATATAAATATAAAAAAATCGTCTCCCTTCTTATAAAAAAAAAAAGTCGTTTCCTTATTTTTTATGTTGATGATGATTGAAGAATAAAAAACAATTACTCTTTCTTATTTCTTGTGCCTGTTTCTATACTGATATATATAATATTTATAATTGTCCATTATGGATCAAATCATTGTGAATAATTTTGGTTGAATCTTAAAGTTGTATGCATTCGTTCGGATCTAGGTAGAGGAATGCATTTTTAAAATAGAGATTTGTGTTGCATCACAAAAATTCGCAAATTATTTTCATACACTTTCTTTTTGTTTAAATTATATTTTATGAATTGTAATATTTTACATGATACTTTAATAATTAAGGTATGATGTGAAAATTCTAAACAATAATCACTTTCATTGGTTTTATTTTTAAATCTATTTTTTAGTTTTTGGTTTTTCATATTTTCTTAATTTTGGTGATTAAAGATACTGAAATTTCTTCATATTTTACATTGAAATTGTACTTTTACATGAAAAAAAATCTAATATCTAATAATCTAAATAGAATTAAAAAGAAAAATATTGATAAAAATTTTATAAATTCAAACATGTATTGATTTTTAATTATTATTATTATTATTATGTTGTTATTATTATTATTTAATAGTTATAAAAAAAATTCTAAAAAGAATACGCAACATTTGTAGCTATATTTAGATTAAGTGAATCTAAATCTAAAAGTAAAATTAAAAAAATAAAATAATATTAAATTAAGTGAATCTAAAAGGAAAATAAAAGGGTTTTTAAAAAAACAGTGTCAAAGACAAAAAGAAAATGAAAATAAAAAATTCAAAATAAAAGTTTGAAAAAACAAACCAAACCAAACACTATAAATTTCTCTTTTTTAAAAATATTTCTTCACTAATCTCCAATTTTACACAAATTTCTTTCAATTTTTAGGTGAATTTAATAATCTAATTAAAAAAAATAGTGCATACACACAAAATTGTAATACTAAACATTTACATTATGACCAACTATTTAATTGTGAATAATTAACTTCTCATTGTTACTTGTGTTATATTATTGCAAAACATTTCACATATTACTTTTGTGATATCTTATATATGTCAATGTCTATATATATATAAAAATATATAAAAATGTAAATTTACCTATGTAACTTTATTCATAATTGTCAATCTATAATGCTATATTACCATTGGATATTTTAGTTTTCTAACATGTATCACTTTAGTAATATAGTTATATTTGCTAGGAAAAAATAGATGAATTGTGTATTGTTCTCTTATAAACTTATGTTTAATACATATATTCATACATGTCATAGAAACAAGTGTCCACAACAAATACTTTCAATAATAAATCAAAACTTTGCAAAACACCTACATTACAATAATAATTGTACTTTTTTATATATTTTTTTCACGACAAGTGTATAGTAATTATATACTAATGACTAATATTATATTTTTCATCATACAAGATACTTATGGCACAAGAAATGAGACTCAACAATTCTTGATGTATAAAAATATATTACATATTGATATTAATGCATTTTTACATCAATAGTATGGAAATAATATGCAATAGTGAGTTTAATAAATTTATATTATGAGATGAACTATTAAACAAAACTGTGTAGCTGTACAGTTAATTTCTTACATTCAATTGTATTACAGGTACGGATTATAAAAAATTAAAATGGGAAATAATAGAAAAAAATTTGTACAATACTATATATTTAAAGAATTTGTTTATTGTTTATTGTTTAAGATAATATTGTGATCTTAACAATCTAGTTATAAATTAATTTTTATGTAACACCCTCAAAATGTGATATAAATCAACCATTCATAAGATCTAAAATGTTATACTTTCATTCACCAGAGTCTACATTACAAAAGATATTACATGCATTACACTTTCATAAATGTTCATCTTGAAACTATGGCATGTAACTCTAATTGATAACAACGAAATAAATGCCCTACGGGCTTACATCTTTCCAAGACTTCGCTTGGTTACAACAAAAAAAGAGTCTCAGTCTCTATACAAGTAAAGCCCTCGGCTTGAATAAACATTTAACGCAAAACGAAATAACAAAATGGAGTCTTTCGCCCCTAAATCTCTCAAGCTATGTCCTTGGAGGTGGCATGTCACCTGTACCTGAAAATGGTTTCCCAAGTAAGGTGAGCCAAAACCCAGCAGAGATATACTAACACAATATATGAAATTTAACTATGATATATATGCATTAGATAAATGTTCAACACTTGAAACCAACTGACATCTTCTTTTCAAGACCAAACCATAATGACATCAATATCCCAAACTGTTTCCATTCATTTATTCAAATCAACTCATAGATATAATCCCTTGTTATCTAAACAAATCCCAAACGAGGCTATAACTCATTTATCAATGCTTCAATAGCAATCATTATCCAATCACTTCAATTTTCTTACGAAATCACATTTGAGGGAACCAGCACCCATATATATATAAGATTTCGGGACTTTCACCCTGGAAACTTCGGTCAACTTAATTCTCAATGGAGTCCATCCCCTATCTTCTCCCACACAAATGGAGTACATCCTATATCTCCTCCTAAACAATAATACATATACAATGTATTTAAAACACCGTCATATACAATGACTACCAAATTCGCATATTCAACAATTTAGTCAAACCGTCATATTCAATGGCATAATTCATATGATTAGTTTTAATTTACCTAATCCTCATACAGTTTCTACAACAATCATAACTATCCTCCACCGATAGCCTAAAACCGATATTTTTAGACAGATATACAATCTATTAAATAGATAATTTATCAAATTTTCATAGGTGAGTGATTTAACAAATCCAACTACTCCATTCATTTATATACCCTTCCAATTTCATATTTTCCATATCAAGTTCATTTTATATACAAGATGAATTATTCAACCCAAATTAGGGCAAATTTCCCCATTTTCTCAAATGTCAACCCCAAGCCAAATTTCTCATTGAATTGCAACAGAGCTACTTATTCGAGTCCCAAAGTCATTTTACAACCCAACATGGGAAAACTCCTCTTTTAATTTGTACCCAAACCCTAGTTTACTCAAATCACTCCCAAATCCCACCATTTATATATCACATCAAATACCTAGGTTAAAAACCATACTAAGTGTAGAATAACCCTACCTCCAATGTAGACCTCAAAGGAGATGATGAAGAAACCCAAAGGTGCCTAAACTCGACTTTTCTGGGTTCAAATGGAAGCCCACGAGTTGTTCTACTTTTTTCTCAAAGGAAGTAGGGTAATGGTGTTTGGATCAAAGAGTATTTGTAGAGAGAGAGAGAGAGAGAGAGAAAGGTGGTGCCGAATTAGGGCTTTGTAGGAGAAAGGGATTCAAAATTGATGTAAAATATCTCTGCTGCGAACTGATATACGCGGTCTTTGCTCGAGCGAAAGAGTTGTTGCTCGAGCAACCAGACACAACAAATGACCTCGCTCGAGTGCAAGAAGCGTTACTTGAGCGTGGAATGCAAAGCTTCAGGTCTGTTACAGACGCACGCGCTCGCTTGAGTGTAAGAAGTCTCGCTCGAGCAAAGAAGCAATTTCACCAGGCTCGCTCGAGCATAAGAAGCTTCACTCGAGCGAAGAACTTCCCCTTCCTAGAAAACCTGTGTCTGGGAGAGAAACCTGAAGATCCGTAAACCTCACTCAAGCGCAAGAAACCTCGCTCGAGCGAAGAAAGAAATTACACAAGGCTTGCTCGAGCGCAAGATGCCTCACTCGAGTAAAAAGGCCAAAATCTGGGCAACAACCATCTAAACCAACTAACAACCAACCTGTTCCAAACTCGCCATCAAGTTCTAAAACTCAAATACAAAGGGTCAAAGGAGAAAACAAGACATGAGTACAATGTTCAACTACGGAACCCAAGTCCGGAACACAAAGAAAGTCGAGGCAAAACCGGAATTGCTATAACCTCCCCCCTTAAAGAATTTCGTCCCCGAAATTTTTGTACAAGTTTCAAAACCATGATTGTCCAAATTTTCAAATGATAATTCAATTCACAACATCATGACCTATCTACCGATCATTCAACCCTCCACAAGAGAATAAATCCACAACATATAGCTCAACATATATTACCAATAATCATTCTTCCGAGATTTAACCAATTTCAATACATATATCTCAAATTTCCAAAACATATTCAATGTTTATGATAAGTTTGCATTCCAAAATTTAAACAACATATACAATGTTCAAATTAAACTTGCATTTCCGAAACATATTCAACATATACAATGTTGTCATAATTCAAAACATATATAATGTTTTTATAGCTCATCAACAAAACTAAAATTTCAACATATACTCAAATATCAACAAATAGGCCCGGATACTTCCTTCGGACTTCCAATTCACGTTCCCAAGTTGCTTCCTCAAACCCGTGATGTTTCCACAATACTTTGACCAAGGGAATTGTCTTGCCTCGCAAGACTTGGTCCCGTCTATCCAAGACTCGCACCAGTCTCTCCTCATACGAGGCATCCTCGTCTACCTCTAAGTTGGTCCAATCCAGCACATGTGATGGATCCGGCTCATACTTCCGAAGCATACTAATGTGAAATACGTCATGCACCCTGGAAAGTTATAGCGGTAACGCCAAACGATAGGCAACATCTCCAATCCGCTCAAGGATCTCAAAAGGGCCAATAAACCGAGAGGATAACTTCTCACTCTTCCCAAATCTCATCAAACCCCGTCTAGGTGATATTTTCAAAAAGACATGATCACCCACCTCGAATGACAAAGGTCTCATCCTACGGTCAGCATAACTCTTTTGGCGACTCTGAGTTGTAATCAACCTCTTACGGATAAGTGCCACTTTATCCATCATTTCCCAAACTAACTCCGAACCTAACAAAGGTGCATCACCCACCTCGGCCCAACACACTGGAGATCTACACGGTCAGCCATACGAGGCCTCAAACGGTGCCATGCCAATACTCGATTGGAAATTGTTATCGTAGGCAAACTCCACTAAGGGTAGGTGTTTAAAGTCAAGGACACAGCCTCGAAGCATATCCTCTAGGATCTAAATGGTACGTTCGGACTGCCCGTTAGTTTGAGGATGGTAAGCAGTACTAAAGGTCAATCTAGTCCCCAAGGCACTCTGCAAGCTCTGCCACAACCGAGCAGTGAAACGCGGATCTCTATCCGAAATGATCGTCACAAGGACCCCGTGCAACCTCACTATGTCTCAAATATACAAGTCAACAAGGTAATCTACCGAATCGCTCACGCGTATAGGAATAAAATACGTTGACTTAGCCAGTCGACTAACTACCACCCAAATGGCATCACTACCCCGTTGAGTCCTCGAAAGGCCCACAAAAAAATCCATTGTGACATGTTCCTATTTCCACTCGGCTATAGGCAAGGGTTGCAACAAACCCGCTGGCCTTTGATGTTCGGTCTTCACTTGCTGACAAGTAAGGCATTTCGATACAAACACTGCCACATCCTTTTTCATATCCCTCCACAAAAACTGGCAACTCAAATCATGATACATCTTTCTGCCTCCCAGATGCACTGCAAAGCATGAATGGTGAAACTCTCAGAGTACTTCCTCTTGACAAGACTCCGACACAAACAAGCGATCACGGCACCTCACACTCAGGTCGCAGTACACAGTCAAACCCTTCTCTACCTTCCCACTGGAGATCTTCTCCTAGAGGGATTCTACCTCAAAGTCACCCTTCTGTGCTTCTAACACTCAGTTCACAAGTGTAGGTTGTGCAACTACAGAAAACAAGGCTGCAAACTCGACAGACTCGCCCAGATACAAGTCGAATTCTCCAAGGGCACCCAACATCTCCCATTCCCAGATAGCTATACAAGCAACACTACTGATGGATTTCCTACTTAGGGCATCGGCCATAACATTGGCCTTCCCCGGATGGTAATGTAACTCGAAGCCATAATCTTCTATGAACTTCATCCACATTCTCTGCCTCAAATTTAAATCCTTCTGTGTAAACAGATACTTCAGACTCTTATGATCAGAAAACAACTCAAATCTCTCACCGTAAAAATAGTGTCTCCAAATCTTTAAGGCAAAAATCACAACGACTAACTCTAAATCATGAGTAGGGTAGTTTCGCTCGCGTGTTTTCAACTGTCATGAGCCATAGGCTACTACTTTCCCCTCTTGCATTAGCACACAACCCAAACCCTCTCGTGAGAAATCACAATACACTGAATAGCCCAAACCCCTCTCCGGAATAATCAAGACTGGAGCGGTGGTAAGTCTAATCTTAAGCTCTTGGAACGACTTTTCACAAGTCTCACTCCATACAAATTTGACCCCTTTTCTCATCAATCTAGTCAAAGGTGAAGCTAATCTGAAAAAATCCTTCACAAACTGGCGGTAATACCTGGTCAACCCCAAGAAACTACGAATCTCGAAAGCATTCTTAGGTTATGCCCAATCCCGCACTAATGAATCTACTGTCACCCCTTCCCCAGATACTATATGGCCTAAGAACTTAACCTCCTTCAGCCAAAACTCACACTTCCCGAACTTAGCATATAGCTTATGGGCTCTAAGCAACTCAAGCACCACTCGCAGGTGTTCCTCGTGCTCCTCCTCAGAGGGTGAGTAAATCAGAATGTCATCCACAAAGACGACCACAAAATGATCTAAGAATTCCCGAAAGATCTGGTTCATCAAGTCCATAAACACAGCCGGTGAATTGGTTAACCCAAAAGGCATCACCAGAAACTCATAATGGCCATACCGCGTACGAAATGCCGTCTTCGGAATATCATCCTCCCTTACCCTCAACTGATGATAATCCAATCTCAAGTCTATCTTAGAGAAACAATGGGATCCTTTTAACTGGTCAAACAGATCATCTATACAACGCATAAGATATTTGTTCTTAACCATAACTCGGTTCAATTTTCGGTAATCAAAACAAAGTCGTAAGGCTCCATCCTTCTTCTTAGCAAAGAGGACCGGTGCTCCCCAAGGCGAAGTACTAAGGCGAATGAAACCCTTATCAAGTGATTCCTGGAGTTGAATCTTCAACTTACTCAACTCAGCTGGCGCAAACCGATACGGTGCCATAGAGATCGGTGCCATGCCAAGTACTAAATCAATAGAGAACTCGATCTCTCGGTGGGGTGGTAAACTAATAAGATCCTTAAGAAAGACGTCCGAGTACTCACAAACCACTCTTGGCAATTCAACCCGGACTTCATTACACTCAATACTCAAAAGGCTAGCAAGGAGACAACTAAGTTCACTCTGCTCACGTGGATCATACACCAGTGGGAAAACTCTACCAACCCAATCCCCCAAGAAATGAAAACAATCGCCGCTCAAGGTACATACAGTAACCCTCTGACGATAGCAATCTATAACAGCTCGGTATGACGATAACCAATCCATACCCAAAATGACATCAAAACTAGACATATCCATTAATATAAAGGAAAAAGGAAGCCGACGATCGGCGACTTCTATATCAAAGCCCCGACACCCCTGCTTCAGAACCATCTTATCCCCAACAGGTGACATAACACAAATAAGAGATGCTAACTGTGCCAACTCCAACCCCAAAATAGATGCAAATGCAGACGAAATAAATGAATGAGATGCACCCATATCAATCAACACATTAGCAATCGAGTTGCAAAACAAAAAGGTACCTCTCACAACAGATAGAGCCGGTACAAGGTCTAGCGTTGTAACAACATACACGCGCCTCGTAGGTCTCTGATCTACCTGCTCACCTCTCAGAGCATAAGATTGCTGCACTGACTAAGCCAAAGAGGCTCCCTGATTAGCCCTCGAGGCCTGTACTGACTGCGTTAGCTGGTGACTCTGTGTCTGCCTCGAACCAAATGCACTAGGTGTGCTACCCAACTGTGGGCAAAACCTCTTTAGGTGCCCTACTTGCCCACACTAATAACAAGTGAGTGGCTAGCCTTTGCCCTGACTTTGGCCTTGAGAATGGGCCGAAGATGAAGCTGCTCGCTGCCCTCCTCCCCTCTGTGGGCAAGCTGGAGACTTCTGGCCCAACTGACCACATTTGTAACAGGTGATGTCTCCCTGACCGCCTCTCCCAAAACCCGAACTCGGCACTGGAAATGTAGACCTTGAATACGCTCCCTAGGATTGCTGAGGGTTAGAACCTCTCTGCCTCTTGCTGTCTCCCTGGCCATCCTGACTCCTCTTAGAGCCCTTCATCCTCTCCTCCTCCGCATGCATGATAGTCTCAAGGTGGGCTGCAGCCTCCACAAGGCACCCATAATCCCTAATCATGGACCCAGCAACTCTAAACATGAGTCTGGTCCTCAATCTCCTTTCGAACTCCAGACAACGGCGTTCCTCAGTCGCCACTAACTCCGGTGCAAACCTAGACAAGCTAAAGATGGCCTCAAACTCAGCCACTGGTGTATTTAACTGCACCAACTTGAGAATTAATCCCTCAATTTCTCCTTCACAGTAGCAAGTAAGTACTTGTCTTGGAAAGCTTCAACAAAGGCCTCCCAAGTCACTCCGATGCGCCGCCGCGCATACTTCCACCACTAACCGCGTCTCCCTTCAGCTGGAAGGATGCCAAGGTCATTCTCAAACCTCCGTCTTCGATGCTGAGCATCTCAAACGTCTTCGTCATCTGCTCCAACCACTCATCAACCTTTAGTGGCTCCTTAGGATCTCCCAAAAACTCATCCAGGTTGGATCGGAAGAACTCCCTTTTAAGAAAAGATGGCCCAGCTTCAGCTACTTCCTGGACTTGATTCTCAGCCCTGAGAAAGTCCATAGATTCCCTCAAAGCTCCAGCCATCTCGCGGGCTAAGGCGCTTATGGCCTGCTGACCATCCGACTCGGCCACATTGGCCTAACCCACTCCTTCCTCCTGCGTCATAATTTCATCCGGTATAGGTATCTCGTGCCTCCTAGGCCTACCACACCTACAACCATGACCTCGTTCTAACATCCTAATAAAGGCAAGAAAAGAGATTAATACATTTACAAATGTGCCGAAGCTAACTCACTCGCGTCCTAATACGATGGACAACTGTAATTCACTCCATATAAGCACATAATCACATAAACACATACGAATTTCATTTCCGGATAATGACCATCCCGTGGCATTGCTAGAGTTCCAGTTAGAAACGGCAGTGATCAAGTGCCTTTCCAACAGGACTCCTAGAAACCCATGGACCCGATCAACATCGTAGAAATTAAATCCCATACCCATATATTCACATAAACACGTTATCATATAAGCACATAATCATTCATACTTAAGTCTCAAACAAGCGAGACAAACCCATTGTGGTACTAACCACTTTCCACATACCCAAAGTATTCAAACCCGGTACGCTCTGATACCAAGTTGTAACGCCCTCAAAATGTGATATAAATCAACCATTCATATGATCTAGAAATATAATAGAAATGTTATACTTTCATTCACCAGAGTCTATATTACAAAAGATATTACATGCATTACACTTTCATAAATGTTCATCTTGAAACTATGGCATGTAACTCTAATTGATAACAACAAAATAAATGCCATACGGGCTTACATCTTTCCAAGACTTCGCTTGGTTACAACAAAAGAATAGTCTAAGTCTTTATACAAGTAAAGCCCTTGGCTTGAATAAACATTTAACACAAAACGAAATAACAAAATGAAGCCTTCTGCCCCTAAACCTCCCAAGCTATGTCCTTGCAAGTGGTATGTCACATGTACCAAAAAATAGTTTCCCAAGTAGGGTGAGCCAAAGCCCAGCATAGATATACTAACACAATGTATGAAATTTAACTAAGATATATATGCATTAGACAAATGTTCAACACTTGAAACCAACTGACATCTTCTTTTCAAGACCAAACCATAACGACATCAATATCCCAAACCGTTTCCATTCATTTATTCAAATCAACTCATAGATATAATCCCTTGTTATCTAAACAAATCCCAAACGAGGCTACAACTCATTTATCAATACTTCAATAGCAATCGTTATTCAATCACTTCAATTTTCTTCCCATTTTAAGGAATCACATCCGAGGGAACCAGCACCCATATATATATATATAAGATTTCAATACTTTTACCCTGGACACTCCGGCCAACTTAATTCTTAATGGAGTCCATCTCCTATCTCCTCCAACACAAATGGAGTACATCCCCTTATCTCCTCCCAAACAATAATACATATACAATGTATTTAAAACATCATCATATACAATGACTACTAAATTCACATATTCAACAATTTAGTCAAACCGTCATATTCAATGACATAATTCATATGGTTAGTTTTAATTTACCTAATCCTCATGCAGTTTCCACAACAATCATAACTATCCTCCACCGATAGCCCAAAATAGATATTTCTAGACAGATATACAATCTATCAAATAGATAATTTATCAAATTTCCATAGGTGAGTGATTTAACAAATCCAACTACTCCATTCATTTATATACCCTTCCAATTTCATATTTTCCATATCAAGTTCATTATATATACAAGATGAATTATTCAACCCAAATTAGGGCAAATTTTCCCATTTTCTCAAATGTCAACCCTATGCCAAATTTCCAATTGAATTGCAAGAGAGCTACATATTCGAGTCGCAAAATCATTTTACAACCCAACATGGGAAAACCCCTCTTTTAATTTGTACTCAAACCCTAGTTTACTCAAATCACTCCCAAATCCCACCATTTATATATCACATCAAATACCTAGGTTAAAAACCATACTAAAGTGTAGAATAACCGTACCTCAAATGTAGAAGCTCAAAGCAGATGATGAAAAAACCCAAAGGTGCCCAAACTCGACTATTCTTGGATCAAATGGAAGCCCACGAGTTGCTCTACCTTTTTCTCGAAGGAAGTAGGGTAATGGTGTTCGGATCAAAGAGTATTTGTAGAGAGAGAGAGAGAGAGTTTTAGAGAGAGGAGGTGCCAGATTAGGGTTTTTTAGAAGAAGGGGATTCAAAAGTGATGTAAAATATCTCTGCTGCGAACTGATATACGCAGTCTTCGCTCGAGCGAAGGAGTTGTCGCTTGAGCGGCCAGACACAACAAATGACCTCGCTCGAGCGCAAGAAGCGTCGTTCGAGCGTGGAATGCAAAGTTTCAGGTCTGTCGCAGATGCACACGCTCGCTCGTGTGTAATAAGTGTCGCTCGAGCGAAGAAACAATTTCACCAGGCTTGCTCGAGCGTAAAAAGCTTCTCTCGAGCAAAGAACTTCACCTTCCCAGAAAAACTGCGTCTGGGAGAGAAACCTGAAGATCCTTAAACCTCACTCGAGCGCAAGAAGTCTCGCTCGAGCGAAGAGGTCAAAATTTGGACAACAACCATCTAAACCAACTAACAACCAACCTGTTCCAAACTCGCCCAACAAGTTCTAAAACTCAAATACAAAGGGTCAAAGGAGAAAACAAGACATGGGTACACTGTTCAACTATGGAACCCAAGTCCAAACACAAAGAAGGTCGGGCAAAACCGGAATCGCTATAGTTTGTGTCTATAAAATTCCTCATTTATCATTTAAATTCTTCATCTAAGTATATATTCATTTCTTACTTAGTTGTATTTTTTATACAAATCAATGTACCCATACAAGTCTCCATACTTTGTATACACATCACATATCAATTTAAGAGATACACATAATTACAATACTAATAATTGATCACATGCCATGTGCAATGCACGTGCTCAACCACTAGTTGAATTTGAAAAGTAGATCTAATTTTTAGATTTAAATAACAATGTTTTAAGGGTAAATTATACTTACCTCCCCTAAGCTTTATGACAATTACAAGGACCTCCCTTGTTATTTTAATAATTACACTAACCTCCCTTACTTTGGAAATTATTAGTAAGATTCACCCATTGTTACCCTCCGTTAGACTATTTGATAAAATTTGCTAATGCCACGTTAATGTCATACCAATAATGACAAAATTACCCCTTAGATGCCTTATCTATTCAAATAAGTAATTTTACTCACCTCCCCCAGGTTTACATATATATTATCAAAGATCCATATATATTTTAACATTATTTAATTAAAATCTTAAAATTCATGCAATATTAAATAAAACTTTTAAATTGTTAAAATATTATTAATGAAAAAAAAATTAATTTTTATTGATAAAATATTTAAAAATAAACAATCTCTCTAAAATTAATGTTTGACAACATTCTAATAATTTAATATAAGACTTATTTCACGCTACATAAACAATGTAAAATTTATCATTTTAAATAATGCATTTATTAGTTGAATCTTTTTTAAAAGTTGAAATATAATGATTCTGGTTTAGACCCGACCCATTTATTGTTTTAGATTCGAGATTCTTTATCTTGATGGTTGTTCATGTCCTTGTTCATCTTATTCCTTGTTGGATTGGATTGTGTGGGTAACGTCATTGCATCTGAAACAGGTTGGGTGTTCGTTTTTCAAAGATGTCTTGGCCCAGAAATTTTCTTGTTCACTCAAGCGAAACTTCTTGCGCTCGAGCGGTCTTTTATAGTCTGCAAAACTACTGAGAGTTTAATATCTATGCTCCAGCGATGCTTCTTGCGCTCTAGCAAACTTTTACAAGTTTGAACTACTGGAAGGGGTGCATTGTGCGCTTGAGCAACCTTTTTGCACTCTAGCGGTGTCTTCGTTTGTGTCTGTACACTCGAGCGATAACTTTGTTCGCTCGAGTGGTCTCATTTATTGTGTTTGGTTGCTCGAGCGGTGTTTTAGTTGATCAAGCGGTCTGCACGTTTGTCAGTTCATAAAAGTCACTTTTTGAGTCATTTTCTCACCCTCCCTCTCTCTCTAAACACTATAAAATCCTAGATTTACTCTCTCTCTCTCTCTCTCTCTAGAACTCATCTTCTACTTTCAAATACACTATCATCCATTGATCTCTACACCCTAGTCCCTTTGATAAAAAGGTAGGGCTCACTTAGAGATTCATTCTAATCGAAGCAAAGTTGATTTTTGGTTTCGTCGAGGTTTCTTCACTCGCTCTCTTGCCTTCTAGCTTCGAGGTGGGGATTTCTCTACACTTTTATATGGTTTTTAACTCGGTTATTTTCTTTTCTAAACAATATTGTGATTTGCGAATTTTTGGATAAACCTAGGGTTTTGGCTATGAAATTAAAAGAGGAGTTTTCAAAACGGTTTCTTGAATATGATTGTGGGTTTGTAAATGTGGTTGAGTTGTGATAAAATGGTGGATTTTTATCCTTGGAATTGATTTATAAAGAAAATGAGATTTTGCTCTAAAATGCGAATATTTAATTTTGTAAAAAGGAAATGGAAATGATGTTGGATTTTATGAAATTGGAATGATGATGATGATGATGATGATGATGATGATGATAATGATGGTGGAGTTGGATATGCATTATCACTCCCATCTTGAAATTTTGAAAATTTTATCTTTATTGAAAATTATCTATCTATTTAGAGATATTTGTTTTAGGCTATTGGTAGAGGATAGCTATGATTGTTGTAAAAATTGCATGACAATTAAGAGAATTGAAACTAATTTGTTATCCATTTGCATTGAACATTGTTGCAAACATAATACATTGAAAATGTATATTGTTTTGTAAAAAAGAGTGAATACTGTGGTGAATCTGGGTAAGGGGGTGTGGTTGTGGTATAATTGTTGGCGTGTGTCCTTGGTGAAAGTGTAGAAACCCATGTGGATAGATACCGAGCCTTTTGGTTAATATTGATAAAAATGGCAATTGGTAGTGCTTGTATAACCTACTGGCAGCCACGTACCTAGAGATTTCCAGTGCTTGTATCCATTGTTCTGTTTTCTATTGTAAATGAAATGTTTTTTTTTATGAATTGTGATATAAACCTGGCATTGCATAGTTTTGAAAAGAGATGTAAAATGTTTTAGGATGAGCATTGTATATGCATTAACCTTATAGTTTTGTTAAGATTCATTCATTGTGTTAGAGTATTTCTACTGGGCTTTGGCTCACCCTATGTGGAAAACCATTTTCAGGTGCTAACGTTATGCCTCCACCAAGGTCGTAGCTTGGGAGGACTTAGAGCCAAGAGCTTCTTTTTATTATGGTTGTAATTATTTTGTACAAGCTTAGGGCTTAATCTGTTTTGAGTTAAAACTCACTTTTGTTGTAATCAAGCATCTCCTTAAAAAGTTGAAGCTATTAGGGCATTTATAGATTTGTTTAACTTTTATTTCATACCATTAACTTGTGGCACATGCTATAGATTCAAGGTTGGGACTTATGAATACATAAATGCGTGTTATTTTTTTGTACAATTGAATTATATGAAACGAGAATGATACTATATTCAGAAATGTATTATTATTTAATAATTATCGTGGGATGATTTTATTGTTTTATTTTCGAGGTGGTACAACTTGGTATCAAAGTTACCATAATGGGGTTATCTCGCTAGTTTGTATTAGAAATAACTTGGTATACTATGTGATAACATGCTTATGTGACTAAGTAGGTATGAGATTTAATTTCTAAGATATTGATTGAGCCTACGAGTTTCTAGAAGTCCTATTAGAAGAGCACTTGATCATTGTTATTTCTGACTGGAACTCTGGTAATGTCACGGGACGATCATTATCTAGAAGGAAAATTTGTATGCGTTTATGTAATTACATGCTTATGTGGAGTGAAGTAGCTATTGTCTACTGCATTAGGATGCGAGTGAGTTAGCTTCGACACATTTGTAAATGTGCTAATCTCTTGTGTTACCTTCATTAGGATGTCATGTGGATGTGGTGGTGGTAGGCATGGTAGGCCTAGACGGCAGGAAGTGCCGTTACCAGATAATATTCCAGCATAGGAGAAAAGGGTTGGTTAGGCCAATGTGGTCAAACCAATTAGTCAATAGGCTATGGGCGCTTTGGCTTGTGAAATGGTCGAAGCCTTGCGGGAATCAATGGACATTCTCAGAGCTGAAAATGAAGTTCATACCCATGTTGTTGAGACAAGGCCATTGTTTTTGAAGACAGAGTTCTTCTGGTCTAATCGGGATGAGTTTTTGGGGGATCCAAAGGAGTCATTGAAGGCGGATGATTGGCTAGAGCAGATGGTGAAGATGTTCGAGATGCTTGGTATCGAGGACGATGGACAGAAAGTGACCTTGGTATCTTTCCAGCTGAAGGGAGATGCGGGTCAATGGTGGAAGTATGCGTGTGGGCGTATTGGGGTGACCTGGGAGGCCTTTGTCAACGCCTTCCCGGACAAGTTTTTGCCTTCCATTGCTAGGAAGAAGTTAAGAGAACAGTTTCTGAAGCTTAAGAAGCTTAACACACCAGTGGCCGAGTTTGAGGCTGCCTTACTGGTTTGTCGAGATTTGCACTGGAATTTGTAGCGACAGAGGAATGCCGTTGCATTAAGTTTGAGAAGAGGTTGAGGACCGGGTTTCTTTTCAAAGTGGCTGGGTCCATGCTTAGGGACTATGGATGCCTTTTGGAGGCGGCGACTCATCTTGAGACCGTGGTTCAGTCAGAAAAGGAACGGATTAGGAGCTCTAGACAGAGAAGTCAGAACGTTCAGAGAAAGACTCAAGACAAAAAGAGGTAGTGGGATCACTTGTTTCAAGTGTGGTCAGCTAGGCTACAAGTCTGTAGTTTTCCCGCATAGAGAAGGAGGGCAACAGTCTGCACCACCTGCGGCTTGTCCTCAGAGCCAGAGTCAAGGGAGAGGGCAGCCGCCTCTCTGTTATCAGTATAGGTAGTCAAGGCACGTGAGGAGGTTTTTCCCTTAGTCAGGTGGCACATCTGGTGCATCTGGTTCGAGGCAAACATAGAGCCATCAGCCTACACCGTCAGCACAAGCCTCGAGGGCCAATCAAAGAGCCTCTTCAGCTTAATCCATGTTCCAAACTTATACTCCGAGGGGTTAGTAGGTAGAGCAGAGACCTACAAGGCGTGTGTATGCTATCACCATGCCAAATTTGTTGCCAGCACCTTTGATAGTGAGAGGTAACTTGTTGGGTAATTCTATTGCTAATATGTTGATTGATACCAATGCATCCCATTCTTTCATTTCGCCTGCTTTTGCATCAGCATTGGGATTAGAAATGGCTCAGTTAGCATCTCCCCTTAGGGTAGAGTCACCTGTTGGTAGTGAGGTTATATTAGACCAAGGGTGTCAGGGTTGTGAAATAGAGGTTGCTGATCGCCGACTTCCTTTTGCTTTTGTGTTGATTGATATGTTGAGTTTTGATGTCATTTTGGTCATAGATTGGTTGTCATCTTATCAGGCCATTGTAGATTGTTACCGTTAAAGGGTTATGGTGTGCACCTTGAGTGGTGATTATTTTTATTTCTTGGGAGACCGATTTGATAGAGCCTTGTTGCCAGTGTATGATTCGCATGGTCGGTGCGAGCTTAGTCTTCTTCTTGCTACATTCTTGGGTGTTGAGAGTGATGTGGTCCGAGTTGAGTTACCAAGGGTACTTGGATGTCTTTTCTGAGGATCTCACTAGTTTGCTACCTCACCGTGAGATAGAGTTCTTTATTTATTTAGTGCCTGGCATGACATTGATTTTTATGACACGGTATAGATTTGCACCCGCCGAGTTGAATGAGTTGAAGATTCAATTCTAGGAATTGCTAGATAGGGGCTTTATCTGCCCTAGTACTTTGCCTTAGAGAGCACCAACTCTCTTCACCAAGAAGAAAGATGGCACATTGCAGCTTTGTATTGATTGCCAAAAATTGAACCAGGTAATTGTTAAGAACAAGTACCCATTACCTCGTATAGACGACTTGTTTGACTAGTTGAAGGGGACTTGCTACTTTTCTAAGATAGACTTGAGATCAGGTTATCACCAGTTGAGAGTGAAGGAGGAGGATATCCATAAAATGACATTTTGTATGCAGTATGGCCATTATGAGTTCTTAGTGATGTATTTTAGGTTAACCGACACACCGGCCTTGTTTATGAATTTAATGAATCAAATCTTTCGTGAGTTCTTAGACCGTTTTGTGGTTTACTTTGTTAATGACATCTTGATTTACTCACCCATTGAAGAGGAACACGAGGAATACTTGTGGATTGTACATGAGTTGCTTAGAGCCCACAAATTGTATGCTAAGTTCCGGAAGTGTGAGTTTTGGTTGAAGGAGGTGAAATTCTTAGGCCATGTGGTATTCGTGGAAGGGGTGACTATAGACTCTTCTAAGATATAGATAGTGCAAGATTGAGAACAACCTAAGAATGCCTTTGAAATCTGGAGTTTTTTCGGGTTAGCTAGGTATTACCGTCATTTTATGAAAGATTTCTCCAGATTGGCCTCACATTTGACTAGACTGATGAAAAAGGGAATTAAGTTTGTGTGGAGTGAGACTTGTGAGAAATCATTTCAAGAGCTTAAGGTTAGACTTACCACTACACCAATGTTGATTATTTCAGAGAGGGGTTTTTGCTATTCAGTGTATTATGATGCATCTTAGGAAGGTTTGGGTTGTGTCTTAATACAAGAAGGGAAGGTAATCGCATATGGCTCACGGCAATTGAAAACACACAAGAGAAACTATCCTACCCACGACTTAGAATTAGCAACTGTGATCTTTGCTTTAAAAATCTGGGGACATTATCTTTATGGTGAGAGATTTGAGGTCTTTTCCGATCATAAGAGTCTGAAGTATCTATTTTCATAGAAAGATTTGAATTCGAAGCAAAGAAGGTCGATGGAGTTTATGGAGGATTACGACTTTGAGTTGCGTTATCCAAGGAAGGCCAATGTATTGGCCGATGCCTTGAGTAGGAAGCACATCAGTAGTGCAGCTAGTATTGCTATCTGGGAATGGGAGATATAGGGCGCTATTGGCAAGTTTGACTTGCATCTTCACAAGTCTGTTGAGTTGGCAGCTTTGTTCACCATAGTTGCACTATAGCGATCCCGGTTTTCCCTTATTGGTTTATTATATTCCGGACTCAGGTCCATGGATGTTGGTTGTTGTCTTACTCTCGTTTCCATCCTTTACTCTTTGTATTTTGAGTCTTGGGTTGTGTTGGGCAGGTTTGAAACAGGTTGGTTGTGTTTGGAAACTAAGAGTTGATGCCTAGATTTTGGCCTTCAAGCTCGAGCGGGGCTTTTGACGCTCGAGCGGGCCCTTTGCTTTTCTTCCTCCGCTCAAGCGGGGAGTTTGACACTCGAGCGGGATTATTCATCTCTCAGTATTTTCCCTGGAGGTCATCGGACGCTCAAGCGTCCACTTTCACGCTCGAGCGAGGACCTTTGTCTACAGAACTTCTAGAAGTGTGCATTCGACGCTCGAGCATGAGTTTGTGTCTGACGCTCGAGCGGGGCGTTCCACGCTCGAGCGAACTGTGTATTATATCAGTCCGAGTTTTAGCATTTTGAATCATTTTTTTGGGCCATTCTCTCACTCTAACTTTCCACAACCCTAATTTGAGAGCTCCTATCTCTAGAACTCCCTCTCCCTCTATATTTTGATCTTGGCTTAGTGAGACCCAATCCTTGTACCTTTATTAAAGTGATAGAGCTTCACAAGATCTCCATTTTGATCCAAAAATCTTGGGGTTAGGAGCACTTTCGAGTTTGTTCATCATCTCCTTTGGGTTCCGAAATTTGAGATAGGGATTACTACTCATATTTATGGTCTTTGACATAAACTTGTGGTCATTTTGATTTAATGTTGAAGTTGGGAAATTTTGGGTGTTAGGGTTTCAAAATGTGTAAAGAGGGGTTTTGTTCTTTTGACCCATACATATGTATTTTGGGTCTTAAAATGAGGGTATTGATGTTTATTGATGATATTTGGACCTTTGGATCAATGTTGAGAAAAGGGAGAGAAAAGCCCTAATTTATTGTGATGAATTAATTTGTATAATTAATTTGGGAAAGTCATGGAAATATGAAATTGAGTTGGGAATAATGGAATTGGGAAATTATGATATTTAATGGTAGAGTTGGATTGATTAATCACTTACCCTTTCAAATTGTAGATAATTTATCTGTTCGATAATTTGTTATCTGTTTAGAAATAAATGTTTTGGGCTATCAGTGGAGTATAGTCTTAATTGTTGTAGACACTGCATGATGATTAGGTGAATTAAAACTAATCATATGAGTATGTCATTGAACATGACGGATGGGATAACACATTGAATATGTGCTTTGCTTGATCATTGTATATGATAAGTGTTTAAATACATTGTATATGTATGTTGTTTGGGAGAAGATAGGGGATGTACTCCACGGTTTGGGAGGAGATAGGAAATGGACTCCTAAACCGGATTTGGGAGGAGATAGGGAATGGACTCCAGTGATAACTAAGTTGGCCGGAGTGTCCAGGATGAAAGTCCCGAAATTTGAATTACGTTTGTATAACGGAGATGATTGAAGTATTGGAATGATGATAATTTGAGTTGTAATCTCATTTGAAATGAAAGTGTTGATTTGTTAATTATGTGAGTTATAGTCTCATTTGAAATTAAATCATTGAAGTATTATTAATATGAGTTGTATGCTCATCATGAACTGTTTGGCTGAATAAGGAACCATATCTATGAATTGGTTTGGATAATAAAATGGAAAGAGATATATGTTTGTTTATATGAGTTAAACATTTATCAAATGCCTGTGTTTTAGTTATTGCTCATATTATGTTTAGCATATCTCTACTGGGCGTTGGCTTACCCTATAAGGGACATCATTTTCAGGTTCAGGAGTTATGCCACCTCCAAGGACGTAGCTTGGACGGTTTTGGGAGTCAAAGACTCTTTTGATCATTTTTGTTATTTTGGTGTTACATGTAAATCAAAGCCAAGGGCTTATTTTTGTATAAAGAGTTAGGACTCTTCTTTTGTTGTAACCAAGTGTTGGCTTGGAAAGTTGTAAGCTCGTGGGGCATTTACTTTTGTTGTCAACGTGTAATACTTTTTGTACTAAATACTCTGATAAATGAAATTATGCTTTATTTTCTTATGTCTATGAATGTCATGATTGTTGGGTTTATATGTATTATTTTGAGGGCATTACAACTTGGTATCAGAGCGTACCGGGATTGAATACTTGGATATGTGGGAAGTGGTTAGTACTACAATGGGTTTGTCTCACTTTTTAGAGATTTAGATGTAATGTTATGTGTCTATTTGATAACATGTTTATGTGACTATTTGGGTATGGGATTTAGTTTCTAGGATGTTGATTGGATCCTTGGGTTTTTGGGAGTCCTGTTGGAAAGGCACTTGATCACTGCCATTTCTAACTGGAACTCTAGCCACTCCTCGGGACTGTCATTATCCGGAAATGAAATTCGTAAGTGCTTACGTGGAATGAATTACTATTATCCATTGCATTATGACGTGAGTGATATAGCTTTGGCACATTTGTGAATGTGCTAATGTCTTCGCTACCTTTATTAGGATGTTAGGACGAGGACGTGGTGGTAGGCGAGGTAGGCCTAGGAGGCAGGAGATGCCTATACCGGATGAAATTCTGGCGTAACAGGAGGGTGTTGGTCAGGCCAATGTGGCCGAGCCAGTAGGTCAGCAGGCCATGAGCGCCTTAGCCCGCGAGATGGCAGGAGCGTTGAGGGAATCTATGGGCATTCTCAGGGCTGAGAATCAAGCCCAAGCCCATGTAGCCGAGGTAGGGCCTTCCTTTCTGAAGAGGGAGTTTTTTCAGTCTAATCCGGATGAGTTTTTGGGGAATCCAAAAGAGCCACTTAAGGATGATGAGTGGCTTGAGCAGATGATGAAGACGTTTGAGATGCTTGGCATCGAAGACAGAGCCTTAAGGGTGACCTTGGTGTCCTTCCAACTGAAGGGAGACGCGGGTCAGTGGTGGAAGTTTGTTCGAGGTCGTATTGGTGGGACTTGGGAGACCTTTGTAGATGCTTTCCAAGAGAAGTTTTTGCCTCCCGCTGTTAAGGAGAAATTGAGGGATCAGTTCTGCCAGCTCAAGCAGCTGAACACACCAATGGCCGAGTTTAAGGATGCATTTACCAGCTGTGGGAGCCGTATAATTAAAGGGGAGAAGTCCGATACGCACAGAGAGCCGGGTGTTAAACGGCTCCATTCTGCTCTGCCGAGACGCCGAGTAGGACTCTCGCAGTATATCGGAAAAAGCACGCCAGATAAATAAAAGAATAAATAAACGATTTAAAAGTAGACTCTTGCCCCGAGGTGGAAAATGGCTATAAATACAAGAGATTCATTTATAAAGGTATGTAAGAATTACTTCTAGAGACGAGCAAGCAAGCTTTCTTGAGAGGAACTAACTTGTCCGTCGGAGTGCTAATTCCGCACCCCGAATCGGAGTTTGTATTTTTGCAGTGACTAGCAGAGGCTCATTGGCGTCTTCAGGGATCCAAGAGTATTTCCAAACCACATTCACCACAATTGGCGCCGTCAGGAATACTCAAACATATCCATGGAAGGCGTGACCAAGATCCTCCGATAGCCACCGACGCCATCGCTACAGAAGACGACTCACCCCAAATAACATGCTCGAAAGAAACCATTATGCGACGACGCACCTTGCGCTTCGACTCGCCAACGACTTCAAAGACAAGAAACAATGCAGTGTCATCGAACAAGCGGGCGTAACGAACAAAGGCTCGAGAACATGATCGCTGAGAACGAACGACTCGTCAAGACTTGGCCCCGAGGTAGCAAAATCTAAGGAAGCCATGCGTAAACCGAGCCATTCCTAAGGATGGGCGGACGGAGACCACGGCCCGACCAAAGGTTACCAACAAATGACTCCAACTCATTATCCACGAGCTCGATGCGAAGGAACGATCCAAACCTCCAGCTCCTCGACAAAGATTCGCGATCAAGAAACAAGCGAAGAAGAAGCAATGAACGAGGAAGATCGTCATGACCCTTTTCGTTCGGAGAATCACGAGGGCGCCCTTGCCCAAGAAATTCAAAGTCTCTCATTCACTCTTACGACGGAAAATCGCACTTAATCGATCATATCCGCTACTACAAACAAAGGCCATGACCTTACATGCGCATAACGAGGCCCTCATGTGCCGAATATTCCCCAGTAGTCTAGGACCGCTAGCCGTCAGGTGGTATTACAAGTTGGAGCCAGCGTCGATCAAGAACTTCCTCCAATTGCAAAAAGTCTTTCAGGGCCAGATTCATTACCAACGAGGTACAACCAAACAGCCGACTCCTCCGGGCGATGCAGATCCAGTCGGGAGAGACGCTCAGAGCGTACTCAGCTCGATATTGGGAGTGCTTCAACCTGGTTGACGACGCTTGCAACGACTCCATGGCCATAACCGCCTTCAAAATGGGCTTACACCTGACAAAGGTTTCAAGCAGCCTTGACCAGAGGCCCCCAAAGCGATCTGGGCCTTGATGAAGAAAGTCGAAGAATATTGCAAAGTCGAAGATGATGCCTCGAGAACAAAGGCCGACAAAGCTCGTAAAACGGAACTCCCTCAAATTGTTTCGGCCAATAAACTCCGTGCCACCAAGCCACGAACCACGACAACGAACCAAGCGAGACAAAGGCGTGATTCCGCCAACAAACGATCAATGCCCCTACCGAAAGCAAACGAGCGATAAGTCGACAAAGAGACGCCAAGGCGAAACGACAAGAAATATACGGAGCTAACAGAACCGATCGGCAATAATGACCAAGGTCCAAAGATTCTCCCGCTTTAAGTGGCCGCCAAAATGATAGGACCCCGACACACGGAGGCGGATGACGATGCGAATACCACAAAGATCACGCCACGAAACCGAGAATTGCTATGCATCAAGGATCATCTGGAAGAATTAGTGCGGTGATGGTCTACCGCAGCAATATGTTAGCAAGGAACGCCGACAAAGCATTAGCCCCGAGACAGACTCACCTCCGCTTGGTGTGATCCATATGATCTACGGTCGGCCGACCGCCGGCCATCCACGCGATCCAATCGCACCTGCCTCCCCAAAACATGACAGTAAACCGGCCCGGTGAAGCCCTCGACGATTGGGTTCGACGACCTCCTCGGAATGAAGGCCGCCCACGCCGACCCTTTGGTCGCCACGCCACGGTTCACGCTGAACGATCCTCATAGACCTGTGGAGTGCCTGAAACTCAGACTACAAAGCTTTTGTAGAACTTCGCCTTAACGAAGTCGGATCTGACCATCGCCCCACCGCTCGGCTTCAACGCTAATCCAGAGTATCCGCCGGGAAGGTCGTGTCACGCTCGGGCGGGCTCAAAACGGTCGACACGTAATTCTTGGTTGTAAAGCTTCCATCGCAAAGATAATGCCATCATAGCCCGCCCCTGGTTGCACGCTCATGAAGGCCGTCCCAAGCACATACCATCAGCTTATGCGCTTCCCAACAGATCGCGGGATTGAAGAGATCCGTGGCTCGCAGCAATCCACACGAATGTAGATCTTATGCGAATTCATCTGCAGACCCAACTTGTGGGACCTGATGCTTGTACTGAAACTTCATTTTAATGAAAACGGATTTTGTTTGCCTGACCTTCAACCCAATTGGGGCCAAAACAAGTCTCCGGATTCGGAGCGCCCTGTCGATGCACGCCATCTCGTCAATAAGCCTCCGGATTCGAGCGCCTTCGTGGATGTCACGATTGGCACAAAACAAGTCTCCGGATTCGAGCGCCTGCCGATGCACGCCATTCGGGTCAATAAGCCTCCGGATTCGAGCGCCGTTCGTGGATGTCACGACACAAAACAAGTCTCCGGATTCGAGCGCTGCCGATGCACGCCATCCGGGCGAATAAGCCTCGGATTCGAGCGCTGCTCGTGGATGTCGCGATTGGCAAAACAAGTCTCCGGATTCGAGCGCCTGTCGATGCACGCCATCTGGGGCGAATAAGTCTCCGGATTCGAGCGCTGCTCGTGGATGTCGCGATTGGCAAAACAAGTCTCCGGATTCGAGCGCCTGCCGATGCACGCCATCTGGGCCGAATAAGCCTCCGGATTCGAGCGCCTTCGTGGATGTCCCGACAAAAACAAGTCTCCGGATTCGAGCGCCTGCCGATGCACGCCATCCGGGGCGAATAAGCTCCGGATTCGAGCGCCGTTCATGGATGTCACGATTGGCCAAAACAAGTCTCCGGATTCGGAGCGCCCTGTCGATGCACGTCATCTGGGGCCGAATAAGCCTCCGGATTCGGTGCGCCCTTCGTGGATGTCGCGATTACACAAAACAAGTCTCCGGATTCGAGCGCCTGCCGATGCATCGCCATCCGGGCCGAATAATCCTCCGGATTCGGAGCGCCCTTCGTGGATGTCGCGATTGGCCACAAGTCCCCGGATTCGAAGCGCCCTTTCGATGCACGTCATTTAGGGCCGAATAAGTCTCCGTGTTCGTAGCACCTTTTAGATGCACGTCATCTGGGCCGAATAAGCCTCCGCCTTCGGAGCGCCCGTCGTGGATATCACGATCGGCCAGAATAAGTTTCCGAATTCGGAACTTCTTTTATTACACGACACCTCCTGGCCTAAATGAGGGCCGAATGCCACGTTAATCAGTCAGAATCACTAACGCCAAGATCTCGGACAACATGCCTTAGCCGCCCGGGAATACAACAATTTGGCTAATCTGTTTAAGGCAAATTTCCCGCTACAAAAAAAAAAAAATAAAAAAGGGGGTTTGAACCACAACAGTTTCAATGGCAAGCTAACAGCAAACTATTAAAGCATATGAAGTAAAATACATAAAATAACACTCTTTATGTAATGACACTTTTTATTCGATTAAAAAGTTGTTACATCGACGCTAATCGTTCAACATTACAATATCTATTTCTAACTTCTAAGACAAACGAATCCATCGATTCAAGGGCACATCCGCGTGCGAATCGCCATCCCCGCCTCGACGCCATCGACAACGTCAAGGCCAAGATCCAAGACAAGGAAGGTCTCGGGAACGGTCGCCAGATTCCTTTCGGGCGACCGCTTCAAAGAACTTGAGACCGACGAGTTTCAGCCTCCTTTCACGGGTTCACCGCCCACACCGGAAAAACCTCCGCCGCCAACCAACGGAACGCCAAGTCCGCCGAAGCCGAGCCTCGCGAATCGTCATCACGCTCGATGACGAGAACTCGACCGTGCATTATCCCATACAATAGCCTCTGGGAACTAAATAGGTTCGATCGCATAAGGGCCTGCTGCTTTTATTCTCGATATGACCCCAATTTCGAGGCCCAAATCTCAAGTAATTCTTATCGGCGTTAAACCCCATGAGACAAAGGCCGATCAACATTCTCCATGACTTGGTTAAACCAACGGTTGACTAAAACGCTGCAAGGGTTAGAACCATCTATCCCAATCGCTAGATATGCGCATTTGTGCCGCCTTGCAAACAAAAACAAGAATGCCGACACCCTTCATCCTCGCTCATGGCTTACCCAATTTGAAATACGCAATGGTTTAATTCTAAATCAGACGGCCATTACATGGAGGCCGATCAAGCCAACCAATCGAATCGGGACATCCAAACGACGAGTCCGATTAGTATATTTTCATCTAGCTAAACATGCAATAAAATTAAACATGCGTACGCCGAATGCGGGAGAGAATTTGATATTTCCCATAAAGCATCTTTTATTAAACATCAAGAAATTACATAATTACGAACGCGACTAGCGTCCGAACCATACAACAAATACATATTATGCGGCATCACCCTCATCCTCACTCTTTTCGACCTCAAAAGCAGAAAACGGGAAGTCCTTCTTACGGTAGCGAGGCGACGCCGCATCAATTCCTGCCAGGCGAAGAGATTCGGCAACTTGAGTTGCCCTGATCCAACCATGCCTAAACCCACGATTTTCACATCGGCAAACTTCTTCGGCGAGCTTTTCCTTGGTCTTTTGAATTCCGACCAGCCGTCCTTCGTGAAAACCTTTTTCATAGGACCTCCCCTTTGCGGACTCCAAGGCGAACATACTCGCCGTATCCCGATCGGCAATGGGATCGCGTATAAGCCGACTGGTAACCCTTTCTTCAACGATTGGGTTCACACTGGCCGTACTGGCCTTGATCGTCCCTAACGCACGCTCAGCCGCCTCCGCTCGAGCCTCCAAACTCCGGATACGCTCTTCCTTTTCCGCCATTTCTCGGCGGCGGCCTAATCGCATGCCGACTTCGTAAGCCGTATAGAGCCCTTTCACCGCTCCATGTATACCCTCGCGAAACGCCGTAGTCCTGACGACCAACCATCGATCTGAACTTCAGGAGAAATATTTGTCGGCGAACTCGACCGCTACATCTGGATCTCGCACGATCGAATCCGCTTCGTCATGGGCTTATTCTTCACAAACACCGCAAAACTCAACGGCGCGAGTCGCGTCGATTTTTTCGACGCGGCGTGTGGCAACTTCGCTTAAGATCGCCTCTCGTCTGGGCGATTTCCGACGCCGAGGAGATCGACGCCTCTCTACTCATAGAGCTCTTGCTCCCGCGCACAAGGGCGCCTCGATGTTCATCGCGATTCATATCGCCACCCAAATCGACCAATGTCTTCGCTTCTTTGTCATTAAAAAGCGTTTGTTCGACATTCGCTGTCGACTTCCTTCAGAGTTCGAACACAAAGACTTACGGACCCTTTAAAAAGTCGCTTCGAACACAGTACCTACCAGACTCTTTACACACTCGCAAAGGCAACGCGATCGAGGCAGATTCATTAATTACAAACCTAATCGTCCGACGCCGAATGGGATGACGGCAGGCGGTGGTTGGTTCAACTCTCCACGAGTTCCCGAGGCAATGGCGTATTCATCAATCTATTCGCCCGAGTGCCCGGTCGGCCCATGATCGGTAGGGCGAAATTGCAAATGCCGATTTTGATTGAATACGTATTGAATTCCACCAAAATTGTTCGCCAGTATCCGGCCGGCCTGCGAATTGAATCCAAAGCGCCCTTATCATGAACCCACTGGGGCAAGGGCAGCTTCATCAATATATTCGGCTCGAGTGCCCAGTCGGCCCATGATCGGTAGGCAGTGAAATTGCAAATGCCGATTTTGATTGAATACGTATTGAATTCCACCAAAATTGTTCGGCCAGGGTATCCAGCCGGCCTGCGAATTGAATCCAAAGCGCCCTTATCATGAACCCACTGGGGCAAGGGCAGCTTCATCAATATATTCGGCTCGAGTGCCCAGTCGGCCCATGATCGGTAGGCAGTGAAATTGCAAATGCCAGTGAAATTGCAAATGCCGATTTTGATTGAATACGTATTGAATCCTACCAAAATTGTTCGGCCACGGTATCCAGCCGGCCTGCGAATTGAATCCAAAGCGCCCTTATCATGAACCCACTGGGGCAAGGGCGTATTCATCAATCTATTCTCGAGTGCCCGATCGGCCCATGATCGTAGGCAATCGAAATTGCAAATGCCGATTTTGACAGGATATTTATTGAAATTGCAAGAACCCGGTTCTTGCGGATATATATTAAACGAACGATATTGCATGTACGGCTTGTTCAGAAGAGCTCTAGGTAAAAATCACCAATGCCACAGTAAAATTTATCCAGTCAGACCAAGTACCCCAACCGGCACACAAGAGGCAATTCGTTTCACGAACCCCCAGAATGCAGGCGGAGCTCACCAATTAGGATTTCCCCACAATACATACAATTCTATTTTACCAAATGCATGGACAAAACATAGAACTCTTTCATTAAAATTAAGCATAGAGCCGTCTCATACAAAGTGTGTGGTGGCAGCAGAAATTAATACGTATTGAAATTACAAGGAAATTTTCATTCATAAATTATTGCGCGCAGATGCTAACCAATTTATACACGAAAACTACCAACGCACTATCCAAGAAGAAAAAACAACAAAGACAAAAAAAAAAGCAGCGCGATTCGTGCGGCTCCCAGATCACTCGTCGGTATCGGATTCAAGCGGCTCAACATCCACCGCTCGTAGGAATTGGCAAATCAATGTAACCTCGGCGGCAAGGGCTTTGAGCCACCCATGCTTGAACCGCGATTCTCAAATTTGGCCACTTCTTCAACATACTCCGACAAGCGGCGCCTCTCCCGCCTCAAAGGCCTCGATTCGGCTTTCTCGCGGGTCGCCTTAAGCTCGTCTAATTGAGCCTCCGCTTCAGCAAGCGCTTTCTGGGAAAGCTTGAGCGATTCCTCGCTCATATTTGCCCCTATCGCATCAATCTGACGGTTGTTCGGCGACTCGAACCCTCTCTTTCTCCGCTTCGGCTCGCGCGCTCTCCATCTCTGCCCTCATAATTTCGAATTCCGCCCTACTTCTCTGACCCTGCAGCTCTGTTTGCAAATGGTCAATTCGCCCGAGAGCATCACGTAGGCGGCGACCCAAGTCGGCGACCCTTCCGATCGTCTGCAAAGACAATTCGGTGTAATTAGACGCCGTTAAACAAACAACAAGGAAACGAAGCTGACTTACCAGGAGCGCCGATTGAGCAGTTAAGGCAACTGCCATGACATCAGGAACGGCACCGAAAGCTTTCTTTGTCGGTAGCAAGGAAATTGAAGCCGCCAGGCTAAGAGCGACGGCCGGATCCTCGCTAGCCGAAGCATCGGATAAAATCGGCGTGCCCCTGATCTTCGGCTGAATAACGAACGGAGCCACCGCGACCGGTTCTTCAAGTCGAGGCCGTTTACTGGCAGGGCCAGCTTCCGAAGTCGCTTCTCCTGCGGCATCGCGTTTTTGGCCTGGCTCCGAAATTAGCTGCACCTGATCGGCCTTTTCTCCGCCCTCCTTATCTCCAGCGGACCACAGCGGCCTCAACCGTGCCCTCGAAACGGCTACAAATGGCGATCAAGCTAGGATTGATTCGCACATTCGATCTTCTCGGGCGGGCGCTCGGCATTTCTTCTGGGCGCCATCTGCGTTAAGCTCTCCTTCGCCATATCCTCAGAAAAATCGCCTGGTAGATCCCCCAAGTTCGCAAAAATATCCCCAGACAAATCTGCTCGTCCTGAGGTAGATGGTTGAGGGGCCTCGGATGCCGAGCGTACGGTCTCGCCGCCCTCGACCCCTTCGGCAGATCCTGCAGTCGGATCGGCAGTCACTTCTACGGTCTGCTCCGCGTCTTCCCCCGAATCAGGAGCTGCAAGACCGATCTGCCGAAGATTTCTGAAGCTGGGAAAGATAAGGGCCGAGAGCTGTTGATCGCCCAATGGAATCGGAATATTATCTGCAGCCGAAAACGTGGTGTAGGTGGGTTCGTACCGAAGAAGGATATGGGCGGCCCTCCCCTGTTTTTGTACGTTTCGACGGCCGAAATACGTCAATGCAGTCTTAATTTCCCCAAGAACTGCGTCATCAACCGAATTCAGAATTTTCTTCAACCTATTACCTGCGGAAGATAGAAAGCGATCTAAGAAAAGGAAGCCGAATAAGGAATAGGCCAACAAATATGAGACATTGCGTGTCAACCTGGTTCACCCTTATGCTCGAATAGGGTCCAGCGATCCGCCTCGGCGAACTCCCAATTACCTCGGACGTTGACCATCACGTCGTCAACTCGCTTACCAGAGCTGGCAAGCATAGTCACTAAATGATGGTCGATATCTTTGTACGAGAAAATATCGCCCCACCCGTGAGGACTTGGCTAAGGCGTAACAATGCCGAATGGCCGGAATCCCAAGGTTAATACTAAGGCGTTGATTCAACTCCACAACCCCCATGATGATTCGAAAGAAATTTACATTGGGTTGAGAAGGAATCAAACCCCAGTAGCGGAGAACGGCCCTGAGAAGTGGGTGTAAGGGGAAGCGAACTCCGCCCTCCGCAATGGACAAAAGAGGGAATACAACCGTGTTCTGGTCTTCCCTCTCCATGTCAAGAGCGTTGTCCGTGACAAGGGATAGATGAACGTCGTCAGGAATGGAAAAATGCTTAGGAAGCGGAGATGCGATCCTGAGAGGAGGTCTTTCAAGTGTTTTGCCATTCTAGTGGAACCAAGTATTCGCCGAGGCTAAAAATAGCAGTAGAAAATAGGGTTACAATGAAGGAGAAGAAGACTTACAAAAAGCGGATGAGACAAAGGAAGGCGGGAAGAGGTTGCGTAAAAACGCGAGCCACGGAGGGATATGCACTGGCGATCCAAAAAGCTCAGAAGACCGACGAAATATGAATTCGAAAGGACTAAAGTTTCAAATCACAATAAATGCTGAGATATACGAATAGAGCGGGAAAATGTAATAATGAGTAAAAAAAAAAAAAAAAAAAAAAAAAAAAAAAGGGCGTGCGCCTCCTGACGTATTGGGACACGCAAAGCCGCCCGATGATAAACTTTTTTCGAATTCCGAGCCAAACACGCCGATTTAACTGCCGGTTAAATAGGGGGTTCGGGGGGCAATTGTGGGAGCCGTATAATTAAAGGGGAGAAGTCCGATACGCACAGAGAGCCGGGTGTTAAACGGCTCCATTCTGCTCTGCCGAGACGCCGAGTAGGACTCTCGGCCGAGTATACCGGAAAAGCACGCCAGATAAATAAAAGAATAAATAAACGATTTAAAAGTAGACTCTTGCCCCGAGGCTGGAAAATGGCTATAAATACAAGAGATTCAGATTTATAAAGGTATGTAAGAATTACTTCTAGAGACTGAGCAAGCAAGCTTTCTTGAGAGGAACTAACTTGTCCGTCGGAGTGCTAATTCCGGCACCCCCGACCGGAGTTTGTATTTTTGCAGGTGACTAGCAGAGGCTCATTGGCGTCTTCCGGGATCTGAAGAGTATTTCCAAACCACATTCACCACACCAGCTTATCGAGGTTTGCACCGGAGTTAGTGGCATCTGAAGAGCGCCGTTGTCTTGAGTTGGAGAAGAAGTTGAGGCACGGGCTCAAGACTAGAGTTGCAGGGTCCATGACTCGGGAGTATGGACGCCTTGTGGATACTGCGGCCCATCTTGAGATTATTATACATGAGGAGGAAGAGAGGTTGAGGGGCTCCAAGAGGAGTCAGGATGGTCAGGGGGATGGTAGGAGGCAGAGGGGTTCTAACCCTCAGCAGTCCCAGGGTGCATTTGTGAGATCTACCTTTCTAGTGCCGAGTTCAGGCTCTTGGAGAGGCAATCAGGGAGACTTTACCTGTTACAAGTGTGGTCAGCTGGGCCACAAGTCTCAAGCTTGCCCGCAGAAGGGAGGAGGGCAGAGAGCATCTTCATCTTCGGCTCGTCCTCAGAGCTAGAGTCAGGGCAGGGGCCAGCCACTCTCGTGTTACCAGTGTGGTCAGGCGGGGCACTTGAAGAGGTTTTGCCCACAGTTGAGTGGCACATCTGGTGCATCTGGGTCGAGGCAGAGTTATCAGCCAGCTCAGTCTGTTCAGGCCTCGAGGGCCAATCAGGGAGCCTCATCATCTTAGTCTATGCAGCAGTCTTTTGCTCCGAGAGGTGAGCAAGTAGATCAGGGGCCTATAGGGCATGTGTATGCTGTTACCGCGCAGGATCTTGTATCGGCTCCATCTGTTGTGAGATATACTTTCTTGTTTTGCAACTCGGTTGCTAATGTGTTGATTGATATGGGTGCATCATATTCCTTTATATCTACTGCATTTGCTTCTGTTTTGGGTTTAGAGTTGGCACAGTTAGTATCTCCTATTTGTGTTGTATCACCTGTTGGGGGTGAGTTGATTTTGAAACATGGGTATAGAGGTTGTGATATGGAGGTCGCCGACCACCGGCTTCTATTTTCTTTTGTAGTAATGGCTATGTCGGGTTTTGATGTGATTTTAGGTATGGACTGGTTATCGTCATACCGGGCTGTTATTGATTGCTACCGCCAGAGGGTTACTATATGTACCTTGAGCAGGGAGTGTTCTCATTTCTTGGGGGATTGGGTTGGTAGTGTCTTGCCACCAGTATATGATCCGTGAAGGCGGAGTGAGCTTAATGTAACAAGCCCGCGGGCGACCTTGCTATAGCTTGGACTCGATTTTTGTCACGGTTCTAAATCTAAACCAAAGAGTCCAAATCCGGCAAATCATTTTGAGAAAAAAAACTGATTTTGAAAAAAGTGCCAAACATGGACTGCTTTGCCAGATACAGAGTCGCCACCTAAATATTTTTTAATGGGGGAATTTAGGAAACCCTGACTCGGTACCAAAGGCCACGTGTCCGTCATTACCAAAGTTGCCTCGGCTCGGGAACTTGGGTACGATTGGGGAAGGTCAGCTATGAGCACCCCCTCTCGCCCGATCCGAAGATCGGCCTCTACTAACCGTGATATGCAGTTTTGAAAATATTATGTGTTCTTATTCCGGTTATTAGCCTATATTTACTATGTTATGCGCACAACAAACAAGTATAGACCGAATCGCCCAATTTGGAACAAAACATTTCATGTTTGCCTTGAAAGTGGTTTGCTACTCGTAAGTAGGCTAAAATGTAGATTTTGCCACCCTTAAGTGGGCTTTAGAAAAGATGGTTTTGCCACTGTCTAGTGGGCTTAAAACTCACAGTTTTAATGCGTTATTCCAATTTAGGTAATTCAGCCTCCATCCACAGGCATTCAAGCAGTTATATCACATAAGTAGCTAGCCTCATGGTAATCGTGCTATTATGGCAGCATTCACACGCATGCGACATGCTAAAGCATTTACCTAGTACTCCAAGCCAAAACAGAAGCTAGTTAGTAATCAATGCGTGATCCTAGCTCATGTTAAAATGGCTAATGCAACACATGCAAGATGCAACTACAATAGGCTCGGCTATCCTACGATGGCATGTGAGATGCTACAAATAACACGTATTCAATTTGGGAATTGAAGTACAATGCAGTTAGCGTGATGTACCGAGCCCTAGTGCATGTAAGACAAATGAATGGATGCACGCATGCATTGCATAAAGTATGCTAATTTAAATATGCCCTAATCTACCATCATAAGCAGGTAAATAAAATGGAAGAAAGACGTGGGGTTGGAAGACATGCACACACGCACCCACACTAATTACAAATTCGTCCTCGCTCGGAGGGACCAAAAGAATATACAATTTAATTAACCTACAAGCTAATTAAATAATTATAGTCCACTTAACTAATTAATAAATCAATTAAGCTACTGAACACAGTAAAGGGCCTCGGGAAGAGGGATGCACGCATGCTCAGATTGGCTTCGCCCGGAAATCCACTGCCATACGCAAGTTGCCTATGTTTTCCCTACTTTGCTCCTCTGAAAATTGCACAATTCCCAAGGTATGCTCCATGGACATTGGGGAACACTACCGGCCAAGAGGAATGGCCACCGGCCAAAGGAGATGATCACCGGCTACTTGTGAAGCCATCGGCCACTGATGGATGGCCGGTCGGCACTGCAAATGGCCGGCCAGCCAAATCTTCCTGTAGAATCCTGTTTTGACAGCAGCAGAGGGCAAAACAAGGCATGGCAATGCATTTCAAGCAAATGTATGCACCACCACATCCCTTATCATATTTATGACTCAAAGGGGCATGGTCCTTGATTCTCGAACCACCAATCGCGCATTTCGATGCGTGATGGCCCAAGAAACCAAGTATGCACTTTGATTTCAAATGAAATGCAATGCAAATAAGCACAAAGAGACCCAACCTCTATCATACTCAATTCAAGAGGCAAGGCAATGCATGCACAATGCAATGCAACCTAGGCATGTGAGCTAAGGATGCAACATGTCAATGCGAGCAAACATACAAGGTATATAACAACCTAGGCAAGCAAGCATGCAAGGCATGAAGCAATGTGACCACATTTGAACAACATGCGAAAGGTGGTCTTAGACCAATATGGACAAGCCTCGGCCATGTCTAAATAGGAAGCCAAAATGCTATGGAATTGAGGCAAATACACACACAAACAATGCATGCAAACATGGCCCAACACTTAAGCATTAAAGAGCATCTTTTAAGCACACTTAAAAGAGGATAATCATGGACGAATAGCATGCATGGAAAGCTCTGAAATCATGTCATAGATGGTGCCAAACCAAGTAAGCAAAACAAGCAAAGCATGTATAGAAGCTTGGAATTAGCCCAAGGACTTAAACCATGATCATATGACACATGAAGCAAATGATCAAAGTGAATCAAAACAGTCCCAAATCATGTCAAAGTAAGCCCCAAAACATCACTTAGATGGCATCTAAATGACCTACACATGGAAGCATACACAAATGTCTAAACATGGAGCATGAAACACCAACCTTATGAAGCATTAAAGGGGCATCAAATGCAAGCATACGAGCATGGAGCAAGGACTGAAATATCATAACTAATGGTGCCAAACCACTGAAATGATGCAAATAGAGCATGGTAGAGGAGCCAACACTCAAGGCATACAAGCTAGATTGCATGGTAGCCATACAAAGCAAGCCATGGATGACCCAAATAACCAAAATCAGACCTAAATCATGCCAAAATATGCATAAAAGCTTCACAAAATTAAGCCAAAATCATGCTAGAAACAAGGCTCAAAACACAAAGCATGTTAAGGCAATTTCATGGCATTACAAGACAAGTATGCCAAGCATGCATGGTGTGTCTAAACCAAGTAAAAAAAGAGGTAATACATGGCAAAATATTACCAAATAACACTTAAGACATGGCCAACATGCACTTAAAAATGGTGCTCACACATGAGGCTAAAATGGCACTTTTTGAAGGCAACAAGGAGAGGGGATGGCCCTCTCCTTCTTAGGACCCTAAACCACCATCCTCACCACTGAAATCCCTCAATATTTCAGTGGTGAGGAGGCCCAAACAAGGTGGTCCCGAAGTTCACAAAAAATAGCACAAAATGGGGCCAAACAAGGCCTAAGAGGGGGTAAACGACCCCAAACACAAAAGTGTCCTTAATGAAGTATCTTAAACACAAAAAAACAGAACTTTTTTATGTTATACACAAAGCTCAAAACAGCAAGAAAGACAGGCTGAAAGCTGGTGCAAAAACGGGGAATAAAAGAGGGTTAGATGCTCACCCTTGTAGACCAACGGGGACAGCAGCCTTTGGTCCCAAAAATCAGTTCCTTAGCCTCTGAAAATGGCCTCCAAGAAGCTTAGATGGATGATGGAGAGGTGTGGTTGAGAGTTGGTGTGCAAAGGGGCCAAGAACCAACACTTATGGAGCTTGAATGTAGAGATATAGAGAGATACAACTCTTGTATGCCTTAGACCAATTCTTGGAACCCTTGCAATAGAAAAGAAGCTCTTCTTTTATAGAGAAGATGGAGGCTTGAAGCTTCTAAGAGAAGCTAAGCAAAAAGGGTCAAGGGGGTCAAGCTTCTCTTAGAAGCTTGGAGCAAAAAGGCCAAGAAGGCCAAGCTTCTTGGAGAAGCTAGACAAAAGAGCCAAGCTTCTTGGAGAAACTAGGCAAAAGGTTCAAGAGGTGCAAGCTTCTTTTGGAAGCTAGAAAGGTGCAAGCTTCTCCAAGAAGCTAAAAAGGTTCAAGCTTCTTAGAGAAGCTAGAACCAAGGTTCAAAAGGTTCAAACTTCCTCAAGAAGCTAGAACCAAGGGTTCAAAAGGTTCAAGCTTCCTCAAGAAGCTAAAACAGGGGGGTCAAAAGGGTAAAGCCTCCCCAAGAAGAGGTCTCGGCCAGAAAAAGAGCCAATCGGCCAACAAAGCTGGCCGACCGACCACAAAAGATGCCGACCGACCACCAATAATGCCGACCGGCCATCACCAATGGCCGGTGGCAAGAAAATAGGGCCGGTGGCCTCAAGCCATGGCCGGTGAGGTGTAGGGATGGCCCACAAGCCCTACCCTGTCCCTCAAAGGCAAAACGCAAGTGTTTGGTGCAAAACCAGACACAAAACAGTCGAATCGAGAGATCCTGAGGCGAGGCGCGTAGCCGAGACCTCCGGGAACTCAAGACGAACACAAACATGGATAATCACCGAGTGTTCAACCGGTGACGTCCAAGTCTTGAGGACGGTCAAAAATGGGGTGTCTACACCTAGTTATCTCCTCGCTAGCTGTATGAGTAGTGAGTGGAATGAGACCCAGGCCGAGTTGCCAAGAGTGGTCTATGAGTACTCGAACGTCTTTCCCAAGGACCTTGTTAGTTTGCCATCCCATCGAGAGATTGAGTTCTCTATCGACTTAGTGCCTGGCACGGCACCGATTTCCATGGCTCCGTATCGTTTTGCCCCAGCCGAGTTGAGTGAGTTAAATATTCAACTCCAGGAGTTACTAGATAAGGACTTTGTCCGCCCTAGTGCTTCGCCATGAGGAGCACTAGCCCTCTTTGCTAAAAAGAAAGATGGGGCTTTGTGACTTTGTATTGATTACAGGAAGTTGAATCGGGCTACGGTTAAGAACAAATACCCTATGCCTCGAATAGATGATCTGTTTGACCAGTTGAAAGGGTCCCGTTGTTTCTCTAAGATAGATTTGAGATCGGGTTACCATCAATTGAGGGTCAGGGAGGAGAATATCCCAAAGACGGCATTCCTTACGCGGTATGGCCATTATGAGTTTCTGGTGATGCCTTTTGGGCTCACCAATGCACCAACAGTGTTTATGGACTTGATGAACCGGATTTTTAGGCCAGTGGTAAGAACAACGTAGGGGCAGGCATTGGTCCCCATGAACACCTTCAGTGGGCTGTTGAGGCTTTGAAAGCCGAATGGCTGAACAAACAGCAAGTGATTGCAGTTGTTGCACAGATTGTGGATGGCACTTTTGCCACTCAGGATGAGAGCACTCTAAATCAAGGGGCAAGCCGGAAAAGGGGATGTTGTACCAGAAACCCCCCTTTCAGCTCCAATCTTACACTCGGAAGAGATCATCAAAAGTCAACACCTACCGCCCTTTCCCCGGTACATCCAACACAACCTCACAAACCTCAAAGTACCCACCTCGAGGCCAGACGTTCTTCACCCCGCTTTATATGTCCTTATCCAAAGCCATAGGTGTGTTGATCAAAAAAGGCCATCTGAAACCCCTGGAACCGTGGCCATTACCAGACAAACTTCCTCCCTCTCATGATCCAGCTAAGTCCTGTGCCTTCCATCAACAAACCGGTCATGGCAGTGATAGTTGTTACCGTTTTCGCCATGAAATACAAGATCTGATTGACAATGAAGTCATAGTCGCACTAAGCTCTGCAAAGTCTATCGACACTGGATCAGTGAACTTGGGGGATAATGTGATCGTTTGAATGGGCGATGAACCACCTGCGGATGGCGCTCATTTTACTCCAAATATGGTGGATGGCATGCACTATTTTGAGCAATGTACAAATGCTGTTAATTTTCCTTTTTGACTAGGGTATTAGGTCAGTCTTGTTGTGTTGTTTTGAGTCAGTCCTGTTTTGTTAAGAGTCAGGTGATTTCGGGGGTGTTATCTCGGGCATCACTATCTTGTTTTGTGTTTATCTTTTACACTCTTTCTTTTGAGTCTGTTTCTGCCTTGCAGCCAGTTGCGCCAGAAGATTTGAATGAAACAACAGTGATTTTCACACTCTTGAGTTTGTTTCTGCCTTAAGCCAATGGTGTCAGAAGTTTTGAATGAAAAGGCAGTGCTTGTCACCTACTTTTCTATGCCTTAAAATTATTGCATTCACCTACGTTTTTCAAAACTTTGTGAACATTGTGATGAAAACAAAAAGGGAGGAATTCCTCTGGATTTGCAAAATTTGATCAATTGAGAGGTAGAGAAGCATACTAAGCCCTTAATGAATGAAATCATGTTTGTTAATGTGAGTACTGAGAAGGATCCTGGCTGGACCCAAATTGGTTCTACATTGTCTTCGGCGCGAGCGATTAGTCGCTTTCTTAAAAGATTTCAAAAAATGTTTTGCGCCGTCCTGCGAAGACCTGTGTAGAATCGTTTTTGAGATTGTGCAGTCTAGGATCGCTCTCAACCTCGAGACTCGACCCCTTTTTGCTTTTAAACCTTGAACTTGGATTCAGAATGTTCAACGATCAATCACAACATAAGGCTTATATGGCTAGATCAGAAGCAAGCCTTGGACTAGGGGCAAGAAGGTCAGATATGATCAAAACAAAGCTTGCAAAGCTAGATGAGAAGCAGCCCTTGAACTAGGGGCAAAAAATGTCAGATGTGCTCGAAGAATCAAAAATTGGGACATTTCTCAAGCTAACAAAGATCGGCAAGAATGCTAAATCCCAGAAGGGAGGAAAGAAGAAAGTTTTTACTGAAGAACAACTGAGCTCCTATCCACAACACTAGGGGCAAATTCAGCCCCCATTGGATGAACTTCTACATCATCAGCGAACAGCAGCCATTCTTCTAGATTCAGGTGGCTTCGAGATCCTAAAACCATTCGACATGGACAAAGCTACACTTTTACCCTTGAGAGGCTCGCTGGGCCGAAAACCCGGAAGGGCGACTCAGGCAAAAGTTAGATCAAGAAAAAGAAGAAAAAGAACAAAAAAGAAAAAATGCAAAGATTGAAAAAAGAAAAAATGAAGAAAAAATGAAAAGAAGAGAAAAACAAAGCTCGCAAGGTTGAAAACCCAGAAAGGGCGGCCTTAGCAAAAGTTAGAGCGCAAAAGGAGAGGTTAATATCCGAGTGTACCTTAACCCGAACTACGTAAGGCTTGATTCCCATGTTTGGGATACGTAGACAACTTCATTCTGAAGTCCAGCCATAAACACTTCCAAATCAACTGTGTCCATGTAATGGTTTTGATCATCTTTGTCTTCCCTGTATCTGAGAGTTCGGTTGTGATCGTCACTATGAGGACTGGTTACAGTATGCTGCGGCGCTATTCAGACAAGGGACAACTTTCCATTGCCATCAGTTGCTATTCAAACAAGGGGCAACTTTTCGTTGCCATACAGTGCGCTGTGGTGCCATTCAGACAAGGGGCAATTTTCCATTGTTTTGGATATGAGGTTGTGCATCTCGAGACTAAATTCTATGTTGGTCGAGAAGTGGCCATTTGCAAAAATAGTTTTTGAGATTTTTTTTAATGAGGTTGACTAATTTTCTCGAACATTATTCCATTTTTCTAAAATTGGATCATTTCTTGGACCCAAAAAAGGAAAATTTTCAGTGCCCATAGCCTGACTTGCATGATTTCAAATCAAAAGTTGAACAAGTATGTTAATCTAACTCTCATATTGATTAAAATTGTTTTAGCGGAAGCTCAAAAATAAAAAAATGGTCAAAATGATAAACTAGGGGCACAGTTGAGTCAAGTTTTCTGTCTTTTTCCCCTTGTCAACATACTTGCCAGAAAGGGCATTCTACTTGCCAGAAAGGGCACTGCACTTGCCAGAAAAGGGCACAACTGAAGCTAACAACAAAAGGGTAGAAAGCTCTCTCATCCTCCGAGCAGCGAGGTATCAAGTCAAGTGCGAAGCACGAACTGGAAAAGGAGTAGGATATTCCACTCCCTTATTCGAAAATTTCTGGTCACATCCGAACTGGCCAAGGACGTCATCAACCGATGTCAGCTGCAGATTTGCTATACACCTAACTATAGCGCAACCCCTCTGTGGAAGGAACTCACTGGCTATGAGCGGAAGAAGAAGAATTTAGCAAAATGCTAGGGGCAAGATCACACAACTTCTTATTTATCCACCAACCACCCAGGGGAGGGATAAAAAAGAAGAGAGATTGAAGAATATAGAGATGTGCGCTGAGAGAAAAAGGTGAGGAAAGGGCTTTTTTAGAAAACAAGAGCCTGAGGGCCAAGTGAAGTGAGAAACACAAATTAGAAAGGGTGGGAAACAATACCCGGAGAAACTAGCTTCTCATGATCTGAGAGGTCTCTCGTCTTTGTAATACGTCTGAGAGTCGTGTTGGTTGTGTTTTTGTTTGTCTCGATTCTTGTTTTGAGTCGTTATAAGTGTTACTCGATGTATTTTAGGTTGTTTACCTTTTGTTTTTCTTTGTTGAGTCGTTTTGACTGCGGTCAGTTGTAGGCTCATTACCCGGTTGAGAACCCCTTTCTCATTTCAATTTGAAAAAATAAATCGCTTTGTGCTCACAGTGTTGTGCCATTATTCACATTTGTGCAAAATGAGAATTCGTTCTTTCATAAGCTGCAGGGTTCAACCCAGGTCATGTGAGAACAGTAAAACCAGGACCTATCTGAAGCTATACGGGTTCCAGACTGCAAAGCAAAAGAAAAGAGGGAAAATTTAGAGCATCTTAGTATGTTTCAACTCCAGCAAATTTCGAGACTGCATTCCAGGTGCATCTTGTCAGGCCTCGCCTTTCTTTGGAGTATGAGTGTATCTCGACCCCAAGCTTAAGCCTGCTTCATGTCAGAATGGCAATGAAAGTAGCAGCAGAAGTTATCTCTCACCAATATGAACAGGATGTATCCTTTTTGAGTTGCACATGTTGTAAAGTCCTCTGAGGGGTAAATCGGAGGCACCAGAGTACATGTTTGATGCCCCTCTATTGCATAGATTTTTCACTTTCATATACACTTCTGTTGCATGCGTATAGCACATCGTTACGATTCATGCATAGAATATGCTTGCTTTCGATTTCGCATAGAATATGCTTTGCTTTCAATATTGCATAAAATATGTTTTCAATATTGCTTAGAATATGCTCTTGTTTTTTGCATAGAAAATGCACTCTTCCATACTTGCATAGAAAATGCTCGTATCTTTTGCATAGAAAATGAACTCTTCCATACTTGCATAGAAAATGCATTTTATCGCACTTTTTTGTGCACCTTACTTGCACTTTCTTGTGCATTGTAACTCACTCGCACTATCATGTGCACTTACACTTTGTATCTCACTCGCACTGTCTTGTGCACTTACACTTTGTGTCTCGCTCGCGCTTTCTTGCGCATCGCACTGTTTTGTGAAGCTTTACACTCGCACTCTCTTGCGCATCGCACTGTTTTGTGCAGTTTACACTCGCGCTCTCTTGCGCATTGCACTGTTTTGTGCAGTTTACACTCATGCTTTCTTGCGCATCACACTATTTTGTGCAGTTTACACTTGCGCTCTCTTGCGTATCGCACTGTTTTGTGCAGTTTATACTCGCGCTTTCTTGCGCATCTCACTATCCTGTACATTTCATTACATGCTCTCATCTTGCATAGAAAATTCTTGTATCTTTTGTATTGAACTTGCATCGTGCTATCTTGCGCACCTTACTTGCACTTGTTAGTGCATTACATTGTTCGCGCTTTCTTGCACACCTTACCTGCACTTGTTAGTGCATTGCATTGTTTGCGCTTTCGTGTGCATCTTACCTGCACTTGTTAGTGCATCACATTGCTCATGTTGTCTGGCGCACCCTTTGTCTTAGCACTGTCTTGTGCACACACTTGCATCGCACTGTTTTGTGCATTCACCCCGCATACCACTGTCTTATGCACATTGTATTTTTATATTACTCACACTGTCTTGTGCACTCACCTGGTCTAGGAGACCTTAAATCCTCTGAAGGTGCAATTCCTTTGGTGTTTGTCGTGCCCGAACAACTTCCGGTGGTCTTGTATAGCCACTTGCCTGTGTTTACGATAAGTTCCTTGGAGACCAACTGAGACGGTGGAAATTAGAGTTTGAATGGCTCATGCCTAGAACGCAAAGGTTCGGGATTTCCGAGACTAAAGTCTGGCTTAAATACCCAGGGGTATATCCTCGGCTTGAAATCTGTATGGCAGCCCCATAGATTGAGATAGCATGTGTATGCGCCTCAATTCTGGATACTAAACCAACCTAGTCTATCACCCTGTTGGAGAATAGGGAAAGCTGCAACTATAGTTAGGGAGAAAAGTAGTACCTGCAGTTCAACCGAGAAGAAGGGGAAAGTCCCCAGCAGCATGAGGTGAGTCATCACCAATTACCCCTGTAAGGTACCTTCACTTCTTAACTACTACATCATCTAGTATGTCTATTGCATTGTACATAGCATCTATCGCATGTATTTACTGCATATCTGTTATATCGCCTGCATCATTTCCATGATAAGCTTAGTTTGGCTTGTGCCCATACTTTTCGCGTTAAAGCATGGTTCTGTGATTATGTGTACGCGCCTAATCCACTAAGAGAATTGTGGTCTGAGGGTGTCGGCATCTTTTCTATGTTAGACGTGGTCTATTTTGTGTCTATGCCTATTCTAGGCAAAATGTGATTTGGCCGTGTGCCTTATCCATTGCATCCATTGCATCCATCACATTGTAGTTTGTTGCATTCAGCATGTAGGATCACGATCTTTCCTTAGCAGGTCATTCCTCACTTATATCATGCCACCCAATTACTTGTATTCTTCTGCGAAACACATATTTCTGTCTGTGCATACACCTATTCCACTAAGAGAATTGTGGTTAGAGCGCTCCGGCACCTTTTCTATGTTACACGTAGTTTGATTTTGCATCTTCATCTCTTTATGATATTCGTGAGGTTTTGCACCGCTTGTGGTTTGATCAATTTCATTGCATTGTATATCATTTACACTGTTTTATTGCATTGTGTATCATTTTGCATTTCGCACTCTGCCCCTGAACTACGCTGGTTTGATTCCTTGCAAACAGATACGTAGGCAGCCTGCGGGCACAGCCATTTATTTATCTACATTTGTATTTTGTTTGCTTGTCCAAGTCTTCGGCCTTGTCAAAAATGGGTCATCTCTAGGCTTTTAAATTCACTCACGTCATTTCATGACTTTCGAGTTCTATCAAAGAGGGGCAACTGTAGACACCCCATTTTTTACCGCCTTTAAGACTTGGGTGCTATTGATGGTTTACTTGGTGGTGAAAGATGTGCAGGGCAAAGGTTCGATTTCTTCGGCAAGAGAAGAGTCAAATCCTAACCTCACACCCCGTTTTTGACCAAATCTATTTTGAATGGTTTTTAGACCTTAAAACCCTCTCTTTCAAAATATTTTTGAAATAAAGTTCCTACGATGTTCCGAGGCTCGCATTTTGTCAAATGTTGCGCTTTTCGGTAAACCGAGCAAGGCCAAAGTGGAAATGAATGAAAGAGAGATGAAATCTCTGGAAAATATTTCAAAACACCTTGCTTAGGGGTTTGGAGTTGAAGAAAAGAGGAGAAGAGGGAAGAAACCTAGTTGAGAAAGAGTTGGGCATGAATTGCTAAGAGAGAGTCGAGTAGCCCTCGCTAAATTAGGCCTATCCTTTTGTATACTTGGATTTAAGCTATGAGACCACCACCGTTGGAAATCTTACTTTTGGGGCTTCATCTTGCACTCAAGAATCTCCTAAAGCCGAGTCCGGATGGGGGAGATATGGTTGATGAAAGTTGGGCATCATTCCGTTTGGACCGAAACTGAGCAGCCTTCACTAAAAGAGGGATATCTCTTAGCACACATAGAATTTTTGATGTGAAACTTCCATATTTAGAAAAAAGACTTCTGGGGCTATAGTTTAGGCTCAAGAATGACCTGAAAAAGCATCCAGATGAAGGAGTTAGACTTGCATCAAGTCATGGACCAGGACTGATTTTTCCCATCGGCCTCTATAGCACTACATCAGCCACAATTTGACCTCAGCAGCTATATGTCGGCCAAAAGCGAACCTTATCGGCCAAAAATGATGGCCGGTCAGCACCAAAGATGGCCGGTTAGCCAGAAGTGTCCAGAAAGCCCAGAATTGGTAGATATTTATCCTCCAACTGTTCCAGGCTATCCTAGATATTTCTAAATTGAGATGTTTCCGAACCAATGCTCATATATTGCTATATATTAAGCCATATCTCAAGAGTTGAGGGGTTGGCAATTGTGGGACTCTCTCTCTCTAAAAACTCCTCTCTCTACAAGACTTTGTGAGCAAAAATTTGAGCCTCTCTCCTTAGAAGCTCCTCTTTTTGTTTTGAGCCTTAAGCTTAGAATCCTCTACACTTTTGCAAAGAGACCCTTAACCAAACTTAACCACCATTGGGATGAGGTTCTTTGAGGATCATTTGGAGCTCCAAAAGGCTAATTTTGGCTCAGGTTTTGGCTGGTTTTGCTGCTGTCCTTCAAGGTGCTTCAAGGGTAAGCTCTTGTTCCTTTAAACCTCAACTTTCCATGCTTGTTTTACTATCTTTGCAAACTGATTTTGGCTTGGTTTTGAACTAATAAAATCTCTATTTTTCAATCCTAAAAGTGTTGGTTTAAGCCTTGTTTGGCTAGGGGGTTGTCTCTCCTTTTTGTTCCTTAGCTTGTATAGCTTTTGAGCCATCATCTAAGGCCTTTCAAAACAAATTTTCGTGGCCTTTCAACCACTGAAATCCAGAGGATTTTTAGTGATAAAAACTCTGTTTTGAGGTCCCAAATGTGTGGGGGGTTGTCCCCCCACTCCTCTTCTCTTATTTATATGTCTTTTTGGCCTATCAAAGGAGCATGTATCTCTATACTTTTGAGGCTTTGTTTAGGAACTTTTTTGTGACTTTTAGGACCTTCCTTGACTCTATCGATGGCTAGTTTGGTCACCCCTTGCACGCATCTTGTATGTGTAGTGTAATCCCATTTGTGGCTCATCAAAGTAGCATGTCTTTCTAGCATGTATTGGCTTCATTTCAGTAGGTTTTTGGCCATCATTTGACATGCCATAACTCTGATTTGGGTTGTTTTGGTAGCCTCTTGCATGATCTATGTACTTATAGTGCAAAACTTGCTTACTAGCCTTGTATGCATGATGTTTTGGTCAAGCATGCTAGCTTATGTTGGCTATACTCCATACATGTTTTAGCATTATTTTGGGCTGTTTTAGGACTGTTTTGGGCTTCCATGGTCATATGACTCATGTTCTGTATAGCTATAGTGCAAATGCCTTGACTAGTCTTGAGTTTTGAGGCCCCTACCATGCTATACTTGTGACGTTTGCATGCCTTGGCATCATTTGGCATTGAATTTCAGAGCTTATATCTGTGCCATACCCCCATGTTTATCACTCTTTAATTGTATTTAAGAGTTGTGTCTTTATGCCTTGTTTGTGAGCTAATACATGAGCATATCTTTCTTGCCATCTATGCTGCGAGTCTAGCATGTTTTTGCTACTATTTTGACCTTCCTTAGGTCTGTTTTGAATGATTGTGGCCATTTGAGCATTACTTAGTATGGTTGTAGTATAAAGCCCTTGACTAGCTTTGTGTTTCAAGCTTCTTGACATGCTTTCTTTGAGCTATTTGCATGATTTAGCATCCTTTGGAATGTAATTTCAGAGCTTGCTTCATTGCTACCTTCTCACATTTGTCACCTCTTCATCATGTTTGAGAGTTGTACTATTATGCTTAGGCCATGGGCCAATGCATTGACCATGCATTTCCTTACTTTTCAAGCTATCATTTCATCATTATGGCCACTGATTTGGGCTTGACTGAGGTCTGCCCATTTTAGTTTAAGTCCATCTTGCATGATCTTTGCATGTTGTTGCATGCTTGACATGTTGCACGTTGTTGCATGCTTACTTGTTTGCATGTTGTTGCATGCTTGCCCATCTTTGCATCCCAGGCATGTTTGTATGTTTAGGTTTCATTTTGCATGCTTGCTACCTTGCATTTTGTCACATGCTTACTTAGGTTGCATTGCATTTGGCATGCTTGTTACCTTGACCTTGTGTGCATGTTTGAGGCATATTGCATTTGGCATACTTATGTTGCATTGCATAGCTTTTCCATGTTGCATTGTATTACATTGTGTTTGGTTTGGGGTGTCAAGCCAAACACGAGGACCAAGGGACGTTTCGTACTTGAAGTGATGAAATGTGTCTCAATCCTCGATGGCCGACGCTCTTGATCAAACATGATAGAGTTCTAGGCATTCATATGTTTTTGTTGCATTCATTCCACATTGATTTGCACACTTGGCTCCTTTGGCCATCATGCATTGAAATGCGCGATTGATGGTCCGAGGGTCGAGAACCATACTCCCTTGAGTTCATGACATGATAGGAAGGGTGGTTGTGCACATATTGCCTTGAAAATGCATTGTCATGCTCTTTTTGTCCTCTGCTGCAGTAAAAGAGCATTCTGCAGGAAGATATGGCCGGTCGGCCATCTTCAGTGCTGATCGACTAAACATTGTTGGCCGAGATCCTCACAAATGGTCGATGACCAATTCCACATGGCTGATGTTCCTATATTTTGGCCGGTGACATCCCACAATCCTCAGGGAATGGTTCGGAAGCATCCTTGGGACTTGTGCAGTTTTCAGAGGTGTAAAACAGTGCAAACAGAGGCAATATGTGGCATGGCAACGGGTTTCCACGTGAGGCGATTGAGCATGCATCATTCAATCATTTCGAGGCGGAGCTGCGGTGACCTCTTTAGTTTCATAGCTTAGTTAATTTTTTTAAATTAGTTAAGGGTTTTGTAATATTTAATTAGCTAGGGTAGTTGATTATTCATTCAGTTTGCATTATTTATTCAGACCCTTCGTCGAGAGGGCGAATTTTGTAATAAGTGTGCGTGAGTGTGTGATTGCTTTCCAACCCCACGTCTTTCTCCCTTTTACTTACCTGCTTTCAATGGTTAGTTTTAGGTCATGTTTCAACTAGCATCCTTATGCTCGCATGTTTGCATCATTCAACTGTATTGCATGCACCGGGCTCGGCGCATCATACTAACCGCATAGCATTTCAATTCCAACTTGAATACGTGTATCCATTTGTCGCATTTCACATACCATTCTTAGATAGCCGAGCCTATTCTAGTTGCATTTTGCATGTGTTACATTAGGCATCTCAACATAGCTAGGATCATGCATTGATTACTAACTAGCTATTGTTTTGGCTCGGAGTACTAGGTAAGCTTATATGCTTTAGCATCTTGCATGAGTGTGAGTGTTAACCTGACCGCATGCTTGCCATGAGGCTAACCGCTTATATGATATAACTGTCTGAATGCCTGTGGGTGTAGGTTAGATTACTTGAATTGGAACAATTCATTGAAATGCGAGTTTTAAGCCCCTTTGATTGTGACAAAATCATGTTTTCTAAGCCCACTCGAAGGTGGCAAATCCACGTCTTAGCCTACTTGAGAGTAGCACCTTCAAACCATTTCCAAACAAACAAACATGAGATGATTTGTTCCAACTTAGGCGATCTAGTCTATATTTGTGTGTTGTGTGCATCACATAGTAATTCTAGGCTAATAACCAGAATAAGAATGCATGTGTTTTCAAAAACAAGATATCATGTTAGTAAAGGTCGATCTTCGATCGGGCTAGCGGGGGTGCTCATTGCATGACCTTCCCCTCTCGTACCCAAGTTCCCAAGCCGAGGAAACTTTGGTGATGACAGACACGTGGCCTTAGGCAACGAGTCAGGGTTTCCTAAATTCCCCCAAAATAAATATTTAGGTGGCTACTCTATATCTGGCAAAGCAGTCCATGTTTGGCACTTCTTTCTTAAAAATCAGTTTTTCAAAACGATTTGCCGGATTTAGACTCTTTGGTGATTTATCGGTCTCGCATTGCACTTTGCGAGATTAGATTCAGAACTGTGACATTTGAGTCCGAACTGTAGTAGCAAAGCCCACAGGCACGTCTACACATACCCTTACACATATCTAGTCACAAATATCATAGTGGATTAAATGCGCCAATACAAATGACCTTCTATGGCTTTCCTACTCACTTGTGTGCAACCATTGCGAACAAAGTTACACATTCATATGAGAGCAGGATGTCACAAGCGAGTGGGCCCGAGAGGGTCTACTCAAACCATCCATGTCATCTCCTCATTATTGTGATTAAGTATAACAAACCACCGGTTTATGTCCAATGTCATAAACTAATTCCAATCATTCTAATGTGTGAGTTCTCGAAGACAAGTTTTAAAGGTTTAGGCCCAACTAGGTAATGACTCACAACTAATTCATATTCACTAGATCATAAAAGGATGTCATGGAGATATCAAGTGCACCTAAGTCGCAAATTTAACTAGTAAGTGCTAATCCCCTGCACCTTCAAGTCAGTTTTATTCTCTATACACTTTAACGCATCTAGTTGAAAGACGACGATACTCCTCTTGCCATTTCTATTTCTCGCTTCATAGTTACTTGCAATTAATTCTACTATCCACAAGAATGAGAGAATAAGCTATCAACTATGATAGCTCCTGAAGTAACTTAAGCGCGAATTAGGCTAAAGAGTCTAATTCAACACAATCCTCTCACAAGCGATGCGTCAAATTCTTAGAGTCATAACAACCTTGTAGGCCTTGACCTTTTCATTACTATGTTGCAACGTTTGCGCTTAGTGGTAAACATCATTCAAAAGCTTTAGCCTAGGTAAGGAATCATACAAAGAAGCACCTCTTCATATCTCACACTCAAGTGTAGAAATAGTAAGTGTCCAGACTTAAACAAGTTGGCAATGCTAATAGATTTTGCAGCCACTAAACACTAATATTTTCACTCAGTGTTAATAGATTTTGCAGCTTCTAAGCGCTAATCTTTTAACTTCACGTGATATTTCAACGCACACTATTATAGTGCATAAAATTTTGCTCCATCCACTCCCAATAATTGGGTAGAGAGCAAAACACTGCTCATACTGGCTACTCGTCTTACACTTAATGACTAATTTATTTAAACTCGCATTTCTTGGATGATGTGACTCTTGAATGTTACTTTATCCAATGATTTAACATTATTTACAAGTCAAATTACAAAATCAATCCGCGCAGCTCAAAAGTCAAGATCATATATAGATCTATTGAGGGCTTACTAATTTCACAACTCCAAACCTCGCCAATCAAAACTACGTAGTGTCCCGCTAACGATAGCGCACACATCATTTTTTTTTTATTGTGCCAAACAAGGCAACAAAACCACGGCGACTTTGAGTCATGTTTCCTTACTTTGGCTCAATTAAGGTCTGACCTAAAGTCTCTAAGACTTTTGCTCATCTAAAGAATGATTACATTGTTTACATTTGAACATCTCTACTAAGTCTAGGTCAACCAAATTAACTTCCATAAGCTAAGTCAATTTAGAGAGAAATTCACATTGGTATTCATTTGATTAACATAATATGATTTTGCTACAAAAATCTAAATTAAATAGTGACAATATTACAGAAGTCGCAAGATCAAAAATTCGCTATGCTCGTAATCATCTCTTGCCCCATAAATGACAATTATCTATAATTTAATTTAATTTATGCGCAAAATATTAATTTTTGGGAGTAAATCTACAAAGATTTCTCTCAACCGAACAATCTCCCACTGACTATGGCATGTCTAAAAGCATGATAAAATATTCTAATTCTATACAATAGCATCATAATGTAGATTCACAATCAACTCATGCTATGTTACAATTAATAATGGAATTGAAACAAATAAAAAAAAATAATCATGCTATTAGAATCACAACATATTAGAAACTCTAGGCAAAAAACAACAATATACTGTATTTAATATTTAGATTATGCCATAACAGAAAGTATATAACTTCTAGAATTTTCTGGTATTTTTCAGAATTTTAAATAATTAATAAACACACATGAAATCATAAATAAATATTCCAGAATCTGGAAAAATGCAACAATCATACCAGTAAATAGTAAACCATTACAATGGTCTACAATAAAATTTTCATCTCTTGAAACTTAATCGTGCAACACCAGAAGCATTTTAAAGCAGAAATAATGAATTATTATTTCAAGAAAAATATTTTTTATTTTCATAAAATTTTGGAAATTCTACAGAAGATAGAAAATTTAATTTTGAGTCTAACAGTATCAACCATGATTAAATCAAAGCTATAACGAATTACTTATGACTATTTAACGCAATTCTAAATTTAAAAATAATAATAAAAAAAAAATAGACCCTTACACCTAGCTGCCAAAACCAGCTGTTGGCGTGAAAAAAACTCATTTCATTTCATTTCTGGCTTGAGCGCAGAAGACGTGGCGCAGCTCGAAGTAGCGCGACTTAACGCACGCATGGAAAGGCGCAAGTTGCGCGTGGCAACGCTTGGCAGCGTGTGGAAAGCGCGTGGCGTGTAGTGGCTCATGGAAGCGCGTGGCAGTCGCTGACAGCATCATCTGGCACGTGAGGATCACGCGCTACCTTCCGGGGTGTTTCTTGGTCCAAAATCCTTGTCATGCTCCTCCAAGAGCAATTTAACATAAAAATATTGAATTTTTTATTAATGAAAAATATTTTACTTTTCATAAAATGATGAAACTTTAATATCTTGTATAAAAAATTCATTACGAACCCAACAGTATAAGCCATGCTTCAATAAGAATTATAACGAATAATTTAGAAGCAATTAACGTAGTTTTAAAATTAAAACAAAACAAATAAAGCCTTAACGCAGCTGCCTTTCGGGGCTTGTGTGTCACGCTGACATCAGTGCGCAGCAATTTTGTCTTCTTCTCTGTTTTGTTTAAGTCTCGCCTCAAATTAGGGTTTGAGTTTTCTCCTCAACCGTAAGTCAGAATCTAGCCCATAATATACCGTTTCAAAGGTATTGAAACAAAGATTTCAAATATATAATTTTCATAATATAAAAACAAAGCATGTAAAACCAGCATGCAGTCCAAGTTACAAAAAATTAAATATGAATCTCCATTTTTTTCAAAAAATCCGAGCGTTGGATTTTTATGAAACTTGGCAGATTTATTCTAAATGAAATATACTACAACATATGTAAATTTCAGGTTGATCGGAGAAAGTTCAGAAAAATTATTAATTTTCATGCATATATCGTGTATATATTTATATAAAATTATCCACCTATTTTAATGTACAAAAATAAGCACGAAAATACCCATTAAGGCTCTGATACTAATGTAAATCAAATATAACGCAGCAAGTAAAAATTTCAGATGATACCTTAAGTGATAGAACCTGAAGCGAAGAATTTTGTGGGTAAATCACGTGCTTCAAAAATGCGAACAACGAACACCCAACAATAGAGTGATACCACAATATGAGTATCACCTACATAAGTCACAGTGTAAAAAGCTTGATCATTGTTTTAATGGGAGAGAGTTAGTATAGGAAAAATCATTCGTTATTTGATTCATACCATATCCCATATAACGTCTCAAACATATAGGCTAAATATATCATCTGTCCATATCAGTTGATGTGATAGATATAGATATCATGAGTCGGTTATCCAAATATTTTTTGAATTCAAATTCAAACTTTCATGGATAAGGTTCAAAAGGGTCATGGGTCATGCCACATGTCACATGGGCGCCCAATTTATAACATTCTTTGTATCTCTTGTACTGCTAAACTACATCAATAAAGTTTTTCATTGATAAAAAAATAAAACAAACCAACCCAGCTAGTCTTTAATAATTTTAAATTGTTGATTTATAGTTTTTAGAAAATGTTTGGGATCCCCTTTGGGGATGACCCCCACACGCCCAAAATGATCCTGGCCCACTATGTATGTGAGGAGCCCACTCATGTATGTGTGAGGTCCACATCATGAATGATTTAGATTTGTGAGGTTGTGGGGGTAGGGGGGTAGAGGTCTCAATCATTGCTCATAGTTTTTACATGATGTTAGAAGCCAACGAATGCTTTTTTTTTTTTTTTTGGAAAATCGGTGTTTGGGCTAGTGTACGTGTACCTAGGCTAATCTCGTGAGACCAATATCACTGCCCACTTGAGGGGACCCCATTTAAAATCAAAACAAATGTCCGATATAAACTGACCCCAAAAACAAATAAGTATTGAACTAGAAACCTGAAAAGAACACAACCTAGCCTCTAAATTATGTCTACTAAGCCAACCCTTAAGTCAATGCACATGTAGAGCCTGTAATTTCAAACATTGCTGGTCCCAGTGGGGCAGTTGATCTTGACCCACAAACTCTATTAAGATTGAAGCAAACCATATTATACCTCCAAGAAAGAAAATAAACTCAATGAAATAATATAAGAGGGAAAGAAGTGACAGACGTTAATTTGTAATGACAATTGTTCTATGTCCTTTGCTTTTCTTCTTCTTATTTAAACAATTAGGTTACAGTCTTATTAGGTTTTAGCTAATCATCTGTTTGGGGATTTTCAAAACCTTAGATTTTAGTTTTTGAATGTTTTCGCAACCTTCCTTATTCTTCTTTAGAAAGTGACTCAATAACACGATTTGCAGCAATTTTTTTTTATTTTTTTATTTTTTATAGCAAATTAGAGGCAATCAACAACATAAGAATTGAAGGTTTTGGGACTACAACGAAAAATGTAAATTAGATTTTAAAAAATATATATTTTTATATTATAATTTGTTTGGCAAATGGTATATTGTCAATGTAAATAGTACATGCATTTAGAAAATAATTTAGTCATTTTATATAATTCAATATATTAATTGAAGTCTCTTAACATTTATAATTGGACAAATTGCATCTGTGATACTTATATTTCATCTCTTATATCATTTGATCCCTATACTTTCAATTAATTTAATTTTGACCTTTAATTTTAAATTATCCGTCAATTTAGTCCAATTGATAATAGAGAAAATTAGTGATAACTCCATATTTTCACCCCTTATAAGTCATTAAGGACAAGGGTAAAATTATTGGGTCAATAAGGACATTTATTGGTCCAAAAAGACATTTCCACCTATCTATTGAATTTTTTATTTTAACCTATTGGTTGAAATCTTGTTTTTATCTGTTCAATTTTTTGAACTTACCTGTTCAAATTTGTATCTATTTGTTAGAATTCACCAAGCCTATTTTTTCATATCTGTTGAAATTCAGAAAGCCTATTTTTCCTATCTATTGGAATACAAGCTTTGTTTTTCTTATCTGTTCAATTTTTTATCCTATTTGTTCAAATTCTAATATATATACACACAAATAAATAGATAGATAGATAGATAGATAGATAGATAGATAGATAGATATACATATATATATAGAGAGAGAGAGTTGGGTTTTAAACAGATAAAAAATTGATTTTCTCTCACTCTTCTTTCTCTCCACAAACCCATTATCTGTCAAAATTATTTGAATACTCTCTCTCCACAAACCCACTATCTGTCAAAATTTGTTTTAATTTTTTTGAACTGATCTATTCAAACACACATTGAGAAAAACAAACCAAAAAAAAAAAAAATTTGAATAGAGCTGTCTCTCTCCTCAACTCTAATCCTTTCTCCTTCACCATCTCCGTCACTTCTACAAATCCAAGGAGGCCGAGATCGAGGATTTCTACAGAGCTCACTACTAGGACTTCATCATTGCCGTTGACGATTTTAGATCTCTCCTCTCTGACGTCAATTCTTTTAAAACCTCTTTCCAACTCGAACACTCAATTGCAGTCCATCGCTGGTCCTCTCTTGTCTTCTCTCAATTCCTTCATTGAGGCTTGGAATGTCTGCAAGAACATCAAGAACACTCTCGATGCCGAGTAACAGTGCAATGATTCTACAACGGAACTCGAAAAATAAGAAGAAGAGGAAGATGGAGAAGGGAGTAGAGAGGAGGAAAATGGAAGAGAGCAATCGGTAAGGATGTCGTTGATGGCACTATTGGTGGAGATGGACAGAGAGATGGGATTTGATGGAACGAAGAAGATCGCGATGGCGAGAAGGGCAGCTCCAGCGACGATGAAGGGAGGCGACGGCCTAATCGGGAAGAGCAACGGTCTTAGTTTGAAGAGAGAGAAAGAAACGGTTGTGAAGAAATGAAACAATAGATAAGAAGAAAGAAGGAGAGAGAAAGATAGAGGAGAGAGATAGGGCTTGACGAGAGAGAGATACGGTGGTGAAGAAATGGACCAATAAATAAGAAGATAGTTTGGTTGCTCCAGGAGATAATAAATGCCTGGACCTATGGCTTGCCGGATATCCTTTTGAACTTAAACAAGAATCGCGTGGATCTATGACCGGATAAATATATAGAAAATGACCTATGGCCTGAGCATCCTTGATAATATTGTTAATATTTTTTAGGAAAAATTATTATTAAATTAGTTGAAGTTAATTTATTAAGTTGGGTAAGTTTATAATTTTGTCTTTAAAAATATGGTATATGATACTTATGTATATATTTTTCATTAAAAAAAAAATACGGGTAAATCACACTTTACACTCCTGCACTTTGCACCAAATCTCATTTTGATCACTATATATGAAATCATGGCAGTTAACTCCATGCACTTCTGGTCAAATCTCACTTTGGTCCTTGCACATAAAATTGTGACAGCCAACCTCCTGTACTTTTGATAAAATCTCACTTTGGTCCTTACACAAATGTCAATATCCCCTTTCTGTTACTTAATTGTTTAAATTTTTAACAGAATCTAATCATTTGATAAGAATGTTACTACAAGATGAAGGTAAGAAAGGAAAATCATTTACATTTTTGACCACTATACACTTTATCCCAAAATTTACATCAAAATATGACTATATTAGGATAAAACAAAAAAGCAGATTGTGAACAATTATGAAGATAAATTAGGATTTTGCATAAATTAGAATCACAAAATTCTAACACAGTTTTTTTTTTTTTTTTTTTTTTTTTTTTGTATTAATCTTTCCTTCTCTTTGATTTCTATGTCGCGTTATATATATATATATATATATTTCAAAAACTCTACTCTTGTGCCTTTTTGTCCCAATTTTTACCATACGAACATATATATACATATATATATATATATTATATAACTCTCATGTGTTTATGACGTAAGACAAAGTGTATTGGTAGGAAACATAGATGATTTTCCTCTCTTACCCTCATTTCGTAGTTACATTTTTGTCGCATAACTATATTTTGTTAAAATATTAAGCATGAAGTAACAGAAGAGGGACATTGACACTTGTGTAGGGACCAAAGTGGGATTTGAGTAAAAGTGCAGGGGGTTGACTATCTTGATTTTATGTGTAAGGGTCAAAGTGAAATTTGGTGCGAAGTGTAATTTATCCAAAAAAAATGCTAAGAGTTGTAACCAATTGGAACAAATTGAGAAAAGATCATAAATTTAAAGTCAAAATTGAGCTAATTAAAATTACGAAAACTAAAATGATAAAATAACTGAAGTACAAGACTATCGTCGTAATTTGTCCTTTATAATTATATTCGTTCTTTATAATTATATTCGTTAAACCAACTATCAATGTTTATACACATAAATACTAAGCACTTACAAATCATTGTAGACCTTATCACCACTTAGCATAAGGCCCACTGAAGACTTATGATGATTAGAGATGGCAATTTAAACCTGGCCCGACGGGGACCCGACCTTCCGTCCCCTATAAGAGTGGTTTTTTCCCGAAAAATACCCCCGACGGGACGAGGATGCTATTTGAAATTGAATCCCCAATTAGTTTTGGGTCGGGGACGGGGATAGCTTTCACAGCCTCGGATCCACCCCTGCCTCGGCCCGTTTCTTCCCAAAATGAAATTACCATAATACCCCTCAATTTATTCATATATATAAGCCGCCCTTTGTTAATTACTCCTCTAAGTTGCCTCTCTCCCACTCACTCACTCTTTCTCTCTTCTCTCACTCTCTCTATTCTCTCCGTACGCAGTCGGCGATGGTGTTGCTGCTCCTACACACTGCCTTCTCCTCCTCCTCCTCCTCCTCCGTCGCCTCCTCTTCCGTCGCCTCTCACCGTCTTCTCCTCTTCCGTCGATTCCTCCTCCTCCAAGCCCCCATCGAACCATCGCCTCTCGCCTCTTTTTCCCTCCGCCACAGCAGATCTGAACAAATCCTCCCTCCACCACTCAGATCTGAGCAAATCCTCCTTCCGCCACCGTCTATCTGTCTCTATTTTTTTTTTTTTTATGATGTTGCCATTGATTATGTTGTTGATGAAAATAATGTTGTTGATGTTGATGATTTATTATTGATGATATTGTTGTTGATTCCATATACAGATTTTTTTTTTTTTTGGTTGTGAATGTGTCTGTGTGTCTGTGTTGTGAATGTGTCTGCGAGGATTTTCGGGGTTGAAACCCGATCCCGTTAGGGGGTGGGAGGTGATGCCTTCCCCGTCGTGGATCGAGGCCGGGGACGGGGACTTTTTAATCTTCGAGGATCGGGGACGGGGAGGGTCATCCCTGGCCCCGTCCCAACCCGTTACCATTCCTAATGATGATAGCAGTAAATGGACAACTTATGGGCTAGACTGGATCGATGACGGCAGGCTTCCTCTCCTTCAAACTTGAAAAAAAAAATAATTTGAGAATTCGCCAGTTGGTGTCCTTCTCAAAAGCTTTCAGACAATCAAGTCAAAGCTGCTTGGAGGTGAAGATAATCAAAGAGTAATGTAAGAGAGAGTGTACCTTTTCTATGACTATAGTGTAGGTGCATATATAGGACTCACCTCTCATGAGGGACTAATTTTGTTAGCCCGCATGTCTTATCATAATGAGCAGTGCTCAACCTATTGGACACGTTCTCCACTATAATTGACCGAAAATAGTATTTTAGTCATTAAATTCAATGAAAAAAATATTTTAGACATTTTATGTATACCGACATTGAATTTAATGACTAAAATATTATTATTTTCATTAGTTTTACTTAACAAAAATAAGCAAATGATTTAGATTAAAAACAGATTAAAAACTTAGAGTTTAAAATTAATAAAATTAAGAACTCAAGATTTATTTTGTTATAATGGTCAAATTATATGATTTTATTTATAATTTTTCCAACTAATACAACAATTATCAACCAACCGATTAAAAAAAAAGTGAGGTATGTGTCAATGCTATAGCGATCCTGGTTTTTTCCCTTCATTTATTGTATTCTGAACTTGAGTTCCATGATTGGTTTTTGTTGTTTATATCTTGTCTTCGTCGTTAAATTCCTTGTATTTGAGTTTTGGGATGTGTTGGGTGAATTTGGAACAGGTTGGTTATGAGTTTGAATAGGTTGCTGCCCAAGATTTTGCTTCTTCGCTCGAGCGAGGCTTTTTGCGCTCGAGCGAGCCATGGGTATTTGTTTTTTCGCTCAAACGAAGGTTCCTACACTCGAGCGAGGATGAAGGGTCCTCAGGTTCCTTTTTCAGACGCAGCTTCTGCTCGAGTGAGCTTTCCTTCGCTCGAGCGAGCACTCTTGCACTCGAGCGTACGTCTGCGTTTCTTTTGGACCTGAGGGTTAGTGATCTTTGCTCGAGCGACGCTTCTTGCGCTCAAGCGAGTGAGCCTTATGTTTTGAGTTCCTTCGCTTGAGCGTGCTTCTGGGTTGCAGACTTGAAGCTTTGCATTTTCCGCTCGAGCGAGGCTTTTTACGCTCGAGCGAGGTTCTTTTGTATCTAGTCACTTGAGCGACCACTTCTTTGCTCGAGCGAGCCTCGAGTATATTAGTTGCAGTAGCGTGATTTTTCCATCACTTTTCATCTCCTTCTTCCGCCAAACCCTAAAATCGGCACTCTCTCTCTCTATACAAATACACCTAGTTCTAGTAGTTTTCTACCCTAGTCTCTTTGTAAGAAAGGTAGAGCTTTGTGTGGGCTTCACTTTGATCCAAAAAAGTTTGGTTTTGGAGCATCTTCAAATTTTACTCTTCATCTCCTTTGAGCTTCCACTTTGAGGTAGGGATAATCTACTCGTTTTTATGAGCTTTAGCATAAATGTTAGTCATTTTGATAAATGGGGTGATTTGGAAATTTTGGAAAGTTAAGGTTTGAAATTTGAAATATTGAAAAGAGGGGGTTTCTACCTTTGGGGTTTCATTGTGTATGTGAGGCCTTAAAAAGGGGTTAATAGTATATAATTGATGAAATAGGGATTTTGGTACAATATTTGAGAAAAGGGGGTTAATGCCCTAATTGAAATTAAATAATTAATTTGAATAATTAATTTGGTAAGTTGTGGAGTTATGAAATTGGATTGAAAATCTTGAAATTGGAGGAAATTGTGATTGAATTGTGAAGTTGGATTGATAGATCACTCACCGACGAAGTATATAATAATTTATCTATTTTGTAAATTTATTATCTATTTAGAAATAACTGTCTTAGGCTATCAGTGGAGGATAGTCGTGATTTTTATAGACACTGCATGATGATTAGGGAAATTGGAACTAATCAATTGAATTATGTCATTGAATATGATGGTGGAATTAACGCATTGAAAATGTGAATTGTTGGGTCATTGTATATGACTATATGTTCAAATATATTGTATATGTGTATTGTGTGGGAGGAGATAGGGGATGTACTCCACTTGTTTGGGAGGAGATAGGGGATGGACTCCATTGATAATTAAGTTGGCCGGAGTGTCCAGGGTGAAAGACCCAAAATCTTTTATATATTTGGGTGCCAGTTGCCTCGAACGTAGTTCCGTAAAATGGCAAGAATATTGAAGTGTTGAATGATGTTTGTTATTGAAGTGTTGATGTTTGAGTTGTAGTCTCATTTCACACTGTCTGGATTCTATTGAACTACGCCTATGAATTGATTGGATAAATAATGGAAATGGATTGAAATATAACTATCAATGTTGGTTGATCATGGAAAGGATATGAGATAGTTTAGAATTGTTAAATATTTATCAAATGCTAATTTTTTAGTTAATTCTTATATTATGTTTAGCATATCTCTACTGGGCTTTGGCTCACCCTATATGGGACACTATTTTCAAGCACAGGAGACATGCCGCCTCCAAGGACCTAGCTTGGATGGTTTAAAGGCTGCAGGCTTCCTTTTTGTTGTTATTATTATTATTTTTTTTTATTCCCAAGCTGAGGGCTTTAATTGTAAAGGGCTTCTGACCCTCTTTTGTTGTAACCAAGTGTTGGCTTGGAAAGTTGTGAGCCCGTAGGGCATTTACTTTTATTGTCAACATGTAATACTTTTTGTAAAGAACACTCTGATGAATGAATATATTTTATTATTCTCCTATGTCTATGGATACTATGAATGATTGATTTATGCATTTATTTTGAAGGCGTTATAACTTGGTATCGGAGTGTACCGAGTTTGAATACTTTGGGTACGTGGGAAGTGGTTAATACCACAATGGGTTTGCTCGCTTGTTAGAGACTTATGTATGATGTTATGTGCTTATGTGATAACATGTTTATGTGACTATATGAGTATGAGATTTAGTTTCTAGGATGTTGATCGGGTCCATGGGTTTCTAGGAGTCTTGTTGGAAAGGCACTTGATCACTACCGTTTCTAACTGTGAAAAAATCTAGAAATCCCCTAGATGTTGATTTGTAATTATGTATCAATTTAAAGCAGTATGTAACAATCCCAATCAAACAATCAAGATAAATCGACACAATGATTTTACGTGGAAAAACCACAATTGGACACCTCCAATTGTGATAAAAAAATCACGGGCAACAGCCACAAAACAATCCACTAAGAAGATATAAAGGAATTACACAGGTATACTCTCAATTACCTAGCGAATCCATGCCCGAATTGAACCAACCTCTATGTGCCTCTTCCAACCCCGTCTTCACCTTGGAATTGTCTTGACGATAAGCCACTCCAGAATCCAATCAAGCTTGTGCTCAATTCTTCAGAATCCACCGAAGAACAACTCTCTCTTTTGTGTAGAACAAACAAATAATCCTTTGATGTATACTCTTTAAACCATGAATTGAATACTCAATCAAAACATCAAAGAAAACTCACAAAATATCCCCAGATATAAATTCTAGAACCCAAAAAGAAGATCTGGAGGAGTTATCCTAAAATCTGACCCAACACGTGAATTTATAGAATCTGTCTCGCGATCTCCGCTCGAGCGCCCAACAGCCCGCTCGAGCGTCTTCAGCAAAATATGCGTGTGATATAACAGAGGTCCGCTCGAGTGCTATAAAACCCGCTCGAGCGCGAAATCACACAGCGTGACCAAAGCTGTTGGAACCAGGGATTCTCCACTCGAGCGGGGTAATGTCCGCTCGAGCAGACAGGCAACTTGGAATGCATTTTTGCATTTTGCTTGCACCGCCTCGACCCGTCGTGGCGCCGACCCGCCAAGAGGCCCCTCGACCAGCGTCTTGAAAGCTCGATCCCCGTCATAATCAGCGAAGTGGCAATCTTGAAAGCATTAACATCACAAACTTCTCTGAAAGGCACAATTCAAGTTGGATTCGCATCTAAGCACTCATAGCCTCACTGAAATAAAAGTGCGAAAACAAGTACAACTGAAAGGAGTTTTGTCAAATGGGATTGCCAAGAAGAAAAACCTAACAAACTGGAACTCTAGTAACGCCATGGGATGATCATTATCCAGGATATCATTGGGTCTCAACAAGAGTGGCATTGGCTTTGAAGGCGTTAACAAATGCTGGATATCATTGGTCTTACCTCCAAAGCCGATGCCACTCTTGTCAGAACAGATTTGTTGAGACCCAATGATATCCTCCAAAGTCTTTGATCCTCTGTTTCAAAGACCAATGGTAGCCATAGCACACTTGAGTTCTTCCTCTTTTTTGATCATTAGTTCTTCCAAAGCAACTTGAGACATCTCGAGAGTTTCAATCTTTTCTTCATATGTTGCATAGATTTGCTGTAGCTCATTCCTCTCTGTCTCACAAGTCAAGAGTTTTGCACAAAGAGCTTGTCGATCATCAGCTATCTTGATGGCATCAATCCTAGCCTCAGAAATCTCCTCCTTAAGTTTGACATTCTCACTTTCACATGCTTTGAGTTTCTTTGTGAGTTTGTCATTCAATTTGAATAAGTTAAGAGATTCCTTGTACAACTTTTCATAAGCTTGCTCAAGCTCTTCATCATCACTCTTCGAGGATTCATCATCAGTGGCATTCTCAACCGAGCTCTTCGGATACTCTGTTCATCCTTCAGTTTCGGAAGCCGCCATGAAAGCAAGGAATTGTTTATACCCATCTTCTTCTTGATCTTCGTTGTCACTTGCATCTTCATCAGATTCTGATTCATCATCCCAAGTGATAGCGAGGGCTTTCTTCTTTTTCAAACAAGTGGGGCATTCTGAAGCAAAGTGGCCAAATCCTTGGCATTCATAGCATTGGAGCCTCTCAGAGTTCCCTTGTATCTTTCCTTTCTCCTTCTTGGCTATAGAATTAATTTTGAGTTTATCTTTGCCTTTCGATTTATGATTATGAGTAGAGTCCAAAAGATTAGGATTCTTTTTCAAAAAAGATTTTTTAAATTGTTTAACAAAAGCAGCCGTAATCTTAGAATCTATCTCACAATCCTCATCAGAATCCTCTCCAACTCTATGAGCACTACTAAAAGCAATATCTTTTTGTCTCTTTTTGAAATTCCTATGTGCCTCATAAGTTTGGAGATTTCCAACCAACTGATCCAGCTTGAGGTTGTCAACATCTTGAGCCTCCTCAATAGCTGTAACTTTTGGTTGGAACCGATCGGGCAAGGATCTCAAAATTTTTCCCACAACTTTGGATTCTGGTCTTTTTTCACCTAAATTGAAGCTGGAATTTACAATGTCACTCAACTTCGCATAAAATTCATCAAAGGTCTCACTATCTTTCATTGAAAGGTTTTCGAAACTAGACGTGAGCCTTTGAAGTTTTGAGTGTTTAACAGGAGTGCCCTCATGAATAGTTTGTAAGATATCCCAAGCCTCTTTTGCGACTTCACAATTACAAATACGACTAAACTCTTCAGGTGTGACAGCGCAAAAGAGAGAATTGGTAGCTTTACTATTCCAGCTACTATTTTGGTAATCAGTTGTGTCCCACTTATCAATTGGTTTGGGGAAAGTTACTCCATCAATGGTGATCATTGGTTCAGTCCACCCATACACGACAGATTGCCAAACTTTTTCATCAATAGACTTCAAAAATGATCTCATCCGAGCTTTCCAAAAAGAATAATTGGATCCGTCAAGTAGGGGTGGTCGAACCGTAGAATTTCCCTCACGAATTGAATCCATTATCATAAATCAAACAAGATCTCGCTCAACAGTTTTAAAAAACCAAAAGAGCAACCCGCTCTGATACCAATTGAAAAAATCTAGAAATCCCTTAGATGTTGATTTGTGATTATGTATCAATTTAAAGCAGTATGTAACAATCCCAATCAAACAATCAAGACAAATCGACACAATGATTTTACGTGGAAAAACCACAATTGGACACCTCCAATCGTGATCAAAAAACCACAGGCAACAGCCACAAGACAATCCACTAAGAAGATTTAAAGGAATTACACAGGTATACTCTCAATTACCTAGCGAATCGACGCCCGAATTGAACCAACCTCTATCTGCCTCTTCCAACCCTGTCTTTACCTCGAAATTGTCTTTACGATGAGCCACTCTAGAATCCACCAAAGCTTCAGGCTCAAATTCTTCAGAATCCACCGAAGAACAACTCTCTCTTTTATGTAGAATAAACAAACAAACCTTTGATGTATAATCTTTAAACCATAAGTTGAATACTCAAACAACACATCAAAGAAAACTCACAAAATATCCCCAGATATAAATTCTAGAACCCAAAAAGAAGATCTGGAGGAGTTATCCTAAAATCTGACCCAACACGCGAATTTATAGAATCTGTCCCGCGATCTCCGCTCGAGCGCCCAACAGCCCGCTCGAGCGTCTTCAGCAAAATATGCGTGTGATATAACAGAGGTCCTCTCGAGCGCTATAGAACCCGCTCGAGCGTGAAATCACACAGCTCAGTACTTTTACAGGCGACCAAAACTGCTGGAACTAGGGATTCTCTGCTCGAGCGGGGTAATGTCCGCTCGAGCGAACAGGCAACTTGCAATGCATTTTCAGATGAGCCGGCACCGCCCTCGACCTGCTGTGGCGCTACCTCGATTTGCCAGGGCGCTCTCGACTTCGCCAATGACGGCTCGATCCCCGTCATAATCAGCGAAGTGGCAATCTTGAAAGCATTAACATCACAAACTTCTCTGAAAGGCACAATTCGGGTTGGATTCGCATCTAAGCACTCATAGCCTCACTGAAATAAAAGTGCGAAAACAAGTACAACTGAAAGGAGTTTTGTCAAATGGGATTGCCAAGAAGAAAAACCTAACAAACTGGAACTCTAGTAACGCCACGGGATGATCATTATCCAGGAATAAAATTCGTATGTGCTTTTCTAATTATATGCTTATGTAGAGTGAATTACAATTGTCCATTGTATTAGGACGTGAGTGAAATAGCTTCGGCACATTTGTGAATGTGCTAATGTTCTTGTTACCTTTATTAGGATGTCAGGACGAGGTCGTGGTGGTAGGCGTGGTAGGCCTAGGATGCAGGAGGTGCCTATACCGGATGAGATTCCAACACAGGAGGAGGGTGTTGCTCAAGCCAACGTGGCCGAGCCAGTAGGTCAATAGGCCATGGATGCCTTAGCCCGTGAAATGGCCGGAGCATTGAGGCAATCATTGGGCATTCTCAGAGCTGAGAATCAAGCCCAGGCCCATGTAACCGAAGCAGGGCCTTCTTTTATGAAGACGGAGTTATTCCGGTCAAATCCGGACGCGTTTTTGGATGACCCTAAGGAGCCACTGAAGACTGATGAATGGCTTGAACAGATGACGAAGACGTTTGAGATGCTTGGTATTGAAGACGGAGGCTTAAAGGTGACCTTGGCGTCTTTCCAGTTGAAGGGGGATGCGGGTCAATGGTGGAAGTTTACGCGATGACGTATTTGAAAGACTTGGGAGGCATTTGTTAACGCCTTCCAGGAGAAGTTTTTGCCTCTCACTGTTAGGGAGAAGTTGAGGGATCAGTTCTATCAGCTCAAGCAGCTGAATACACCAGTGGCAGAGTTTGAAGCTAGTTTCACTAGTTTATCGAGGTTTGCACCAAAGTTAGTGGCGTTTGAGGAATGCCATTGTCTTGAGTTTGAGAAGAAGCTGAGGACCAGACTCATGTTTCGAGTTACCGGGTCCATGATTAGGGATTATGGGCACCCTATGGAGGCTGCAGCCCATCTTGAGACTATTATGCACGCTGAGGAGGAATGGATGAGGGGCTCCAGAAGGAGTCAAGATGGCTAGGAGGACAGCAAGAGGCAGAGGGGTTCTAACACTCAACAGTCCCAGAGAGCACATTCTAGATCTACCTTTCCAGTATCGAGTTCAGGTTTTGTGAGAGGCGGTCAGGGAGACATCACTTGCTTCAAATGTGGTCTGTTGGGTCACAAGTCTCCAACTTGCCCATAGAGGGGAGAAGGGCAGCGAGCAGCATCATCTTCGGCTCGTTCTTAGGGCCAGAGTCAGAGCAGAGGCCAACCGCTCACTTGTTATCAGGGTGGGCAGGCGGGGCACCTAAAGAGGTTTTGCCCACAGTTAGGTGGCACACCTGGTGCGTCTGGTTCGAGACAGACACAGAGTCACCAGCTAACATAGTCAGTTCAGGCCTCGAGGGCCAATCAGTGAGCCTCTTCGGCTCAGCCTGTGTAGTAGTATTTTGCTCCGAGAGGTGAGCAAGTGGATCAGAGGCCTACGGGGCGCGTGTATGCTGTTACCACGTCGGATCTTGTACCGGCTCCATTTGTTGTAAGAGGTACCTTTTTGTTTTACAACTCGGTTGCTAATATATTGATTGATACGGGTGCATCCCATTCTTTTATATTTTCTGCTTTTGCATCTGTTTTGGGATTGGAGTTGGCACAGTTAGCTTCTTCTATTTGTGTAGTATCACCTATTGGGGGTGAGTTGATTTTGAAACAGGGGTGTTAGGGTTGTGATATAGAGGTCGCTGATCGTCGGCTTCCTTTTTCTTATGTATTGATAAATATGTCAGGTTTTGATGTGATTTTGGGTATGGACTGGTTATCATCATACCGGGCTGTTATTGATTGCTACCGTCAGAGGGTTACTATATGTACCTTGAGCGGGGATTATTTTCATTTCTTGGGAGATTGGGTTGGTAGAGTCTTGCCACTAGTATAAGATCCGCGAGAACGGAATGAGCTTAGTTGTCTTCTCACTAGCTGTATGAGTAGTGAGTGTGATCAGACCCAGACTGAGTTGCCGAAAGTGATTTGTGAGTACTCGGACGTCTTTCCTGAGGATCTTGTTAGTTTACCACCCCACAAAGAGATCAAGTTCTCTATTGACTTAGTGCCTGGCATGACACCGATTTCCATGGCACCGTATCGTTTTACCCTAGTCGAGTTGAGTGAGTTGAAAATTTAACTCTATGAGTTACTAAATAAGGGTTTTATTCGCCCTAGTACTTCGCCTTGGGGAGCACCGACCTTCTTGCTAAGAAGAAAGATGCGGCCTTGAGACTGTGCATCGATTACCGAAAGTTGAACCGGGTTATGGTTAAGAACAAATACCCTATGCCTCGTATAGATGATCTGTTTGACCAGTTGAAAAGATCTCATTGTTTCTCTAAGATAGACTTGAGATCGGGTTACCATCAGTTAAGGGTCAGGGAGGAGGATATCCCGAAGACAGCAATCCGTACGCGGTATGGCCATTATGAGTTTCTAGTGATGCCATTTGGGCTTACCATTGCACCGGCTGTGTTTATGGACTTGATGAACCGGATCTTCTGGAAGTTTATAGATCGCTTTGTGGTCGTCTTTGTAAACAACATTCTGATTTATTCACCTTCTGATGAGGAGCACGATGAGCACTTGTGAGTGGTGCTTGAATTGCTTAGAGCCAATAAGTTGTATGCTAAGTTTGGGAAGTGTGAGTTCTGGTTTAAAGAGGTTAAGTTCTTAGGCCATGTGGTTTTCGGGGAAGGGGTGACTGTAGATTCATCCAAGATAGAAGTAGTGTAGGATTGAGCACAGCATAAGAGTGTTTTTGAGATCCGTAGTTTCTTGGGGTTGGCTGGGTATTACCGTCGATTTGTGAAGGATTTCTCTAGGCTAGCCTCGCCTTTGACTAGATTGACACGGAAGGGGGTCAAATTTGTGTGGAGTGAGACTTGCGAAAAGTCATTCTAAGAGCTTAAAGTGTAACACCCTAAAAAAAAATGCATAAATCAATCATTCATAGTATCCGTAGACATAGGAGAATAATAAAATATATTCATTCATCAAAGCGTTCTTTACAAAAAGTGTTACATGTTGACAACAAAAGTAAATGCCCTACGGGCTCACAACTTTCCAAGCCAACACTTGGTTACAACAAAAGAAGGTCAGAAGCCCTTTACAATTAAAGCCTTCCGCCTGGGAATAAAAACATTTAAACATAAAATAAAAAAATAAATAACAACAAAAAGGAAGCCTGTAGCCTCTAAACCATCCAAGCTAGGTCCTTGGAGGCGGCATGTCTCCTGTACCTGAAAATGGTGTTCCATATAGGGTGAGCCAAAGCCCAGTAGAGATATGCTAAACATAAATAAGAATTAACTAAAACATTAGCATTTGATAAATACTTAACAATTCTAAACTATCTCATATCCTTTCCATGATCAACCAACATTGACAGTTATATTTCAATCCACTTCCATTATTTATCCAATCAATTCATAGGCATAGCTCAATAGAATCCAGACAGTGTGAAATGAGACTACAACTCAAACATCAACACTTCAATAACAAACATCATTCAACACTTCAATATTCTTGCCATTTTACGAAACTACGTCCGAACGAACCGACACCCAAATATATAAAAGATTTCGGGGTCTTTTACCCTAGACATTCCGGCCAACTTAATTATCAATGGAGTCCATCCCCTATCTCCTCCTAAACAAGTAGAGTACATCCCCTATCTCCTCCCACACAATATATATATACAATGTATTTAAACATATATTCATATACAATGACCCAACAATTCACATTTTTAATGCGTTAATTCCACCGTCATATTCAATGAAATAATTCAATTGATTAGTTTCAATTTTCCTAATCATCATGCAGTGTTTACAACAATCACAACTATCCTCTACCGATAGCCCAAAATAGTTATTTCTAAACAGATAATAAATTTACCAAACAGATAGTTGATTGGCTAGATAAATAATAAATTTACCAAATAGGTAGTTAATAAATTTACCAAACAGATAGTTAAATTTACCATGAAGGACATTTCCATAGACAGAGAATCGTAATTGGGATGCTTATTCACTAGTTGATTGGCTACTATTCTCTTTTTGCTCCTTGTACACAAGGTGGACTCTGAATTCCTTCACTTGAAAATCTTCATCTCCAACCACTGAAATATTCAATTCATCGCCACCTTCCAATTGATTTTCAAACTTCCAATAACTTAACCACATCATATCCTCATCAGCTTCTGGAATACCAAAGATTTCTGAGCAATGGCTCCAAATCAGACTCTTGGTTGTACTATTGATAATAGTATGTACGTCAAAATGACAGTCACAATATTCTGTATTATTGGAACGTGCATAAATAAAACACACACTTAAGGCTTGAATTCTGAAATGCAATGGCACAATAAAAGATATTGAAGATCTTGTATTTTTAAGATTAAACAAAGTTGGAATCTTGTTTCCTGGAATATAAGCATAAAATATCTGTGTTTCATGACATTCCTGTACCAAAGAAACCATAATTTAACCATTACAATTTTTTATGATTTTTATTTTTGTTTATTTTGAGAGAGAGAGAGAGAGAGAGAGAGAGACCTGTAGGGGAAGCTTCGTTGGATTCCTTGAGTACCAGCTTTAAAGTGTAACAATTGGGCTTCCCATGGATCCTAAGTTGGGCAAGCCCAAATTATTCACTATCTCCATGTCAATATTTCCTATGGGTTCTAACTTTATTTTGCCCATAATCTCAATAATATTGTCACACATACCATGGAATAGCAATGGTCTCCCATGCTTTATCACAACAAATTGATTCTCCCACATGTTATTATATTGCATGGTTAATGGAGCTAAATGCAACGCACATTTTGAGTTGTAAAACTCTCTTGAATTCTGCCACATTATACATGCATCATAAAGGTTCTCGAATTCTATTATTGATGATGGAAATGATTAAAATGTTACTTTCTCCAACAATGTACATTCACTGACGGACAATACTTTCAATTCTGCTCCACTGTAAGTGATTGAAGCCTTTTACACTCATCTAACTCAAGGATTTGAAGTCCAGTAGGACCTCTAATGCAATTAGGGAGCCTACAAATTGGATTATTGCTCAGATTTAATATCTGCAATGAGGATAGGTTGCTAAGATCATTTGGAAAAGCATCCTCTGACAAATTGCAATCCACAAGACTTAAGTGTACCAAATATCGTGGTAAAAGAGCACATGAAATTTCTACACTTTTTCTTGGTTTCAATAGAGAAAGCCAAACGAATGAATACCATGGTTTGACCTCCTTAGTGATAGAGAGTAATTGACTTACGATAGTTCCATTTGTATTGAACTTTGTTAAAGAATCCCTAGTCTGCATCTCTATTGGCAATTCCTTAATATTTGAGCAACCTCAAATGTCAAGTGTTTCCAAAAATTTTAGCATAACAATGCTTCTTGGAAGCTTCCTTAGATTTTTGCAATCTTTTAAATTTAATAAAACAAGTCTCTGAAGGTGTCCAACAAATTCATGGACATCTACCAGCCGTGCACAATTTTCAAGCATTAGTCGCTCAAAATTGGGTACTTCCAAGAAATCAAGAGTTTTGGAAAGGCAATGGGAATGACTAAGATCAAGGATTTTTAATGACTCAAGAAACTGTAATAGCAAAAAATGTTGGTTATTGTTTCTTTTAATTCTCAAACAAAATTGACATGAAAACAAACAAATGAGTAACATACCTTGAATCCTTCCCAAACCTTTTGCAAGTTGCTATACTGCATGTCAAGAACAACCAGGTTATCCAAAGGGAAATCATCACATATAGAGTTGAAAGAGAATCCATGCCAACACAATCATCATAATCCTTTTGGAAAATTTTCAAAGCTTCCATTGACTTGTAAATTTTTGAGTTGCAAAAATTTTAGTTTGTGCATCCTTGCAAATGCATCAACTTCCAAAGCTATTTTATTTGAATTTCGTAAAGCAATACCTACTGTCTGCCAAGAAAAGATGCCAAAACAAAGTCTTTTAAACAAATTTCCTACATTTGACAATAATGTTGTGCTAAGGAATTCTTCAAAATGACATTTTCTTTTGATACCAAAGACTGTCCTGTCATTTTATCCTCCAAAAAATTCATCAAGTTTGAGGCCTTCATTTTCCCATCCCCTAACAAAGAATGAGAGGGAGATGACATTGATCAAAAAGAGTAATACTATACAAACAAATGTTTTATACAAAATTCTCATACCAAATGATATGTAACTTTCATTTCAAATGAAAACACCACCAATGTAAGTTACAAATAAATTTTTTTTTTTGGTAAGAAGTTTCTAAGTTTGGATCATGTCTTGATAATAAATAACTACACAAATAAATACAAATATAAATGTGGAGTAGGATTAATTTTTATAGTATTTTCTATCAAGACATTGAAGGAATCTTTATGATTCCATAGTCTACTACTTTCTCCCGGTTCCTTAGGTGATTCTTGGCGAACAATTTCTCTTCCCATTTCTTGAACCAATTGATGCATCACTAGCTTTTTGCATTTATCAACCATTAATAGACATCTATCAATGAGATTTTGAATCCCAGCCGTTGTGTAAAAATCACATCCATCTAGAATGGTAACTACCCAGTCTTTATCCATCCCAACAAAAAAACAAGCAACATGGAGGAATAAATTTTTGTCGTGGTCATCTTGTAAAGAGTCATAGCTTATTTTGAGCTTGTTAGGACCCTTGTTGTCAAATTTCATGGAAAAACTGAGGTTTAAATCGAGTTATAATTTTCTAGTTTTTTGTCTTCCCGCTCAAGCAGGCAAAGTGACGCTCGAGCGGAGTTTACACTCTCACAGTATTTTGCGTGTTTGCAAAAATACTGAGTGATGTGTTTTTACGCTCAAGCATCGGATCTTCCGCTCGAGCGTGAACCCTGGTTTAGAACACGCGATATAGAGTCCCCGCTCGAGCGTCCATTCCCACGCTCGAGTGGACCGCGTGATCTCTACCTCTATAAAACCTCTTGTTGCTCCAACTCTAGGGTTACTTTTCCTAGATCTTCTTTAAGGGTCTTAGGTTTTCTTTTGGGATATTTTTCCTAGTTTTCCTTGATGTTTGATTGAGTTTGAACTCATGTTCTTATAAGCACACATCAAGGAGTTTGCTTGATATTTCTTTGGGAGTATTCTTCTTTGGTAGAATCCGAAGATTCAAGCACAGAGTAATCAAAAGAGTTTGATGTTGTGTGTAATCGTTTACTCGACAATTGATGTTGTGGATTCAACATCAAGCTAATCAATTTCGTGTGAAGGTTATGGTGAAAGACATACAGAAGATTTGAAGACAAATTGGAAGCGGTTCTGGTAATTTGTTTGGTATCTTTGTAATCTTTCTTTTTTCAGTAGTAGATTGATTTGTGGCATTTGGCCCGTGGTTTTTTTATCACAATTGAAGGTGCTTCAATTTTGGTTTTTCCACGTATAAAATCGTTTGTGTCAATTCACTATTTTTTTGAAACAACAATCTAAATCACTTCCATACGTGCTTGATGATTTAGATTGTGAGTTTTAATTGGTCGGGAATTGAAACAATTAAATTTTAATCTAATCTATGCTAAACGTAGTGACATTGTGAATTCCTGTTTCACACCCAGTGAAAAAAATCCCCGAAGCCAAGGTGGTTGGAAAAATTTTGAGGTCTTTACCTGAGAGGTTCCAACCAAAAGTGACAGCTATTGAGGAGGCTCAGAATGTTGATACCCTCAAGCTTGATCAGTTGGTTAGAAACTTGCAAACTTATGTAGCCCATTAGATTTCTAAGAAAAAACAAAAAGATAGTGTGGTTTTCACTAGTGCTCATAAGACTGCAAAAACTCCTGAGACTAAGTTTGATCTAGAGTCCGAAATGACGGCTATATTTACTAAACGGCTCAAAAAAAATTAAAGAAAAAGAAGCCAAATTTCAGAGACCCTAGTTCAAAAGACAAGAGTAATGATAAACCCAAAACTTTTCCACCAAAATTTTGCTCCAAAAACTGAAAAGAAGATTGTAAAGGGGAAAGGGGTCAAGTGTTATCAATGTCAAGGTTTTGGACATATTGCTTTTGAATGTCCATCGAAAAAGAATCAGAAGAAAGTCTATACTGTGACTTAGGGTGATGAAAGTGGGTCAGAGCAAGAACCCGAAGAAACTGAATCCACTGAAGATGGGGATAGTGCTTTCATGGCATTCTGGTCCACTTTCACTTAACCTCATCCGAAGCTAGTAGAATTTGCTCGTGGTCAGAATTTGCACCGTCCTCCTACCTTTGATGGGAGTAATTACTTGTATTGGAAGATCAAAATGAGGGCGTTTCCAAGAGCTTTCGACCCTGAAGGGTGGCAAGCCATTGAAGAGGATGTTGAAAGTTCTGACAATACGAGCAATCAGAGAGTTCTAATTACCATTCGTGAAGCAATTACTGATGGAGAACAGCAACGGGTTGCTCACTGCACAAAGGATAAAGATGCATGGAAAATTTTGAGTCAATTCCATGAAAGAGGAGAGTCATCTTCACCACCTTCTATCATCTTTCCTGCCTTAGTGGCTCAAGTGGATGAGGTCCAGGAAAAAGAGGAGCAAAAAGAATATGATGAAACATCAGAAGACAATGATGAGATTGATGATGATGATCTACAACAAGCTTACGAAAAGCTTTACGATGAATCTCTAAATCTGCCCAAAAGTAATGACAAACTCACTCTCAAGCTCAAAGCGTGTGAGAGCGAGAATGTCAAACTAACAGGAGAAATTGTAATAGCAAAGCAGATTGTCATCAAGATATCTAATGACAGGCAAGACCTTTGTGGAAAACTTCTATCTTGTGAGACCAAAAGGAATGAACTTCTGAAAATATATGCCTCATATAAAAAGAAGATTGAAAGCCTTGAGATGTCACAAGCTACATTGGAAGAGATGGTTTGTCATAAAGATGAAGAACTTAGAATTGCTAGAGCCACAATTGCCATGTGGAATAAAGGTTCCAAGTCATTAGAAGACATCCTCGGGTCTCAACAAATGGGTTGTGACAAAAGTGGGCTAGGCTATGATAATGCGACAACTCACAAGGGACAGGCCTCTACATCTCATGATCTAAAGACTCAAGAAAAGGGAAAATTGAAGGTTCATCAAGGTGATCCGTCTCTTCATCTTCCGAATGGGGGTAAGATCAACAAAATTGAGGTAAAACCTATTTTTGTTTGTCATCATTGTGGTAGGTATGGCGACATCCGTCTTTATTGCTTTGAATTGTTTGGTAAGGTGTCTCAAAAAGGTAGAAATTCTAATACTTTTTAAGTAAGGAGACAACGTTACATGTCTAGGCAAAACACCAAGATATATAAGGGTGTTCACAAAGCTAAGACATTTACCAAGACCACCAGTCTTGATTTTGTCAAGACCAAAAAGATATAGGTGAGAAAAAATGAATTGACTTGTTTAGTTGTTCACACTGCTTTAAAAGCACGTGACTCACACATGTAGTACCTTGATAGTGGGTGCTCTCGTCACATGTCAGGTGACAAATCCTACTTCACCTCCCTTGAAAAATATGAAGATGGAATTGTTACCTTTTGAGATGATGGCACTTCTAAAGTCATTAGTAAGGGCTCTATAAGGGTGGATGGTCTTCCCAAGCTTGAAAATGCATTACTTGTTGATGGCTTTAAAGCAAATCTTTTGAGCATCAGTCAAATGTGTGATTCCCACCATGAAGTATTGTTTTCAAAAAATAAATATGAAATTTTGGATAAAAAGGGAAATACTGTCATGCATGGGGTTCGCACATCTGATAACTGCTACGGAATTGTTACCACTAATGATCTGACTTGCCACTTAGCCATCATAAGTAACATTGATCTGTGGCATCAAAGATTAGGTCACATAAATTTCAAAGACCTAACTAAAATAGCCAACAAAGAGCTTGTGAGAGGCGTACCTAAACTGGGTAAGAATCTGAACCATATGTGTGGACCATATCAACTTGGAAAGCAAACCCTTGCCCCTCATAAAAAGGTGAACAACTTTACAACCGAATGTCCTCTTGAATTGGTTCATATAGATCTAATGGGACCTACTCGCACTGAAAGCATTGGAAGTAAAAGATACATTTTTTTAACTATTGATGATTTTACTTGGTTTTCATGGGTAAATTTTTTAAGAGAAAAATCTGATACGTTTGTTGCTTTCCAAGCCTTAGTCCTTAAAATCCAAAATGAACAGGGTGTCTCTATTGGGCGTATCATAAGAATCCGAACTGATCATTATCGTAAGTTTAAAAACAGTTCGTTTTCGTATTTTTATGATATGCATGGAATTAAGCATGAATTTTTTGCACCTATTACTCCACAACAAAATGGAGTTGTTGATAGGAAGCACAGGGTTGTTCAAGAGATGGCTGGGGTCATGCTCCTTAGTAAGAAAGTTCTTCCAAAGTTTTGGGTTGAAGCCCTAAATACTGCTATTTATGTAATAAATCGTGTGTATTTAAGGCCCGACACTTTACAAACTCCCTATGAATTGTGGAAGGGATTGAAACCTAATGTAAAATACTTCAAAACTTTTGGAAGAAAGTGTTACATTTTCAAAGATAGAGAGCCATTGGAAAAATTTGACTCCCGAAGTGATAAAGGTATTTTTCTAGGGTATTCAACCACTAGTAGGGCTTTTCGAGTCTATAACCTGTGAACTTCAACTTCAATGGAATCGATCAATGTGGTTATAGATAACACAGGTTCTCCTACTTCAGCAACAAATGAGGAAGAAATTGCTGAGTCTCTAATTTTGGATACTGAACCACAAAGTCAGAAAGATGCTAAGGTCTAAGCACAAGAAGTTGAGACAACACCAACTTCTCAGGTGAGTTAGAGTCCAAAGAGTGCACAGAGAGACACTACTTCTGATGCTTCTGTCACCACAAGCCCAAATTTCAAATCATCAGCAAGGGTGAAACTGAATCACCCAGCTCAACAGGTGATTGGAAGTGTCTCGGATTGAATGAAAACCCGAAGACAAATTCGGGATAAGCTATCTTATATGTGTTGTGTTTCATTAATTGAACTTAAGAATATAAAAGAGGCCTTACTAGATGATAGTTGGGTTAATGCTATGAATGAAGAATTAGGTCAATTTGAACGAAACAATGTTCGAACTCTTGTTCCAGACCTAGAGACACAAATGTGATAGGTACCAAGTGGATCTTTAAGAATAAATCTGATAAGAATGGTACTGTGGTTAGAAATAAAGCTAGGTTGGTTGCTCAAGGCTACACACAAGTAGAGGGTGTTGACTATGATGAGACGTTTGCCCCAGTTGCACATCTCGAATCTATTCGTATTTTACTTGGTGTTGCATGCTTTCTTGGTTTCAAACTATTTCAAATGAATGTGAAAAGTGCCTTTGTAAATGGGTATTTGAAAGAAGAGGCTTATGTTAAACAACCGAAAAGGTTTGAGGACCCGAAATGTCCAAACCATGTCTGCAAGTTAGACAAGGCTTTGTATGGGTTGAAACAAGTCCCTCGGGCTTGGTATGATAGACTTACTACCTTCCTACTTGATAATGATTTTCAAAGGGATGGTATGGACAAGACTTTATTTGTGAAACATACTAAGTCTCATATTCTTGTTGCATAAATTTATGTTGATGATATTGTGTTTGGATCCACTGCTGATAATCTTGTTAAATACTTTTCGGATTGCATGACACATGAGTTTGAGATGAGCATAATGGGAGAGTTGTCTTACTTTTTAGGTCTTCAAATTAAACAGTCTCCTTCGAGTATGTTTGTTTCTCAGACTAAGAATACCAAAAACCTTGTCTCAAAGTTCGGGCTTGAGTCGGCCAAACATGCTCGCACTCCCATGAGCACCAGTCTTCACCTTTCCAAAGACTCCTCTAGTACTGATGTTGATCCCACCCTATACAGGAGTATGATAGGGAGTCTCTTGTACTTCATTGCCAGTCGTCCTAACATTGCATTTAGTGTTAGTGTTTGTGCCCATTACTAAGCATGTTCTAAAGAATCTTATCTGATTGCTGTCAAACATAACATTAAGTATGTGAATGGGACATTGGGTTATGGGATTTGGTTCTCGACCGACACTGTAGTCGAAATCACTGGGTTTTCTGATGCCAACTGGGTAGGGTGTGCTAATGATCGTAAGAGCACATCTGGGGAGTGTTTGTATCTTGGGAATAATCTGGTTGCCTGGAATAGCAAAAAGCAAAATGCCATTTCTCTTTCAATTGCTAAAGCTGAGTACATTGCTACAGGGAGTTATTGTGCACAAATGCTATGGATGAATCAAATGCTTCATGATTATGGAATAGACTAGAACACTCTCACTCTTTTCTGTGATAACACAAGTGCCATTAACATATCTAAAAATCATGTCCAACACTCTCGCACCAAACACATTGACATTCATCATCATTTTATCCGAGAGTTAGTGGAAGAAGGCCTTGTTGTACTTGAACATGTACCCACTGAATGCCAAAAAGCTGATATTTTTTACAAAACTCCTTGATCTTCTTAGGTTTGAGTTCCTTAGAAAGACCTTGGGTGTAGTGCTTAGTTGTTAGGGTGTTTTCTGTTACTGGAGAGGGTGTGAGTGATTTCTTTTCTGTATACTTGGATGCTATAATCTCATTCTCATTGATTCCTGTCATTCCTGCATTTAGAAAAATATGAACTCCTCTTATGCTGCTTGCTAGATTTCATTTTTCTTTGTTCATAGCTCATTCTGAATGCTCATACTCATTGACTTCATGACCTCATTCTGTACACATTCTTGAGATAAACTGTTGCAGGGGTTTCCGCACAAGTGATCAAAGTTCTTTACGGACCACTAACAGTGTATCTTTTACATTATTGGAGGAATTGACCTATATTGTTATATCATGGGTGATGTTGAGTCTCTTAACCATCTACCATCATTTTTTCACTTTCATGGTTCCTCCCTCAGCTCATTGATGTCCGGGCATTAGGAAAAGGCTACCTCAGAGGCACCAACCAGGCCATCCTTTCTTGATTTCATGCTTCTCTGGTTTGGTCTCCATACTCTTGAGCGTGCAAGCCACCAGTAAGTGCCCACAGAAAAGAAAAGTCTCATGATAAAAAATAAAAGGGGACTCATTGACTGAGGGGGGGAGCCTTTGCGCTTACTCAACAAATACCCCTTGACTTCTAGTGGTTTGACTTTTCTCTGTGATTGTTTCGCTACTCTTACTGGAGGTCCAGCCATCCAATCACTACGAGGATTAACTCTAGCTCTGTGGCCTCTCAAGGATTGCATACACACACATTCTTTTTGTGAGCTCTCATATTTGTTTTTGAGTTATGCATTCTCATGTTGCTTATGATCATTGATTGAATATTATTTGATTTGCTCATGATCTTGTGGTTCATAATTTCAAAATGTACAAGTTTACAGGCTTCATGGTTGTAGATAATCTCATCTCAGTGTCACAGTCTTGCAATCATACTCCCCTCTGTTTTACAGGTCACACTTCTCTAGTTGAGTTTTTTTTTTATTCATTTATTTTAAAAAAAGGGAGGGGGGTTGTTTTGAGTTTTGGAGTTGTTTTGTCCGCGCTTGAGCGGAAACTCTCACGCTCAAGCGTGGATTTCATTAATCCAACATTTTGTGCAAAGTTTTGCAATTCTGTGAGGTCGTATTTGGTGCTCAAGCATCCGTTTTCTTGCTCTAGCGTAGCCACGCGTGTTTTGGCTCACGCTCAAGTGTTAAAACCCACGCTCGAGCGGACTGGTTTGAAATAAAACTCCTTCCCTCGCCTCTTCAGTTCATTTTTTCCCCAAAATTTGATCTCTCTCCTAGGGCTTCTTGGCAATTTGGTCTTGTGTCCTTCCTTGGATGATTTTTGTTGGTGATTCTCATACTTTTTGGGCATCTAAGGTTAGTTCTCTTAGTCTTTATCTCTATCTTTCTTTTTCTTTTTCTTTTTTATTGGTTGTCATTCATTCCTTTTATGTTTCCTACTTCTCTTTTGTTCATAATGTTTGGGTCTTATTGGTTTTGTGAATCTTGTTATGGAATATTGGGCTTTAGAATATTGAGTTGTGTTCTAGAATATCACTGCTTTCAGCTCTAGGTTTTATTTAGTTATGTGATCTATCTGGTTAATTGATTATGTCACTATGTTTTGCTTGATTATTTTGTTAACTGGGTTACAATGTGATTCATACTTCTATGGACTGGTTAATTTTCCTAGATTTAAAGTTTACCACTAATGCTCTATTTCTATTTTTTTTTCCCTTTTGGTTTTAATTTTTGTCATGGGTTGGGAGATTGGTGTTTTTTTTTTTTTTTTCTCTTGGTTTATTCTTGGTTTAGTCATGTCTTCTTCTAAGCAAAAGAAGTCCATTGCCACTCGACCCTCCTTTAACACAGACTGGTTTCCCTTGGCTGATAAACCCAAATTGTTTAAAGAGTCCTATCATTCTCGCACTGTTCATCTCGAACGAAATGTTCTACCAAACACCTTTGGGTCTATCCATATCTGTCCATTGTTTGATCCTTTGGGTGGGAAGTTGGTGCTTTCTTTCTTGGGTCCTCAAAATCTCAGTTAGGTTAGAGAATTTTACTATAATATGGAAAGTCTTGATAACATTGGTCCTTCATTCAAGACTTGGGTCCGGTCCAAATCTATCACAGTCACCACTGATCTCATTCATGAGCTTTTAGGGATTAGTAAAGTCTTCCCTATTTTCTATCCTTTTCCTGTGAGACCCACTTGTGATTTTAATGAGATGGCCACTGCTTTATGTGGTACATCTCATCCATGGCTCCCGAGCTCATTCATAAAGCAAAATGAGCTCCTTCTCCAATTTCAATTACTCAATCTCATTGTGTGTGCCAAGATTATAGTGACCACCCATAGCTCAAAAATAAACCAAGAACAAGGTTTTATCCTTCATTGTATTGCTCACCATCACTCCATTGACCTTGCCATGTTGATCATTCAAAAGATGGTTCCAGCATTTGGGCATAACAACCTTAGTCTACTTTATGGCAGCCTCATTAACCGACTTCTCGCCAGGTTTGAGGTTCCCTCGTTTGACGATGATGAATTTGCTTCTCCTTCTAGGCCTTTCACCAAAAAGACTATCTCCCAGAGTCAGTCTCATGTTAGGGGGGTCCCTACCGGGGTGGGTCGTTCAAGTATAGGTACAGGTGATGTTGCTTTGGTCGTGGAGGCTGAGTTTGATACGGCTGCTACCGGTAAGGCTATTTGTGAGAGGGAGCAGCCATCTCCAGTTCGTACTATCCGCGGCTAGCTCCATGATTTCGAGCAGTTTGTTGTTTCTCATTTTGATGGTCTTGAGAGCCAAATGGATATTTTCGAGGCCAGGATCACGGATCTAGAGACTACTGCCGATGCTCGGCTCACTGCGTTGAAAGCCTCATCCAGGCACATTGAGGAGTCCATTGCACAATCTTCTGCACATTTTGTCTTAGATCCTGTCTCTTCTCCAGATGCAGTCACCTCCTCAGCTACCGACTTAGTGATCTTTGTTGCACATACGTACTTTTTGGCTAGTATTATTTTTTTACAAATATCTCTCTTGTTCTTTGTTACTGATTTCTCTTTTCTTCTCTCCCGGACAAAAAGGGGGAGTGGATGCATTGTTAGGAATATTTTTGGATTTTGGATGTTATACTTGATGCATGCCTTATGAGATACTTTGTTAGTGTTAGCAATATTGTTGCATGCCTTATTATTTCTAGATGGATGGGTATTATGTTTTTTTTTTTTGTTTAGATATCTTATATTTGGCTATTTATCCAGTTCCACAGTTTTGGTTTGTGTTGTTGTTTCTTCAGGTGGATTGTTCAAGAATTGCATGGTTCATGGTTGCCTCGTGATCGTCCCATTCTATTTTTATAATGTTTTTGTTTTTTGTTTTTGAGGTTGTTGATTGTGTTAGCTAGTTTGTGTTTTGGTTTATTTGTTAGGAAAATTGTTCAGAACAGTTTTGTTCGGGATTTGACAAAGGGGGAGATTGTTAGGACACTTGTTGTCAAATTCCATGGAAAAACTGAGGTTTAAATCGAGTTGTAATTTTCCAGTTTTGTGTCTTCCCGCTCTCGAGTGAAGTTTACACTGTCACAGTATTTTGCGTGTATGCAAAAATACTAAGTGATGTGTTTTTACGCTTGAGCGTGAGATCTTCCACTCGAGCGTGAACCCTGGTTTGGAACACGTGATATAGACTCTCCGCTCGAGCGTCCATTCCCATGCTCGAGCAGACCTTGTGATCTCTGCCTTTATAAAACCTCTTGTTGCTCCAACTCTGGGGTTACTTTTCTTAGATCTTCTTTAAGGGTCTTAGGGTTTGCTTTTGGGATATTTTTCCTGGTTTTCCTTGATGTTTGATTGTGTTTGAACTCATGTTTTATAAGCACACATCAAGGAGTTTGTTTGATATTTCTTTGAGAGTATTCTTCTTTGGTGGAATTTGAAGATTCAAGCACAGAGTAATCAAAGGAGTTTGATGCTATGTGTAGTCATTTATTCGACAATTGATGTTGTGGATTCAGCATCAAGCTAATCAATTCCATGTGAAGGTTGCGGTGAAAGACATACAGAAGATTTGAAGACAAATTGGAAGCGGTTCTGGTAATTTGTTTGGTATCTTTGTAATCTTTCTTTCTTCAATCGTGGATTGATTTATGGCGTTTCGCCCGTGGTTTTTTATCACAATTGAAGGTGCTTCAATTGTGGTTTTTCTATGTAAAAAATCATTTGTGTCGATTCATTGTTTTTTTGAAATAACAATCTAAATCACTTTCATATGTGCTTGATGATTTAGATTGTGGGTTTTAATTGGTTGGGAATTAAAACAATTAAATCTTGATCTAATCACGAATCACTTAGGTTTTTCAGAGCTTTTCAACAACTTCATAATTGGGGATTGCTTTCAATTTTTCTAGTTGACTCTTCCAGACATTTAAGCTTTTTCCAAATAGAGAAGAACCCAAAATTTTAATAGCTAGTGGAAGCCCTCCACAGTATTGTACCACCCTTTCTGAGTCCTCTATGAAACCATCAATGGGATAGTTTTTCCCAAAGGCATGCCAACTAAAGAGCTCCAAGGATTCATTGTAATTCAAAATTTCAACCTTGTGAACTAGGTAAACTTCATGAGCCCTTAGCAACCGCTCATGTCTAGTGGTTATGATGATTTTACTACCTTGAGAAAACCAATCTCGCATTCCAAGTACTACATCTAATTTGTCCATTGTATCCACATCATTAAGAATTGCAAGAACTCTTTTGCAACATAATGCATCCTTAATTTTAATAATTCCTTCGTCAATACTGTACAAATTTTCCTTTTTTCCCTTTAAAATGTCTGAAAGAAGTTGTGTTAAATTTTTAATTGAAGTAAACCATTTGGTTGTTTTAGAATTTCTCTTAAATTTGCAAGAAAAATGTTGCATTTGAATCTCGAGAAGTTTGAATTATATAGAAATTTGGCAACAGTTGTCTTCCCTATTCCACCTATCCCACAAATTGCGACTATACCAACATCACTACACTCATTTTGTAACCAAAGCCCAATATTTTTGGCTCGAGAATGTGTTCCAATCAAGTAAGGGGAATTGCCCAAGATTGTGCATCTTAGTTTGTCTGCAACCACTTCTACAATTTTGTGGATAAATTTTGACTCGAATCTGAAGATAACATCGAGATTAATAATAAAGCACAATAAGAATGCCATGACTTGAACTTAATTATAAATTCTCATGCAATAATAAACAAAATGACTATGTTATTCTCTTTGTTGAAACAATTGGGCGACTCCTAGATGAAAAGAAAAGGGTTTTCATAATCATGGTTGTGCATCAATATTCCTTTTTCTAATATAAATTGCTTTCCCTGTTTTACAATTTTTTTTATTTATATAGTAAGGTAAGCTATTAAAATTTCTGAAGAATAGTCTAATTTTTTCAATAAATTTTTTAGGGTTAATTACACCAAAACCCTCTAGTTTGTTAGTAAATATCATTTACCTTCAGAACTATGAATTGATACTTTTTAACCATTTCAACTATAAAAGCATATCACTTTCACCCCCTCTAGACCACCTCTTGAATTAGTAAATTTGTATGATTTTTATATTTAAGAGGGTCAATATGTGCAAATTTATAGATAGGGTATAGTGATACGCACTATTAGTTAAGGGGATCTATCTTGGTGTAATGAATCCAAATTTTTATGGTTGCAAACGATTAACTTAATATCATCTTTTCAAATGGCTTAGAAGGGAGAAGCATCTCAAAAAACATAGTTCATAAATTCAAGTTTGTTTAGGGTATTATGAAGAACTTCTTGTGAACCAAAGAAATCGACTTGTAGCATGTTGGAATGTTCCCTTGCGGACAATTTAACTCCTATATTTGAAGGAAATCTTGTAAAAATTAAAAGATGTCAAACTCTTGGAGTTAAGGAAAAAAAAATTCATCCCAAATTTTGATAAATAATTCTTAATCTGAAAGACCCTTGTATGAAATTTCAGAAAGGGTGATGTAAGTAATGCTTAGCTAGAAAAGGACATGGGAGGAAATTACCCATCAATTTGATTTTGTAAATTCATCCCTACTAAATCTACAGCTTCTTTGAGTGTTGCTCTACATTCTTGTATCTTGCCCTTCCGTTCATCTTTTTTTTTTTTTAGCCCCTTCTGTATGGAATCTCTCTTCATGCCCCGTGAATGCTTCTTCGAAACTTTCCATTTGGTTCCTCACATGGGATGGATCCACGTGATAGAAGACAGGTAGCACTACATACCCAGTAGTCCTTCTACGTTTGAGGATCATTACAAGTTCATCAAGACACCAGCTCGAAGAAGCATAGTTTTTTGAGAAGACAACTATTGAAATCCTTGACTCTGGAATTGCTTTCTGCAATTCAAACTTAATATCTTCTCCTCTTTCAATCTCGTCATCATCTCTAAATGTGCGAAATCCTCTATGATTTAAAGCTGTGTAGAGGTGGTCAGTGAACGTCTTGCGAGTGTCTTCACCTCTGAAACTCGAGAACACATGATAACTACATGGAGAATCTGAAGAGGAGGCATCTTGGGCTCTAACAATCTCCATGGGATTAAAACTCCACAAAGAATTAAGGAGAGACGAGTTGTGGGATGGAATGAATGCTATATGTCAAGGCATCATATATATTTTGTAGGATATGTCGAAAGGGAAGGATAATGATTAAGTAGAAAATAAAATAAAATAAAGGTGAGGAAATGCTACCATAATTTGCCTGTTGATTTATGATTTATCTTGGAAGCTTCAAAGTGAGTGATTAAGGATACTTGTTTGTGGACATTTTGAGCATGGAAGAAGCTGCTAGGAAGTTTGGGTAATAAATAAAATAAAATAAAAATGAGAGGTAAATGTGTTGGAAAAGTGGTGTGATGAGCAAGGTTGGACGAAAATGCTGACAAAGTGGGGATTATTATTTTTTACCAAATTAAAAGGGTCCATTTTATAAGACACTCGTTCTTAGTATGTATCATGTCTATGATACGGGAATTTGTTACATTTTCAGTTATAACAATAAATATATATATATATAATTGATGATAAGGAAATGGCATTTGAGACATAATCAAATATTTTTTTTGTCATAATTAAAATAACAATCATAATAGGTTATAGCTAACCACCAAAATGGGTTATACTTAAACATTACTTAAGACATAATCAAAACCTCGTCCGTCATAATCAAAATAATAATCACAATTGGTTATAATTAAATTATAACCAATGCCGTAATAACTCATAACAAACACGAGCACCAAAATATACATTTTTTTTTAGATTCAAATAAAACTTTATCTGATGAAAATGTGATGTACATAGAAAATAATTGATCATAACCAATAATTGCAAAAATTGTAAGTGGACATGTCGTACACCTCTTTTTTTAAATGTGTATTATAAAAATTTACAACTTACACTACAAAAAATTAGGGAAAATTATTTATAAGTCCTATTAGGAAGACTTATGCTACATATGGTCCTACTAAAAAACTTATGTTCCCATAAGTCCTGTGGGAAGTTTGTTGACATATTTACCCTTAATATTAGTTATTAATATCATAAATAATAGTAAAACTATATATAAGAAATTGATATAAACGTAACGTAACGTGACACTTACATAAACGTAACGTGACACTTATACGTAACGTGACATCTACATAAACGTAACGTGACATATCCACATAAACGTAACGTAACGTAACGTGGCACCTACATAAACGTAACGTGACACCTATATAAATGTAATATGACATATCTACATAAACGTAACATAACGTGACACCTACATAAACGTAACGTAACGTGACACTTACATAAACGTAACGTGACACTTATGATCTACGGTAACATTCAATTTTTTATATAAGAAATTGATTTTATTTATTTTTTGGATTTTTTTATTTTTTTTTAACTTCATGAAGAATTCTGAAGTAGAAAAAAAAATTGGGAAGAAATAAAACGAAAATCCGACTGGGGATTGAACCAAAGAACCTAAGGACATGTTTTACAACTCTGATCCTCCGCTCTACCAACTGAGCTAAGGTCGGTCTCTTGAGTACTTGATCCAAGTCTTCATTTTTTTAGAGTCCAGATTTGTCTACCTCCACTCCTGAAATTAAAGGAAGGGAACCATCAATATGATAATAAGTTAATAATAACACACGACGAAGCTCTGTCACCATCAAATCATTGTATACGTCTAGTTAACAATCTTTGGATACCACGTTAATCAAAGATGGATGTTTGGGATTTTTAGGGGTTTTAGGTGTTAGTTGTGCCACGTTACGTTACGTATATATAGGTGTCACGTTACGTTACGTTTATGTAAGTGTTACGTCACGTTACGTTTATGTAGAATCTTGTGGAATACATTCTTATGAAAATAGGACTTGAAACTCTATAAGAAATTGCACAGAACTTAACCTAGCATAAGTGTCTGAAAAAGGACTTATAAATAAGTCTCCCAAAAAATTAAGGTTTTGAAAACTAAAATTTAGGGACAAAATTATTTTTTAGGGACTAAATATTTTTGTTGCGAAAATTGTCATTATTATATTTTTAGCAACAAAAATTAGACATTGGTGATGAATTATTATCCTTTTGAGACCAAATTTTCTGTCTCAAAAAATAAACCATTTTGAGACCAAATTATTTTGTTCCTAAAAGTCTATTTATTAGTGATATTTTCAAAATTTTGTTGCTAAAAGTCTTGTTTTGGACTTTTCAGGACGACCTTTTAGCGACCATCTTCATGACGATAGAAATTGGTCCCTAAATGCCTTTTACAACAAAATTTTCACTTTTAGAAACCAAAACATTTGGTCTAACTATTGTGTTGTAGTGTTAAAGTTATTTTAAATTTATATATATATATATATATATGTATATATGTTATTTTGTAAAGTCATATTTTAAAAATACAATTTCAAATTTCAAATTGTATTTTTTACTTCAATTACTTTATTAAAAAAATTAAGTCGAAATCATGTTTTGAAAATATACTTCAGTATAATATGGAATTGCAAAATAAGTAAAAAAATTATTCAAGGCAAATGCTAACAAATATCCTTAGGCAGGACCCAAAAAAAAAAAAAAAAGCTGTTGTCACAGCACCAGCTGTGACGTCCCGATTGAGGTTAGTTTCTATTTTTATTTTGATAATTCAAACCGTTCTTATTATAAGATTTGTCGAGTATATTATTTATATAAAAAATGAGATTAATCGAACATATATAACCCCATGATCAATCTGCAAATGTTTTTTAAAATTAATTTCTTTTAAAACATGATTGTAGTCTTGTTATGGTTTATATGTAATGATCCAATTTTTTTTTTTAAATAGCCAACGCATAATTTAAATGAGCAAATTTTCGAATTTGATTACTGTGTAAATTCTGTGCGAAAATAGCTCGGTTTTGTATTTTTTTAAAAATAGTTCCCGATATCAGGAAATTATGAAATTTTTATATGTTGTTCTCATATGAGTCTAGCACGTCGGATAAAAATTTTAGAATTTAATGATGAGTATTTATTTTATGAAAATTTACGGACTGATTAGTGTTCAGTTTAATTTATAGCAGAATTAAAAATTGAGTTTTGAGTGTTCGAACCATGATTTGAGATAAATCAGTTAGGAATTTATTTTAAATTATTAAACTCCATTCATTTTAGACCCAATTAATTGAATTGTGACCCGTTAGTAACCACGTAATAGTGTTGTGGTTTTATTATTACTATTTGACTACCATAAAAGAGTTGTGAATATTTATGGTGTGTACCATTAAACGAAATATATTTTGTGGTGAGAAAATATTATATTTACTTTTGTCATTAAAGATGTTGAAATAAATTTTTTATTGATATATATATATATATAGGTGTATAAATATAGTTAGATATTTAGTTAGATATTTGTTTATAATATATATATATGTGTGTGTGTGTGTATATAAGTGACCAAATAGGGTGTTTTGTTCAACTTTGGGCTCTTGCCGTGAGGAGAAAGAGAGAAAAAGGATTCCAATGTTGGTTTTTCATGGGTTTGATCTAGTATAAGTCATTTTTGACCCCTAGTGCTTTGGATCAAAATGTAGAGGGCGGAAAAGGTGTCGTTTGGCTCCGAACAAATTTAATTTTTGTTGCCAAAAATTTTGAAAGCTTCTTGGCTTGAGGTAGGGTTTTTCCTACACTTCTTTATATACTTTTACTTGATTATATGGAATTTAGAGTTGTATATAATTTAATTAGAATTTTTAAAAATTTTGTGATTTATTTGCTTAAAAAGAAATTTTAAGAAAAATAAAGAGTGGATGCCCAAATTGTGAAAGTGTAAACTTGGAATATGTTTGTAAGGTTATAAAAAAGCTATGTTTTAAATTTGAACAAAAACAGACTTCGATTCAATCGGTTTTGAAATTTTTACCGTTTTGCGACCAAAAGAGCATTTTTAAAGAAAATAAAGGAATTACGTTTAACTTTTGGGGCTTTTGATCAAAATAGGATGTCATAGTTGAATAATGCTTGAAGAATGAGTTTGGAAAGAAAATGATGTTTTCTTGGGCATTAACAGTATTATTTTGCTTAATGTATCTGTTGAAATAAAACTGACGCGGTTAGAAATGGACGTTGAGAGGTTACCGGACGTGATTGTGATATGAAAACTAGTGTAGTTGTTTATATTGATGAGATGTGGAATAGATTGTATTTGTCGAAATTTTTGAAATTTAATTGTTTAAATATATGTTCAGAAATATCTATTTTGGGCTATCGATGGAGGATAGCCATGATTTTGTAGAAAATGCATGAGACTTAGGTAAATTGAACTACATTCCTCAATTGTTGCATTGGACATTACATTACATTTATTTCATTAGAAATGTATCTATTTTTTAGAAATGTTTGAAAGTGTATCTGTTTGTGAAAAGATGAATACTTGGTGAATCTGCGTAAGAGTGTGGAACTGCGTGGTTAGGTGTCAAGCCTTCCAGTTTACTGGTAAAAATGACAGTGGTAGTGCATTAGGGCCTACTTGCAGACACTCACCTAGAGATTCACAGAGTTTGTATTCATGCAACAAATATGGTTTAAAATGGAAATGATTTTATATCTGTTGGTGTATCTCAGCATTGCATGCTTTATAAAAAGAGAGATAAATTGTTTTATCATGAGCATGGGATGAGAATATTCCTCTTTAGTCTTGTCATGGTCCATATGTTGTGTAGTATATCTCTACTGGGTTGTGGCTCACCCTATAAGGGAAACTATTTCAGGTATAGGTCCTATGCCTCCGCCAAGGAATTGACTTGGGAGGACTTGGAGCTGAGGCTTTATTTTTGTTTTATTGTTTTTTATTGAATGTAAGCTCAGGGCTATAATTTCGTTGAGTTGAAACTCCATTTTGTGTAACCAAGAATGTTTTTAGATAAATTTGTAAGCCTGTAGGACACTTATTATCTACTCGACTTCCATTTCATACTTGTTGTAAAATGTATGCTTGGGATTGGAACTGGGGCATTGAGGTGTGAATAGCATGTATTTGGCATTTGGAATTTAATGGAAACGGATGTATGGAATAGTTAGATATATATATATATATATCTGTGTGTGTGTTTGTCTATCAGGTGGGTTTTGTAGCATAAATAGATATACCCTGCCCAATTTTCGAGGCGTTACATTATAGATGTCCAATTGACTTTCATAAATGGTCTACTCGATGAATCTTACAATATGAATGATTCGTGTCATAGAAATAGATTCAAAAAACGCCTCCACAGACTCACAACATAGTCTCTAGACTCCTCTAGATATTGTTTAATATTGAAAAGTGTGTAAAAAGCGTTTTAAAAATATGTAAAAATATTTTTAAAATGTATTGATTTTAATAAAAATGTGTTAAATTTAATAAAATGTGTCATGTATCTTTCAATTTTTTTGTCTTTTATTTGTGTCCTAAGAACACTTATTAGTAAAAGAAAAATTATTTAAAATTAAATTTCGAAAAACTATAAATTTGATAGTATTAAGAAATAAATAAATAATCAAAAGTGAGATTGGACAAAAGTAGGTCGGTGGCCGAAACATGATCATACCCTTCACTAATCATAATTTATATACTCCTCATTAATCATAATTTATCAGACCTACTCATATTGTCTAATCACTCAACACAAATTTATAAATCCCACACTTCCAAAAAATCACAATACCATTAACTTTTCGGACTGAGGGAGGCTATTATGACTTAGTCACAGCGGTGATTTGTGGTGCCTCAGTAGAGGCTTTTTCTGAGCCTTTTTTAATAATCTGAATCGTTCACATTATAGGGTTCATTGAATAGATCATTCACACCAAAAATCAAATTGATTGAAAACCTATAACTTTATAACAAGAACACATTTGTTTTTTAAAAAATAGACGGTTAACATGATCTTGATAATTTTTGTAAAACAACTTAAATCTAATCATGGGGTTGCAAAATTCTGATTGACTTGATTTTTTATAAATGATATACTTGACGAACTTTACAGTATAAATAATTCGAATTATCAAAAAATACTAAAAAAAATCCTACACTGAAGCACCACAAATTCTTGTTGTGACTAAAGTCACAGCAGATCCCCGAATCCTAACTTCTCAAATGAAAGAATTGCAAGTGGTGGTTAAAGGGATGTGTGAACCTGCATGAGAAAGTGGGAATGCACAAGCACAAAAGTTGGATTCAAACTAATCAAAACAAAAAAAAAAAAAAAAAAAAAAAAAAAAAAAAAAAGGGTAGGCCTGTAAGAATTTATTCTTAATTAGGCTATCATTGACTATATTTTGTTTGGTTTGTGAAAAACGACTTGAACGTGATTTAGATAGATTGACTGGTATGAGCCCAAAATTGTTATTGTGATCCATAAAGTTTGGGCCATGGTCATCTTAGTGTATATATTATTTTATATGTAGATATGTGATATGGAGGTGTAAGGCCTGTTTTAAGTTATTTGGGTTCCTTAATGGGATGGCCCAGTAATTGTTTTATTTAGGCCCAGTCCCCTCTCCTATCCTTATTAGGGTTTACATATATCTATATATATGTAGATTAAAGGGTTGTCAGCCCCATTGAAAGACAACATAAAGATTAGGAGAAGGAGGGGAAGAGCTGGTGCTAAGGTTTTCCGATTGTGAATACCATCATCTTTCAAAGAACCAAAACTCAAGACAATAACGGAATCAAATGGTATGTATCCAAGTTTATATTTTAGTAGTTAATTACATTCATAGTGTTTTGATTTCTAGTATATAGATCCTATAATCTTACATGTGGTATCAGAGCAAGTTTATACTAGAATCAAAATCATGACAAATTATTTCAATAAATTTTTTTTATACAATGAGAAGGAATAAATTAATTTTTTTTTTTTTGTTACTGAAACGTTGTGCCTGGTAATGAACGACCAAACCTTTTCAATGTTCTTACATATATATACTATTCATGGTTGAGAATTGCTTCGGAATCATAACATTAAAGAAAAACAAATAAATAAATAAATATTTAAATAAATAAGTAATTTTTTTTTTCTTTAGCCCAACCCAACCACGACTTGGTCTGCATGTTTGGTGGTTCGCTATAGCTCTTTTTTTACAATGCTTCGGTTTGGTGGTTCGCTCTAGTTTATATATATATAAAACTAGACGTGAACAAGACCCTGTTTGGTTGTCCATATTTGATAGAAGTTATGATGCTATATAATATTATAGTTATGTTATGTCCCAAGTTTGAACTATAAACAAGTGATGCTGCTGTGTGTTTTGTAATTTTTCGGTGATGGTCTTATTCTATTTTTAATTTTGATATAGGTGGTGCATATTTTGTCAGTGGTATATTATTTATTAGTCTAAACAAATTGATGGGGTAATATTTATTTAATCGGACATATGTTTATTGATTGATAGAATTAAATGGTTGTTTAATTGTTGGTAATCATATTTTAATTTACATGATAATGTAATGCAGTAATTCAATTTTATGTTAATTCTCATTTGTTATTATACAGCAATTAGTACCTAATTAAAGTCGTGATTTGCTAGTATGCAGCAACAAAACTTGACAATCATATGTACTCTCATATTTGTTAAATAAAGTTTTAAAAATAAACAAATATTTATTTTTGTAGTCCCAGTTGGAGAATCTTTTTTTTTATTAATGTGGGTGATAACACCGAAGTGGTTAATTCATTGAGATTTAAAGTGATTTTCCAATAAAGATTCTGGGAAGCTCTTCTAATATTATATCACTCAATTACCTACCCAAAGGGGGTTAATTGAGTGTATTAATTTTAGAGGTAGTGTGAGCCGCTAGTAAGGGAAATTTTATTGATTTTGAAAGAATTTATCTACCCAAAGGAGATAATTTCTGGATAAATCATTCTTGCTAGTTGACTTGTTTATAGGTGTTAGAATGTGTCTTATATATTTAGCCCAAAGGTATTTATATGATGATACATTCTGAAACATCTGACAATATTGTTAAAGTTTATTTGCAGCCCATTGTTGTGAGATTATAATTATTGCCCATGTATAATTAATTAAGATTATATTGAAGTTTAAAGATGTTGATTGTATTCTATATATTCAACCCAAAGGTGTTTATATAGTGATACATTCTGGCACATTTGAGAATATTGCTAAAGTTTATTCGCAGCATATTCTTGTGAGATTATACTTGTGTGAGTGAATTTCCGATCACACTGCCCTCCTTAGTGATTCAGCGGTAGAACACAGGCAGAGTAGATGGCTCCCTGTAACCTGCACAGAAAGAAAAGGCTCCGGCGGTGGTTCTTCCACCCGGGGGCACTCCGACGATCAAGTCAGTATCTCTCAAAGACAACCAGTGCTAGAATTACTGCTCAAGGCTACAAATTGCGTACCTTAGACCCGCTGGGGGTGCCCTTCTTTTATAGCTTAACTGTCTCTCAATCCCATTAGAAGTCTTACTTCTATGGACTCTCATTCAGTACATACTTTGGACTCTACAAGAGATAAGGATAGACTCCCTAAGAATACTATCCTTATCCATCTTGAAGTCTTTCTTCATTCTAGGACTCTTGTCCTTTATCTGATCATCTCGGATTCCGATATCGTCGGAGGTAACCTCGGCAACTCCGAGATAACCTCGGCATAACTACCATGACACGTGGGATCTCGGCTGACACTTCGGTGCCACCTCGGCCACGTGTTGGTACTCAGAAAATACATCCTCATTAATCGCCTCTAGGTTCTATTACCTCAGCATTCTGAGGTGATGGAACCTATCTTCGAACTTTTTCTCGTACATCGGCCTAAGAACTTTCTAGCCGAGATCATTCATTTCAGGCCGACATGTCTTCATCTAAGAACAAGAATTCAGATCAATCTTACTGCGCGCATGAGCTGTCATGCACCATTTTTCAACCGTTCCACTGACGCGTTTTTCCCTTATTGGCCGGTTGGACGCTACCGCGAAGCCGTCTTTTCTTTGCTTGCGCCGTCTGACGCATGCGTTATCCCAGGCGCAATAATTGCCGCCATTTCATGTTTTGGACAAAAAAACGTTTGCCTCTCTTTCTCTTTTCACTTCTGCATTTGAATATTTCACATTTTCTCTCTAGAGCTTTTTCTTCGACCGCCATTGCTCGACTCTGCCATCTTGTCTTGCATTCGCCACTTCTGAAGCTTTCGCCATCAGAAGCGTCGCCATCCGTCTCTAAGATAGCTCATTCCGCCTTCACCCTTTCCGTAAGCCACTTCCCTTTTCTCGCCTGTTTATTTCGAATTTCTTGTTCGTTTTATTCTCGCTCCATCATTCAATCATGAATCACTCACTTGAATTTATCCTATTTTAAGGTTTCAGTGCTCATCATGAACATTTGCCTTTATTGCATCTCTGTTCTTGGTCTTCCACCTCTTCAATTCTTGAATCAGACTTTGTTTTTACTTTTCGCTTTCCAGATTTCGCCATCTATACTGCTCTTTGTAGACCTTAGGCTTGGGATTTGTCTCAGAGGACCTTCATCTTTTAGGAAAAATCAAACAAATTTACTAATACATACCTTAGGCTCAAGCCGAGGTCCCTAGAGCCCTTTTGGAATATCCTCGCCTCAGAGCTAAATACTGTGACATCAAAACCATGGGTGTGTGGAGAGATAGGGTTAACTCCCAACCAAACTAGAGTATTTTAGGCAAGAATTCTCCATCCTCGCCGATGTCCACCTCAAAGCTAGCCGGGAGGACGACTCCATTATGCCTGAGAACGATACCATGCCCTTTCCTGTCATAGCCTTTGTCCAATGTGGACTTCGGTTCCCCCTAGATCCCCTTTTCCGCGAAGTCCTCCACTACTACTCCCTCAACCCCATGCAACTCACCATTAACGCCTATAGAACGCTTTATGGTATAATAGCCTTAGCTCGGCAAGAGAGTGTTAGGATCACTCTCGCCGACATCCAATACTGCTACACCATGTGCGCCCTGAACCTTAAGGAAAAAGGTTATGTCTACTACCTTAAGCCGAGGTCCACCGAGTTTAAGATTGTAGCCGACCTTCCAGACTCCAACAAAGGGGCTGGAGATGACTATCTCATCGCTTCTGGGAACTGGGAATTTGGCCCAGATGAAGAAGTTCATCTCTTCCCTCTTCCTCGAACGGTCAGGGAGGGCAAGGGTAAGATCCTCGTTAATCGCTAATCGTTGCTTCCCACAATTTCTCCAACAAATTTGTTTCGATGTTGTGTTTCTTTGCAGACGTCGAAGCCTCCCAAGGACTTTCGCCAGTCCTATTACCCTGGGAAAGGTTTAAAGAACCTCTTGGATCTACCAATCCATAAACGCAAAGCTCCGCTCCTGCTGAATTTTATCCCAACATACAAGTCTACCTTGGCCGACGTTCCAAAGAAGAAGAAGAAGAGCGCCTCTCCAACAACTGCAACGACTCAAACCACATCCACATCCCGCACAGATCAAGGCTCTACATCTGACCCAGCCGATCTTCCATCTACTTCAGCACCATTCTTGGTACCAGTACAAGAAAGAAAGCGTCGCCGACGTCTTGTTAAGACAGCAGACATGGTCCGCCTGGCCCGTTGTTTCTAGATCTCCTCACGACCTCCCAAATGACGTGGATGCGGTGCCATCTTCAACGGTGCCTCCACCAAAACCAAAGAGAGTCAAGAAGGCCCAGCCGAAGGCCAAAGCCTCTGAGGCCGAGGTCGAAGATGCCCTGCCCATCTCCCAATTAACCTCAACCGTGAAGACCACTTCTATTTCTGCCAAAAGATCTGCCGAGGCCCAGCCATCGGGGTCGACTCAGCCCAAAAGGCCGAGGTCGTCGCCTGCGACGACTTCGGGGTCCAGCGTTCCCAAAGTTCCTTGGGAGCCAAAAATTATGCTTGAAAACAGGCCCGTTTACGCCAACGAAAGCGCTACCGACATCAACATCGGCGTGGCGCTCAGCACTGCAGTCCTCCTTGAGGGTGATCTCGAGCGAAATGCCAAAATGAACGAATATGAGAACTACGCCCTCATCTTTGCGGTATGTCCAAGTAAGTCTGTGAATTTGATAACTTTCCTTACTGCCACTTTTCTTTATACTTATAAAGTTTTGCAATATTTCGTGATAACCTCTATCTTGTGAACTTTCAGGCCATTCAACACGCCCACACCTTCTCCATGCAGGCATTTGAAGCAAAGGAGAAATTGTCCGAGATGGGGAAGGAGTTTGCTGCTCTCCAGAAACAAAATAAGAATCTTAAAAACAAAATGAAGACCTTGGAAGATCAAGCCGAGGCTGCAACTAAGGCTCAGCAAGAGGCTGATGAAAGGGCCGAGGCCGCTAAAGCCATTAAAAACGTTGCCGAAGCACAAAAGAAAGAGGCCGAGGAAAAAGTGGCCCAGGCCGAGAAGGAACTGCAGGAAGCCTTGGCCACCAAGGCTGCCGAGATCAAAGATGCCGATGAAAAGGGCTACAGCCAGGGGATGGCCGACGTTGCTGAGGACTACAAGCTTCAAGTCAGGGAGGCATGCAACAGGGGATTTTCCCTTGGTTGGATGTCCCTGGCCAAAAAGCTGAACATCCCAGATGACTCGCCATGGCGTCAGGCAGATGTTGTCCCTTTGCCTTTTCCCCCTCCTCCTCCAAGTCAGACTGAAGAAGCTGAGTCTGAGTCTTCAGCCGAAGATGAAGATGAAGACAATGACGAAGCCTTGGTGAGGAAACCCAAGGGTGCCCCTGAAACCAAGTCCCTTCCTCCAACTGAGCAGGTTATCAACTTAACCCAAGACGAAGAGGGTGACGAGGTTGAGGAGGTACCCAAGGAAACTCCACCAGTCCAGTCATCATCCAACCTTCCTCTGGCTGAGGGGCGCGTCGAGGAGACTCTAGCCGAGATAGACGCCGAGATTGCGGCAGAGAAGGAGGCCGGGGTCGAAATACAAATGGACGCCGAGGTTGTTCTTCCACAGACTTCCGAGGTCCCGATTGAAACTGCTCCCGAGGCTGAAGAAAATTAGTTTTCATTTTTTCTCTAACTTTTACACTTCCTTTTGTTTTCTGAACAATGTAAGCTTCTTCTGTATGGCCGATGTGCCTTTCTTTGTTGCTTTTGAACAATTTACTTCTGCTAAGCCATTGTACCTCCTTTATACACAACTGTTTCTCTTTGAATGCTGTAGTCTTTAATCTTTCTTCATTGCTTCTATTTGATTCTATACTTAGAATATTTCGCATGATTCATATGATTCTTTTTTCGTATAATCTCCTCAGGGTTACATACCTCGGGTATGTTTACCTGTAGATTTATCTCGGCCAGGACCTCGCCTGTAAATTTGCCATAGACTTCAACAAGTATAAAGCATATAAACTCAATTAATCTTCATCTTGTAAATTGCTACAAATTTCAACAAGTGAAGATAAACAATCATATCGGCTTACTTTTAACTTGTAAATTGCTACAAATTTCAACAAGTAAAGATAAGGAATTTATCTCAGCTTAACTTTAACTTGTAAATTGCTACAAATTTCAACAAGTAAAGATAAGGAATTTATCTCAGCTTAACTTTAACTTGTAAATTGCTACAAATTTCAACAAGTAAAGATAAGGAATTTATCTTGGCTTAACTTCGGTTAAGCATTACTAATGTCTTCTCTCTGCCCCCAATGTGAACCTAAGTTCTTCTTGGGTTCTCATTGTGAACCTAAGTTCTTCTTGGGTTCTCATTATTCAAAAAACAACATTATGCCAAGTTGTACAAGTTCAGAAAAATTCTGCTAAGGTTTTATTGATCATATCAGCAAAAAATCAAAGAACATCTAATGATAAAAAAAACTTTAAATTACAAGTGTTCCATGGTCTAGGCAATGCTTTGCCCTCATTATCTTCGAGCCGATATGCCCCATTTCCTAACACCGAAGTGATTACAGAGGGACCTTCCCGCTTTGGGCCAAGCTTGCCCTCTCTCGGGATCCTTCTTATTGCCACTTTTTCAAGACTAGGTCGTTGACCGAAAATCCCTTGGATTGACCTTCTTGTTATAAGCTTTGGCAAGTCGTTGTCGGTATGTCGCAGTCGGATTGCAGCCTTTCTCTTCTCTCTTCCAAGAGGTCCAGATCTGCTAAGAGCACATCATTAGATCCGCTTCTCAACTCCTCGTGTCTCGATCCTCGATGCCGATCTCCAATGGAATGATCGCTTCGTGCTATAAGCCATGGCAAAGGGGATTCTCTGTTGATCTTCTCGGCGTAGTGCGATATGCCCAGAGCACGTTGGGCAATTCGTCTACCCACTTTCCTTTTGCTGCCTGCAGCCTCTTCTTTATTCCATCTAGAATGACTTTGTTTGATGCTTCGGCTTGCCCATTACTTTGGAGAAAGCTTGGTGTTGAAAAATAATTCTTTATCTTGAACTTTGCACAAAAATTCTTGATGAGTTTGCTGTCAAACTGTGTTCCGTTGTCGGCAACAATTGCTCTTGGAATCCCAAATCTGGTGATGATATTCTTCTAGATGAAGTTCTTCATATCTACATCTCGGATTTTGGCAAGGGGCTCTGCTTCTATCCATTTTGTGAAGTAGTCTGTTGCTACCAGCAGGTACTTCCGCTGTTCAGTTGCTTGGGGCAATTGTCCAACGAGATCCATGCCCCATTGGGCAAATGGCAAAGGGCTGGAAACAGGGTTCAGGTCAGCAGCTGGCTGATGTATCAATGGTGCAAACCTCTGGCATTGTTCACACTTCTTCACATAGGCTTCTGCATCTTTTTGCATATAGGGCCACCAATACCCCTGGGTAATGGCCCTGTGAGCTAACGATCCGCCTGCGTGGCTTCCACAAACTCCTTCATGAATTTCATACAAAAAGTCTTCGACCTGAAGAGGGTGTACACACCTTAAAAGAGGTCCAGTGAAGGATCTTCTGTAGAGATGTCCTTCTGCCGTCAGGCTGAATCTTGCCGACTTCAGTCTGACCTTGTGTGCTTCCTTTCGATCTTCTGGCAATTTTCCCTCTTTCAAGAATGCAACAATTGCATCCATCCAGCTTGGTCCCATGTCCACACATAATGCTTCTTGCATTGTGTTCGATGGCTCTATGCTCGGGCCTGGTAGGTAATCAATCATTATTGTCCTCGTCTTCCCGGTTTGCACTGAACTTGCCAAATTGGCCAGCGCGTCGGCGTGGTTGTTATCATCTCGGCTAACCTGAAGGAGTCGGCAGTTTTGAAACATGTCTGCCAAATGATGACTTCTTTTATGTATGCCGACATCCTTTCATCTCGGCAAAGAACTCTCCTGTAGTTTGATTCACTATAAGTTGTGAGTCACAAAAACTATTACCTCATCTCGCTCGCCATCGCCGATCAAAGAATCAGTGCTTCATATTCCGCCTCATTATTCGAGGCTTTGAACCCCAGTCGAATGGACTGTTCCAATATCTCCCCATCGGGAGAAATTAGCACTACTCCTGCCCCTGCACCCTGCCAGTTTGAGCTTCCATCAACAAAAAGTTGAAAGGAGTCGCCGATGTAGATGCTGCAGGGTCTGAGTTTTTCCTTCCTCGGTTCCTTACCCTTTGGCTGGGCTTCTCCTTCCTTGTTTGGACATCGTTCATCTCGGCTCAACGGAGCCGGATGTTCGATGTATTCTGGCGAGAACTCAGCCACGAAGTCGGCCAAGACTTGGCCCTTAATTGCGGTTCTTGGCTCGAACTCCGTGTCATATCGCCTGCATCATCGCCCATCTTGCAATTCTTCCAATCAAGTCTCCTTGTTGCAACAAGGATTTTAATGGGTGCTCACGTAACCACTATCTTGTGAGCTGAAAATAATGGTTTAGCTTCTTTGAGGCCATTACCAAGGCCATTAATTTCTCCAAGGGTAAATACCTTGTTTCTGATCGGCCAAGGTTTTACTTACATAGTAGATCCTTCGTTTCTCCCTTCTCTTCTCGGACGATCACAAAGACTTATCGGGTGCTCAAACCGCTAGGTATAAGAACAGCTTCCTCCTGTGTTGAGGTGTTGAGAGGACTGGAGCCGAGGTAAGGTACTTCTTCAGGTCGGCCAAAGCGGCCTCACATTCCTCTATCCATAGAAAATCGGTGGCCTTTTTCACCAGATTGAAAAAAGGTTTACACTTGTCCGAACTTCGGCTTATGAACCTGTTTAGGGCTGCGGCCCTTCCAGTAAGCATCTGAACCTGTTTAGCCGATGTCGGACTCTATAATTCCAGAATGGCCTTGATCTGATCTGGGCTGGCTTCAATGCCCCTTCTAGTCACCAGGTATCCCAAGAACTTACCGGATCCGACTCCAAATGCGCATTTCGATGCGTTTAGTCGGAGCCGATATGTTTTGAGTATGTCAAAGACCTCTTCTAAGTCAGTGAGATGATCCTTTGGTTCCTTGGTCTTCACGACCATATCATCGATGTATACTTCTACGCTCGCCAATCAAGTGTCCGAACATCTTGGTCACCAAATTTTGGTAAGTTGTTCTGCATTCTTCAACCCAAAAGGCATGACTCTGTAACAATACAGACCTTTGGGAGTGATAAACGATGTCTTCTCCTCATCCGGGGGGTACATGGCTATCTGGTGATACCCCCTATATGCGTCCAAGAAGCTCATCCTTCCATGTCCAGATGTGGCGTCCACCAACTGGACGGTCTTTAGCGGGGAAGCCGCCTTTGGGACAAGCTTTGTTCAAATTTGTGAAGTCCACGCACCCTCCACTTGCCATTCTTCTTCTTTACTACCACGGTATTTGATAACCACGTTGGATAATTGGCTTCTGATGGCTCGCCTCTAGAAGTCCGGCTACTTCCTCTTCCACCGCTCGACGCATCAACGCCGGTCTTCGCTCATTGTATTACAGTTTGGCCGACCATTAACGTTGAGTCTGTGGCATGTGACCTCGGGGTCAATGCCAGGCATTTCATAAGGTGTCCAGGCGAACACCTCAATATTTTTCTTCAGAAAGGCTTCCAACTCCCTTTCTTCTTCTTCGGCTAATCCTGTGCCGAGAAGAAAGAAGCGTTCCTCATCGCCCTCTTGGACGAAGATTTTCTTCAATGCCTCTTCCTTTTTCTCGGTCGGCTCCTTGCCGACATCATCTAGGACCTTTATGTCCTCTTCTTCAACCTCTGCTTCCTCTGGTTCTCGAATGCTGCAGGTTAACTTCATTGCTGCCATGGAGCAATTTTTCGCCAGAATCGATCTCCTCCGATTTCAATCCCATGTTCTGGGAATCGTAGCAGCTTGATGCAAGGTTGAGGGTATCGCCCCATTGCATGCAACCACGGCCTCCCCAGATGATGTTGTAAGGCGGCGATCAATCACAATAAATTTCGTCCTCATCTTCTTCGTGCCAGCTTGTACCTCCAAGCTTGTTACGCCCAAAGGCCATGTCGGCGTTCCATTGAAGCCGACCATCGGGCCGTTTGACTGTTCCATGCCATCAGGGTGAAGGCCTAACTCCTTGGAGCATCTGGCATACATGGTGTCGCAGAGTCGCCTCGATCAATCAAGATGCGTTTCACCGCACTCCCCAACCCGGAGGGATACTACCAGGCATCATTGCGGTGTCGAACCATGTCAAGGTTGGCCTCTGTAAAGGTTATCATTGGTCCTTGGCAATCTTCAGGCCGAGGTCTTTTCAGTCCGACCTGGTTGACATGCTGCAGATGTTTCACCCTCTGCGTCTCCCCCCGTATGTCGTTTTCATTCACCTTTGAGTGGATCACGTTAACCACCCGAGGTCCACCTGCCTGTGGTTGCTGCGCTGGGGGGGGCGGGGCTGCTGGTGCTTGGGGCAATCGTGCCTACTCTTCCCTGGTTCTGGCCTCGTCTACAAGGTCTCTTAAATGGCCTTGCCTCACCAGATCTTCTAGATGTGCTTTAAGGGCTCTGCAACCCTGAGTTGGGTGACCCTGCTCATTGTGATAGGCACAACGCCTACCAAGGTTTCTCCCCATAAATTCTCCTTGTGCTCTTGCCGCCGCCCTGAAGTAGGGCTGATTTCGAATCTGGTCAAGGACTTTTTGGACCGGAATTCGGAACACCGTCGTCACTGCTTGTTTAGCCCTCAACTCTGTCTCCTGTTTGTTCTGTCCATTGTTACCTCGGCCTCACTTGGACGAGCCGTTGCCTTTTTCTGTCTTCGTCTCCTTGTTCCCCGAGGTGTCTTCCTCGGCTCGTGCGTACTTCTCAATTCTCACCATGAGTTCTTCCATGCTCTTTGGCAGGGTTTTTGCCAAAGACTTCCGCAATGGACAGTCATTCTTCAGGCCGTTCTTGAAAGATACGACCGCCACCTCCTGGTTGCATTCAGGTATTCGATTGAACACCTCATAGTACCTCTTTGCATAAGCCCTAAGGCTTTCGTCTTTGCTAATTTTTAGGGCCATCAACGCATCCACCCTCGGTTGCGGTTTGTTTGTTATGAACTCGGCAACAAACATCTCGCCCCTTCCCAAATCTTCACGCCCCCTTTGGTAGTTTGTGGAACCACCGATGCAATCTCCTCAAGGATGAAGGAACACTTTGCGAGCAACGGCTCATTCCCACTATACAATGCCATTGAATACAAAAATAAACCAACATGGAAGTCAGGGTCCGACTTACCATCATATATCCGAGCCTCGGCATATCAATCTTTTCGGTATTTAATCTATCCAATTCGCCGAGAATGGAGTCCTCGGCTTAACCGGGAAGTTACTGCCCAGATTCTCCTGCTTCCTCTTGAGGTAATCTCTTAAGTCCTCTTTACTTCTTCCCGCACGGCTTTCATTGGGTTTCACTTTTCAAGACTACTCGGCCTCATGGTGGCCCCTTTTCGATCTTCTCCGCAGGACGCATCAAAACACAATATCCTCCCTAACATGTCGATGTTCCTTGGGATCTGCTTCCTTCTCGCGATATGTCCTTCGGGACTCTTCTCTTCTCGGCTCTTCTCGGCCGACTTCCCTGGAAGGTCGGTGAGAGTACCTTCCGCTCCTCGTGTGCTGTGGGGCTTCGGGGATTTCTTTCCGTCCTTTCTTCTGGGCGATTGCTGCTGGCATTGGTGTGTCCTGCAGTGGGTATGGCGGCTGCATGACATTGTTCTGCATCATGAAGTTGACGACCGATTGAAGGTCTGCCAACTTATTTGCCATCTCCTTTACTTCTTCATCCCTCCTCAGACATCTGTCTTTCCATGTCTGGAGGTCGTCCTCGTTATAGTATTTGCCCCTGTCCGCTTTCTTTGATGTATCACCGTTTTGGCCGACGGCATTCTTCGCGTGATTCTCGATCACGAACTTCCTCGTTGTGGTCTCCTTCTTCCGGTTAAGGTCGACGGTCTTCCACTCTAACCGGAGCGTCGTCCCAAATCTTTCCTCTCAAGCATCGCCATCTACTCTTCTTTTCGCTCCCACAGACGGCGCCAAATTGTGTGAGTGAATTTCCGATCACACCGCCTCCTTAGTGATTCAACAGAACACAGCAGTAGACGGCTCCCTCAGAACTCGCACAGAAAGAAAAGGCTCCGGCGGTGGTTCTTCCACCCGGGGGCACTCCGACGATCAAGTCAGTATCTCTCAAAGACAACCAGTGCTAGAATTACTGCTCAAGGCTACAAATTGCGTACCTTAGACCCGCCGGGGGTGCCCTTCTTTTATAGCTTAACTGTCTCCCAATCCCATTAGAAGTCTTACTTCTATGGACTCTCATTCAGTACATACTTTGGACTCTACAAGAGATAAGGATAGACTCCCTAAGAATACTATCCTTATCCATCTTGAAGTCTTTCTTCATTCTAGGACTCTTGTCCCTTATCTGATCATCTCGGATTCCGATATCCTCGGAGGTAACCTCGGCAACTCCGAGATAACCTCGGCATAACTACCATGACACGTGGGATCTCGGCTGACACTTCGGTGTCACCTCGGCCACATGTTGGTACTCAGAAAATACATCCCCACAATATTAATTGCCTATGTATAATTGAAAGTTGGAGTTGTGAACATGCTTTCTATATATTCAATTTAAGAGTGATACATTTTAAATATTTGAGAATATTAATTGTTATTATGAGATTATTATTGTCCATATATAATTGAATGATATTATATTGAATTGAAGGTAATGAAGGGAGATATTTTATGAAAATCAAATTTACTCCATTAAAGTTTTGATTATGAATCGGTTAAAAGATATTGAGTTAGCTTTAAGACTAACTGATTTAGATATTGACATACTCGAGAATGTGTCTTCTTAACCATTTATATATTAAGACCTCAATATAGTGTGAAAGATTGAAATTATATTCAATGTTAACTATTTAAGAAAGTAGAGTTTTAAAATATTCACTAGGTGATTCTTATAAGAAAATCTAAATTATACTCTACAATGCTCTATATAATACCTTTGACTTTTACAAATCGTTATCTCTCTTCAGTGTTTTATGTTTTCCTTTTCAGAATATTCCGCAAATCTCTTTATATATTATTAACTCAAGTAAGAAAAATTCTTTAGAATTTTTTGTGAGCTATGATGCTCTTCCCACCTTTGGAATCTCTTTATTTATTTTTTAAACTGATTAAAAATGAGTGTGTTAATCAAAATTTTATTTTCTGATCAAGTTATTTAAGTTAAAGTCTAGTAGTGATCTTATTTTAAAGAATGCTATTTTTATATCATCCATGAGATAAAATTCAATTTTAATGACAACAAAATAAGCATTGTTATTATTTTAATTTTGGTAATAAATAAAATAAAAATAATAATAATTGGAATAGATTTTCATTTATCATAAGGTGTGTGGGAGAAATTATTTTATTGATTTCATAAATGAGTATTGATGTTATGCATTTGTCTAATCTCATTTATGTTGAAAAACACACTGATAAAGTTTTTTAAAATTATTAATTCAAGGTGGATATTATAGTGAACATGATAATTTTGGTTAATGTGCATAACCTCTTATTAATTTTTTATAAAATTGTGGAATCAATTTAAATATATCATGCTTGTAACTTCAGAAGAAAGTTGAGTACTTAAGCGTCGTAATTGGACTCCAATAAAATGATGAGGTGTATGTTAACTTGTTTAAATTATACAAATTTTTGTGATAAAATAATTTTAATTGCTATGTATACTTTACATATGGTACTTAGTTAAAAACATTTTTGAAACACTTTTAAATTGTGAACTAGTAGAAAATTTAGTTAGAATAACTTTTGAGTTTGGGATTGTACAAAAGTAAAAATTTGTTGTGCTTTTGAAATTAAAATGGGACTTATTGTTATTTGTTGTTACTTTTGTAAGTTGTCAATGGTTCTATTATCTTGATTCTGACATAAAAATCTTTTAAGCTTAAAATGTGAAGTTTTTAGATTGATGAACAGTTTAAAGCTTAAATATATAAATCTTTCTGTGTACTTGTGTCTATTGTAATAAACTGGTATGTTCATTCTCATATAGAGAAAGTAAGAGTGCAGGTAGAACCTGAAATGTCTATTCAGTCTGTTGATATAACTTGAACATGCATAACACGTACAACTCCTAAACATTCTCATACAGTTCAAGATCCTTGTGATCATATTATTTTTCTAAATGAGCAATATCAAGAGATTGAAGAGATGATTGTTACGTGTAATGAAAATATTGGCAATTTGTAATATGGTAAATAAATTGGTACAAATTATTAATTAGATATGAGATCATGTTATACTTCTTAAAAGTTTGAAATCTAATGAGTATTTTTTAAAGATAAATAAATAAAACAAAGCTATTGTAATAGATTGTGATTTGAAAAGAGTATTGTTCTTACCAATTTTATAAATATAGGTTTATAATGATTATAGTGGTATTGTGACATTTTTTATCTTTTGTTTCGCCAAACAAAATAAATTTGATTTGTAAGTTAAACAAATTTATCTATGGTTTTAAACGAATTCCTGAGCAATGATATTTAAAGGTTTACCAAATATTATTACTTGGCTTTATGGATAATACTGTTAATTTATGCATATATCTCAAGGTTAGTGGGAGTAATTTATTTTTCTTAATCCTTTATACTGATGGAATTTTACTTACTAGTAATAATTTCGAATTAATACTTGATGTGAAGATATTGTTGTTAATAAATTTTGATATAAAATATCTTGATAAAGTATTTTATGTGTTTGGCATTGAGATACTTGAAAAATAACTTAGAAGATTATTTGTCTCATCTCAAAGAGCATACCTAGATCACATTTTTACTGAATTTAATATACAGAATTGAAAGCTTTGCATTGCTCTTCTTAATGATCGAGACTAATTAAGTAACATTCATTATTCATAAAATTATTTTGAGAAAAAGTTCATGAGGAATGTCTTGTATGCTAGTGTTGTGAGAGTTTAATGAATTATGAAGTTTGAATTAAACTTGGTGCATATGCAATTACTTTGTTAGACAATTATTATTTTAATTTAAGCCTTGACCCACTACAACAAAAAAGGTCTATGGTGACAAAAACGCGTGACGAAAAAATATTTCGTCTCCAAATATGCATGTTTTAGTGATGAAAATAAGATTTCGTCTCCAATTGTACTATTTTTAGAGACGAAAACCAAATTTCGTCACCAAATGCTTAAAATCAAATAAAATAATAGGTGACGAAAATTTTATTCGTCTCTAAATTTTATTTTTCGTCACAAAACAATTTCCTACGCTTGGAAAATTTGGCGGAAGATTTGGTGCCATTTTGGAGACGAAATTTTTCGTCACCATTGTAAAAAATTTTAGAGAGGAAATAATTTCGTCTCCAAATGTATTATTTTTAGAGAGGAAAACCAAATTTCGTCACCAAATGCTTAAAATCAATAAAAAAATAAAATTTAACCATAGATATCTCTCTGTCACTTTTTCACCCATATAAAATTGAACCCCAAAAAAAAAAACTTTATTTTAAATATTTTAAGATTATTTGGTTCTAGAAATTATATTATGCCCGCTAAGTTTTCTAATTTCATAACAAATAGGTCATTTATTATTAAATCATCAAGTTAATTAACAATTTTTAATAATATTAAAAATTTATTTCAATTAATAATTTAGATAATGTTATTATTGTATAAGTGAATAGTTAGAAATTTTACTTTTTTAATTAATTCTGTTAAATGAAAAATTTTAACAAAAAGATATATGTAATTTTTCAAACCATAGGGGCAATTTATATTTTAAGCAAATCTCAAAAGATGTATTTATAATTTATCCTAAAATTATTTATTTTAGAAATTAACTTCTAAATAAAAATATTTGATTGAAATGTATGATTCGTGTTTCGTAAAATTATTATTATGCACCCATATATATAAATGAGCCTATTATGTAGGGTTTCTCTTCCTATTCACTCTCATTTTCTCTCCTCTCAGTTCGATTTACTTAGCTCTCGGCTCCCTTCGGTCTCTGCTCACGGTTTTGGTGAGTCTCTTTTGCCTCTCTCGTTTCGTTTTCTATCTTTTGATCCATCTAATACCTTAATTCTCTCTCTTTCGAGTTTGATTCATATGGTGCGTTAAACCCTAGCTTTTCACTGATTTTATCCTAGTTTCATAAAAACCCTAGATTTTGAATGTGCAGCAACTACATCCACTTTGATTCCTCTGTTTTTCAACGTGACTTTAGAATACAAATTGGCTATGTTTTTTCATGATAATCATTGTATAGTATATGTTTCAATTAAAAATTTGTGATCTTGTGAGATCTGTCCTGTTCTTTGTTCTTGTAATGGTGATCTTTCACAAGAACAATAATATGAAAAATTTTATATGGTGATCTCACAAGAACAAAGAACAGCACATATTATTATATAATGATATAAAATGCTGATTGCTATAATGTTCTATAAAAATTGAACCATCACAGATTATTGTTTTATAATCTGTGATGGTGAGATCACCATATAATGTGCTATAATGTTCTTGTGAGATCTCTGCTATTCTATAAAATTTTATATGGTGATCTCACAAGAACAAAGAACAGCACAAATTTTATAATGTTCTTGCTTGGGACAATTATTATATAATGATCTTGTGAGATCTGTGCTGCTCTTTATTTTAAATTTTATATATTAAAAATAATTGAACCAAGCAAGAAGATTATATAAAATGCTGATTGCTATAATTTGATGACAATTATTGTGATGGTGATCTTTGTTCTTCGTATCCTTAATTAATTTGATTCTAAATAAGAATTAGTAAAATTTTATATGGCATTGCAATTTTTTATCTATTGTTCCGTGTTTTCATGTTTTGAAATACATAGATAACTAGGTAGTATATATATATGTGTAGACATTTCCATGATACTTTTAAAAAAAAAGTGAAGCCAGCGGTATTACTTATTTTCCTATTCCTCCTAATCCTATCCCCGTACCAAGTTGTCTGGAAAAAAATTTAAAATGTAGTCCATATAATGCACCTCTTTTTTTCTTTTCTTTGCCCAAACAATCTTGCATTTTCAATATTAAACTTAGCATTGATATAGTCCATATAATGATTTGTTGAATATAACTCAATAGTTGAATATAACTCAATGTATATATAATATACATCATGTGCCATTATTATTATTTTTTTTCATGATTTGTTGAATATAACTCAATAGTTGAATGTAACTCAATGTATACACACAGATTCAAGTGCCATTATTATTTTTTTTTTTAATGATTTGTTGAATATAACTCGATAGTTGAATATAACTCAATGTATACACACAGATTCATGTGCCATTATTTTTTTTTTAATGATTTGTTGAATATAACTCAATGTATACACACAGATTCATGTGCCATTATTTTTTTATTTTTAATGATTGTTGAATATAACTCAATGTATAATATACATCATGTTCCATTATTTTTTTTTTAACGATTTGTTGTTCATGGTGTGTGAACATTTTATACACATTTTATATTTGTGTGTGAACATGTCTTTTACTTTTTACATTTCCTCTTGGTAGAAATACTAGAATGATGATAAAGCATTTTCCATTTGAGTTCACTTTGGCATATCTACATGCATCGTAAGACTTGAATTGCTGGTTTTTGACTGTGGTAGGTGATGCTGACCATTCTAACACATTTGGAGTTGGGTGAAGTGCAGTACTTGCGTCTATTTCCACAAACAAATGTAACCTGCACCATAAATTTCCATCAGGTAGGTTGCAAATTAATTAAAAATCATGTCAGTCTTCTCTTTCTCTGGTTGCATTCTGGGTTGAGCAAGGGAGGTTATTCAAACCTTTACTAGTTGCTTTGACAGTGCCATGTAAAGGCATGGACATGCATAAAGCATCAATGCAATCATTAGTTCTTCTTGTTTTATGCAACTGTAGTTTAGTTCACACACATAATAAAATTACTTTTGAATAACTTAAGCTACAAATATGTGAGTTTCTTAGTTGTTCAATTGCCATTGAAAGCTATGTACAACTTTGTGAGCTTATTCAGATTTTGTCTTGTTCTAATATTCTTTGATTAGCACTTGTTGATTATGGTAATAAAACAATTGCAGACTACCCCTGCATTGCTTGCTGCTAAGGATATTGTGATTGCAGCAATTGCAGACTATAATATTCATAATTTCAGATAATTGTAGTTTTACATTGCAATTGTTTTATGCTCTTTGATTTATTGTTCATTCAATGTTACAATATTACCTTTTAGAATTACTTATGGTAATTGAAGAACCATTCTAATAGAGTTTTTAGACAATTAAGCCATTGTATAAGCTAGCATGAAACTCTTACCTTCTTTATCTGCCTTGCTTCTTTGTTTCTGTGTTTTTGTGGGTACATGTATATGATCATAACCACGGACTTGGATGACTAAGATCTTATGACTTGATGGCTATAGTTGAGAGTTTTCCATGGTATTTGTCACATCCTCTCTAAGATACTTAATTGGTTTTAGAGAGAGATCCTTAGAAGAAAACAAATCCAAACTATAACCAAGACACATGATGGCCAAATTAGTTCTTAGTATTGTGACTCTTATTTAATTGCTGGTTTCTGAACTTCGGCTTAGGTTAGGACACCTCGGGATGGACAAATGTGAGTTGTGGAAATTTACGGAACTAGCACGGGACTCCCGGTTTGAAAACTAAGTCCAAAAATGCACTTTTTCACACTTAAGCTTGAAAATAGGCCTTCGGGGGGCCAAAATCGTACAACAGCCACGAGATGGCCCGGGAAACACCTCAAACACCTCGGGATGGACCAATGTGAGTTGTGGAAACTTACGGAACTAGCACAGGACTCCCGGTTTGAAAACCAAGTCCAAAAATGCATGTTAAATTGTATATGTTATGGATAAGATAATAATTGTCTAACTGACATTTTTTTTTTTTTTGTATTTCATTTTTTTGCAGATTCGAGATTTGATATGGACGTGTTTGGCAATTTGGAGGGCCGATGGTAGCTCATTTTGTGTTTTTGTTCATATTACCTTACATGTATTTTGGTTGTGTTGTAAATTTTATATTTTTGTTAGTATTACGGGACATGTTTGGTAATCCGCCCTTGATATTTTATTTTTGTTGATATTAGTAGACAATTTTTTTGTTGGATATTGGGAGATGTGTTTGGTAATCTGCATACGGTTGATATTATATTTTTGTGGATATTAGTAGACGTTTTTTGTGGATATTAGGAGACATGTTTATAATCCGCATGCAGTTCATATTGTATTTTTGTGGATAGTGCTAAAATTCGATTGTGATGTTTATGAAAATGAATAGATTTTTGTATTGGTTTGTAATAGATATTTTATTGAACAGGTTATTGAAATGCACAGGGAATTGTTATTGAAAAGAAAAAATTTCAAAAGAAAATAGTACTCCCATTTTCACAATTTTTAATTTTTATTAGTGACGAAATAAAAAATGTCGCTATTAGTTTTTAAAAAACATGACGAATAATTTTGTCACTAATGATATAGTACGAAAAAAATAATTTCGTCACATTTGATCATTTTAGTGACGAATTTTTTTGTCACCTTAATCCATATCATTGGTGAGGAAAACTTTTGTCACTAAAATATATTTGGTGACGAAATATTTCGTCGCAAAAAACAATTAAAATAAAATATTATTTAGTTTTGGTGACGAAATTGGTGTTTTAGAGGATAAAAAATTCAACATTTGGAGACGAAACATTTCGTCGCCAAAAATGAAAAATAGGTGATGAAATTGTTTTTCGTCACCAGGTACTTTTGGTGACGACGTATAGGCCACGAACGTGGTGACGAATTTTTTTCGTCACCGATCACTTTAGTGACGAAATTTTGATGTTTGGAAACAAAATCAGTCTGTCACCAAAGGCCTTTATTGGGTTGAAAGACATAAAGTGTCATGATATTTATAGAGAATTAAAGATTATACAATTGGATATAGAAGAATTAATCGTGTTAATATTATTGGTTGTATAATGTCGACTTTGGAAGTTATTCAGATGATATGTAGTGTCTATTACTAGTTAAATTTTTATGTTTGCATGAGGTCTTATTTCATGAAAGAGTTTCATAAAATCTCTTATAATTTTTCACTATGCAAACATGTTTTAGAGTTTGATTTGAGTTATGTAATTAAAGAATTTTATTTCAGAGCTTGGAATCGTTAATTTCATCTCCAAACCTATAAAGGTGTATTATGATATATGGTTTTAATTTTCTCAGTGAAGAATAACAAAAACTCTAATGGTGTTAAATACATAAATTTAAAGTACTTCAGAATTAGAGAGTTGTTAAAGATGATATTCTTTATGAGCACATGTTATAGAACACATACTAGTTGATCCTCTAATAAATATAAGGCTCAGGCCAAATTTTAGTTTGCTAAATATATTGAGCATATGGGTACTTTACGGTTTTTTTTGTGCTTAGTTAAAGAAATTTTTTTTACCCATGAATATTATTTATGGTATATTTCAGTTAATAAAATTTAATGTGTTTAATCACATTTTGTTTATAGTTATGTGTGTGTACACATAAATGGTAATTGTCATATATGTATACCTCTTATATGAACTCTTACAGTTATATTTAAATTTTGAGATATAAAGATTGACACTTTAATTTAGAAATGTATAATGCTTCGGTTTAGAAGTGTATATGGATCCATAAAGTCTGATGCTTGGTTTAAAGCATGAAAGACATCGGTTTAGAGGAATAAAGGTTTCTTTTGGAAGTGTAAAATGGAATAAAATTCCTTGCAGGGTCTTGTCAAGACCATACAGAGGACTGAATGTGGAATTAGCATGTTATATAATTTTTGGATCAATTATGCTGAAATTCCACACTACACTTTATCACATATAGGAATCCATGTTGGTCAGATATTAGTGTTTGTAATTGTGGAAGGTGTTATGTTGTTCAATAGCATAATTACCGCTACAGTTCGATATTAATATTTCTTATTGAACAGGATTCTATGCTGAGATGTTTCTATTCTGAATCATGTTTATGTGGCCACTAAAGTTGTTTAACCCAAGAGTCATTTTTTCTTACATAAAATATTTTCTTAAAGTAGTAGTCAATGTTGCCTAAGTGGGAGAATGTAAGAATTTATTCTTAATTAGGCTGTCATTGACTATATTTTGTTTGGTTTGTGAAAAACGAGTTGAACGTGATTCAGATAGATTGACTGGTATGAGCCCAAAATTGTTATTGTGATCCATAAAGTTTGGGCCATGGTCATCTTAGTGTATATATTATTTTATATGTAGATATGTGATATGGAGGTGTAAGGCCTGTTTTAAGTTATTTGGGTTCCTTAATGGGAGGGCCCAATAATTGTTTTATTTAGGCCCAGTCCCCTCTCCTATCCTTATTAGGGTTTACATATATCTATATATATGTAGATCAAAGGGTTGTCAGCCCCATTGAAAGACAACATAAAGATTAGAAGAAGGAGGGGAAGAGCTGGTGCTAAGGTTTTCCGATTGTGAATACCATCATCTTTCAAAGAACCAAAACTCAAGACAATAACGGAATCAAATGGTATGTATCCAAGTTTATATTTTAGTAGTTAATTATATTCATAGTGTTTTGATTTCTAGTATATAGATCCTATAATCTTACAAGGCCATGCCAAGTGAAGTCAAGTCAATTTTTTTAATAAAAAATTAATTACATAATGATTTTCTTAGAGTATCTCTAATACTTCATTAAATTTGTTATTAAATTTAAATAAAAAATTAATAAAAAAAATTGATTTGATATAATACACTTCAATTGTAAATTTAAAATTTTCATCAAATCTTATTATAAACCGGTTGTCTGAGAGGACATCCAAGAAGACGTTCGGCCCTCAGATAACGAAAGCTCGATTATCCGGAAGGACGTCCAACCCAACAACTACCTACAAAATTTGATGAAATGATAAAACTCCCTTGATTTGCTGAAAAATTTAACTCTCCCTTCATTTGATATCGATTTGATAAAATAATTTATCAAATTTGAATTTGATAAAATATTAGAGATGGCCTTAATTATTGACTAGTATCATCATTTTACTTACTCTAATAGAATAATAATACGTACAATCTAATATTTATAATTTATGAATGGGAATTTGACCAATCTAATTACGGAAAGACTATGACACATACTTCTTAAAGACTATAACCTTCCATTTGTTATTCGTCCAAATTTAACAGAGTGAAAATAATCCATCTGTATTTGTGTATTTAGTTAACGGATGTTGATTGAGTAGACCGTGCAAGTTAGTGGGTGGATGAACATTAGTTTGGCAGTTTGAGCTTTACTGTTTTGAGATTTTTTTCAAACTATAAACTAGTAGTTTTTTTTTTTTTTTTTTTGGAGAACATAAAAAGTAGTTATTAAGGCTTTGTTTGACTATCTCAGTTGAGACTAAAAATGTACGAAAGACAAACTAGGTTAAATAAGCCAATAAAATAAAATGTCACATCTAAGCTATAATCATTTTACTTTTTCTCTCATAAAAGTCAAAAAAACAAAATTGCCAAACAAATTTTTTATTCTCAAGCTAAAAAAGTCTCAACTCTAAATAGCCAACTAAAAAAGTTTTTGCCAAACAACAACTAAAATAAAATAAACAACACACAGATTAAAAAGAAAAACAATAAGACCCTAAAGGGCCAAACAAACAACAAAAACAAATCCACCCAAAAAAAAAGGTAGTCCTTTATTGTTTTGAGCCTTATTTAGGTATAAAAAATTTTATTCTTTATTATTTTTTATAATTAAAGCTATTTTTTTAACGTATAAGACATAAAGTATAGAATCATTTCTTAGAATGCCAACAAAAATAAATAAATAAATTATCACGTTTTAAAATAAATAAAAGGACAATTGTCAATGCATTCCCATTCATTTCTTGAATATAAATTTATCGAAACACTTCCACCAAACAATGGGTACTCTCAGATTGTATTGGATTGAGTGGCATCTTATCTGCCATCTATATGAATTTGGGCAGATTGAAAAAAATATATATTTGCATCCATTTGCTTGGACCATTGAAATCGCTCATTTTATAGTGGATCAATTCAGGCCATTAAGTTTTGGTAGGCCATTAGGTTTTAGCGGGTTAAACATATGCTTGTCCAGCCCTACTCGAACTAAGCTCCATTTGAGTTTATGAAAAAATATTGAATGTTTATCAAAAGTAATTTAATTTATTAATTTCTTAATATCTTTTTTGATTAAAAAAAAATTAAAAATAACATAAAAATAAAAGAAGATAAGAAATTAAGAAAGTTGCAAGTCAAGAAAAATTATCATATTTATATATCATGTGATATATTACCACTATATTAGTTTAATGGGTTACAGTGAAATCACATGGACATGAACAAAATATGCTTTAAAAATTGTAATAATCCTATTATCATTATTTTTAAGCTAAACTACACTGTTGTTCTTTGAAATTCAAAAAAAAATATAACGAGTATAACAATTTTAACATAATTATATTTATCCCTTATTAAAGGGATCAAAACTAATGCAGATGATGTGAAAAGACAAACATATATATACATTTCAAAGTAAAAAAGATAATACTATTCTTTCATTCATATAAATAAAAAAAAAGTTAGATGTTACGTGAATTAAAATTTTAAAATTTTAATATAATTATACCAAAATTATAATGCTTCTAAAAAGATCATAGTAATTTATTTTATTTTATTGCTCGATTAAGAAATGGGATATTTTTAATGAGAAGCTGACCCATTTTAATGGATAATTTTCATTAAGAATTTTGTTACTCATTTAAATAAAAATAAAATTAAAAAAACAAAGCAGAAAAGAATCAAAAGTAGAACTTGAAGACCTGACTAGGGGAAAATTTATCCTATGCTTCCTCACTTAGATAAGAAAATAAGCAGAATATTGGATCCCATCAGTCTGTTGGAAATAAGTTGATGGAATCAAGAACATTGACAATAAACATGATACTGTTAATATCACCCCATGTGAAGGGGGTGATATTCTTCTCCATGGGAACACACACAAGTCATGGAAGGAGGCCACCAACCATGTCAAGGAAGGCAGCTACCAACCGGCAAGCCGCAAAGGTGGATGGGGTTAGTAGCCAGTTCACATGGAAGACTCCCTCTCCTCTAATGTGTATAAATGGAGGTTGAGAGGAGAGGTGAAAGTGGGAGAACCGTGAGTGAGCAAACCGTGAACCAAAGAGTGCGAGAGATGTGAGGCGGAGAGACCGTCTCTCTCGGTGTGAGCAAGGGAGACGGGAGAGTGGCTGAGTGAGGAGAGTGTGAGCTCCTCCTCTATTGTAATCTTTCTGTAATCTCTCCATTGGTATAGTGATAACCGGTTACTCTCCCGTGGACACACCCACACACAAGGAGACACAATATTTAACGTGGTTCGGTCTCAAAGCCTACGTCCACAGGAGAGTAACCGGTTATCACTATACCAATGAGGAGATTACAGAAAGAATACAATAGAGGAGGATCTCATACTCTCCTCACTCAGCCACTCTCCCGTCTCTCTCGCTCACACCGAGAGAGAAGGTCTCTCCGCCTCACATCTCTCGCACTCTTTGGTTCACGGTTTGCTCACTCACGGTTCTCCCACTTTCACCCCTCCTCTCAACCTCCATTTATATACATTGGAGGAGAGGGAGTCTTCCATGTGAACTGGCTGCCAACCCCGTCCACCTTTGCGGCTTGCCTGTTGGTAGCCGCCTTCCTTAACATGGTTGGTGGCCTCCTTCCATGACTTGTGTGTGTTCCCATGGAGAAGAATATCACCCCCATCATATGGGGTGATATCAACAAATCACCCCCTCAACCCATGTGAGGTGATCCACTGCACATACTGCTGCTAATCTTGTCATGCCCAATTTCAACATAGTCTCCATCTCTTCACTAAGACGCCTGCACCCCCTGAAGCTAGAGATAATACACCAGAGATACAAGAGGAGGAGGGAATCCTACATCCTTAACTCAGCTCACACCACTCTCTGATTTGGAGAGAGCCTCTGCTCTTATCTCCCACAGATCTCTTCTACGCTTCTGTCTCGGATGCTTTCACTAAGACGCTATGCTTGAACTTCCGTAACCAAGATATTTTGACACCCCCTGATTGGATGTCCTGCACCCCCTACTCGGATGCCCTTGACTGTCATACCTTATCTTGCAAGACAAGTCATTTGAGCAATAGAAAACTCGTTGTTCATCAACGTCCTCGGTCTTCTTTGCTCGGAGCTTTTCCTCTGAACTATCAGCCTTTGCCCTCTGCACTTCTGAACAACCTCCTAGCATTTCCACATACGCTTGTTGTCTGTGCCTTTGCAATTCCTGATTTGCTGTCCAGTAAATTGATGATTGACAATAGCTCTATCTGTCAAAGCATCGTCAGCTATGCAATTCATAGTGAACACGGGAACAACTAGAAAACTCCAGAGTTTAACACATCAACATCCTCAATTTTCCTTACTCGGAGCTTATTTCTTGAACAACTAGCCTTTGCTTTCTACCCTTCAGAACAACTTCCCAGCGATCTCATACGCCTGTTGTCTGTGCTGTAATCCCTGATGTTTGGTTCGATCTCACTTGTACGTCCGTACTGATGTTTGACAGTTAGCTCTTCTGCCAAGACAACTTCCACCGGTCTGTACAAGTTACCACTATGCAACTCCGTGCATACTGCTCGCACCCATGGCCCTTGAGTGCTCATCGTGGCTCCATCTCTCCTCCTGCGCTCGAGCTCGCCTGAGAGATCCGCAACTACTTTGTTTCATTAAGAGGTGCGTTCGCTGCCACAAACATAAAGAAACCACCATAGAGAAAAATACTTGCCACTCCTTGGCACGCACTCTTGCGTTTTATCTGTCTTAATTTCTCTGTCTGGAAGTTACTGTGAACTTTCAACAACCCGCTGCTACATACTCTTTTCGCGCCTCTGTACGACACTCTAGCGTACCCTTGCACTGCTGCACGTCTGCATTTGTGCTTCTGTGCTTAGTATGCTCCTCTGCAACTATTGTTCTACACATCCACATACCATCAGTACCTACTTGTATACAGTAGCTCCAACAGCCACAGCATTTCCCTGAGCCTATACTTGTTGCCAAATCATCTATCCATCGACGAATGGTATTCTCTTCTGATTGAACCAGATCCTCTGAACACCTCAACAACCAGGAAAGTTTCTAGGAAAGACTGGTGGGGTCACAATCGGTCCAACTTAAGAACCAGTGTCTTTTTGATAGTGTCTTTTTGACAGAACTTTCCTAGACATTGTTGATCTTGAGATAATCATGTCTGTAATCCTTTGATCGCCCCTGACCAATCCTGATCTCCCTCGACATGCCATTTGATCAAACCTGATCTCCTCTGGTCTTCAATGATCTATCTCAATCTGTATCTGGTTGTCCAATCTGGTCAGAATCTGCCCATTCTAACATCTTCAGTGAATCCGCAGCGTTCCATAATATCCGGCAACCTTCCTTCGAGTATTGAAGATGGCAAACTCCCATGTTTTGACAATCTTTCAAAACCGTTTAGAATTTCACTATTCTGACCTCGCGGTTGCATCCGGAACGGTCCGATTAGCTAGGACCAACCTTCGCTGCACTTCCGGGGATCTCACTGAAAAACATCCCTGAAATTTAGGCCACACCACAATTTTTCTGAAAATTCTGGGCCAAATTGCAATTTTCAGAAGTTCAGGAAATATTCCACGTTCCAACAAAATATTCTGTCCACTGCACCTAATGCCGTCCGTCACTTCAATCTGCCTTCTTTTTACAGAAACTCCGTCTCCAAAATCTGACCATATAGATGTGTCCGAAACACTCCAAATAGTCGGAAAGCACTATTGGATCACCAAAAACAAACTCCGAATAGCTTAGATCTAGCCAAAACATATTATACGCCTCAGATCCGCGGCTGCACCATAGCCGCGAAGCACTAGATCCTTCCCTCCTGCGGCTGCACCATTGCCACGTCACACTGGATCCTGCCTCTAGATGCTGACGTGGCAGATGATTGTACTTTGACGTGTCAGCCACGTGGCAATCCCTGCTGACGTAGCGTGACGTGGTCTGCCACATGGCGATGACCTGTCTACCACGTGGCAACTGATGTGGACTGCTGACGTAGCTGATGACGCGGCGACGACGTGTCTATGACTGGGCGCCACGCGTCTCGTCTTCTCCTCGCTGCTGGCGCGTGTGGCGGCGTGATCGGGCCTCACGCGCCTTCTTCAGGTGGCTCGTGAAGGCACGTCCGGCCTCCTCTGGGGCTCTGCTTCTCATTTCTGGACTTCTCTCGTCGAGACCTTGCTCCTGGTATGCTCAAAACCTGATTTCGAGTAACTTGATTTCTGGGCAATTTCGAACAACACGTTGTTTTTGTTCCGAAACGCCACCGACGAGGCTCTGATACCACTTGTTGGGATCTGGGATCCCACCCAAGACCTTATAGAAATCATAGCAAGCAGAAAAACACACCCACACAGAAGGAGACAAAATATTTAACGCGGTTCGGCCTCAAAGCCTACGTCAACGGGAGAGTAACCGGTTATCACTGTATCAATGGGGAGATTACGGAAAGATTACAATAGAGGAGGAGGTCACACTCTCCTCACTCAGCCACTCTCCCGTCTCCCTCGCTCACACCGAGAGAGACGGTCTCTCCGCCTCAAGACTCCCATGGAGGTATGGTCAGGAATGCCAGCTACTGATTATGATCAGCTACGTATCTTGGGATGTCCAACTTATTTTCATGTTACAGAATCTAAGTTGCATCCAAGAGCCAAGAAAGCCATCTTCTTGAGCTTCAGTGACGGTGTCAAGGGATACAGACTTTGGTGCCCTGAATCAAAGAAAGTTCTCACCAGAAGAGACGTTACCTTTGATGAGTCTACAATGCTGACGCAGCTAAATCCTCAACAGAATGAGGAAGCATTGAAGAAGTCAGTGCAAGTGGAGTTTGAGACTCCAACAAAGACTAGTCAGCCAATCAACCATCCTGAAGAAGTCTCAGAGGATAGCTCTGAAGAGAGTTCAGATGAAAATGAAGATCCAGAGGCCCCACAACAATCAGAACCCATTGCAATCCGGAAAGGAAAAAAGGGTTACTACGCAACCCAATTGGATGACCGATATGGTAGCCTATGCACTTCCAATCATTGAAGACAATGTTCCTTGCACTTTCAAAGAAGTCGTGCAGAATGCAGAAAGTGTCAAATAGAAGGAGGCTATGGATGAAGAGATCAGGTCACTTCACAAGAACCAGACTTGGGAGTTGGTGCAACTTCCAAAAGGCAAGAAAGCAATTGGGTGCAAGTGGGTTTACACCAAGAAAGAAGGCATCCCAGGCAGAGACAACATCAGATTCAAAGCTAGATTGGTAGCTAAAGGCTATGCTCAGAAGGAAGGAATAGACTACAATGAGGTATTCTCACCTGTTGTGAAGCACACGTCTATTCGTATCTTGTTAGCTTTGGTTGCACAGTTTGATCTCGAGCTCGCCCAACTCGATGTCAAAACTGCTTTTTTACATGGAGATCTTGAAGAGGAGATATACATGTCCCAGCCAGATGGTTTCAAAGTTGCTGGAAAAGAGAATTGGGCCTGTAAGCTGAACAAATCGTTGTACGGGTTGAAGCAATCCCCGAGACAGTGGTACAAAAGATTTGATTGGTTCATGATGGAGAAAGAATACACAACAAGTCAATTTGATCATTGTGTATATTTCTGTAAGCTTCCCGACAGTTCCTTCATCTATTTGCTCTTATATGTAGATGATATGCTGATTGCATCTAAAAGCAAGGTGGAGATTGACAAACTCAAGGCACAGTTGACAAGAGAGTTTGAAATGAAGGATATGGGAGAAGCAAAGAAAATTCTTGGCATGGAGATCAAGAGAGACAGGAAGAAGGGCACGGTTTGTCTGACACAAACCCAGTATCTAAAAAAGGTGTTAGACAGATTTGGCATAAATGGGAAAACCAAAGCTGTGAGTACACCATTGGCCCCTAATTTCAAGCTTAGTGCTTCGATTTCTCCACGCACAGAAGAAGAACGAAAGCATATGGCACAGGTTCCATATGCAAATGCAGTTGGTGCATTAATGTATGCTATGGTTTGTACAAGGCCTGACATCTCGCATGCTATGAGTATGGTAAGCAGGTATATGCATGATCCAGGAAAAGATCATTGGCAGGCAGTGAAATGGATCCTAAGGTACATACATGGCACAGTCAATCTGGGATTGAAGTTCGAGAGAGATAACCGACTCGGACAGAATCTGGTTGGATATGTGGACTCAGATTATGCTGGTGACTTAGACAAACGCCGGTCAACAACAGAGTATTTATTTACGCTTGCTAAAGGGCCGGTGAGTTGGAGGTCAATGCTTCAGTCAACAGTGGCTTTGTCTACTACAGAGGCAGAGTACATGGCAGTGACAAAAGCCTTTAAGGAAGCTATTTGGCTACATGGGTTAATTGAGGACTTGGGTATTGTTCAGAAGCATATTGAGGTGTTCTGTGACAGTCAGAGTGCCATTTGTTTGGCAAAGAACCAGGTTCATCATTCCCGCACCAAGCACATTGATGTCCGTTTCCATTTCATCCGAGAAATTGTGAATGAAGGGGATATTCTGCTTCAAAAGATTGGTACTGCAGATAATCCGGCCGATATGCTCACAAAAGTGGTTTCTGGGATCAAGTTCCAACATTGTTTGGACTTTGTCAACATCTCTCGGAACTAAGCACCTTTGGGTGCAAGGCAGTGTTGATCGATCACTATGGACAGAGGGCAAAGGCATGATAGTCAAGGGCATCCCAGCAGGGGGTGCAAAACATCCAATCAGGGGGTGTATGATATCTTGGTTACACAAGTTCAAGCATAGAAGGTGAAGACATCCGAGACAGGAAGCGTGAAAGAGATCTGTGAGAGATAGGAGCAGAGGCTCTCTCCAAATCAGAGAGTGGTGTTGTAGACGTCCCCGAACGCCCCGGGAGGATGAGTCCCGTTCTGTTCATCTTGGGCTCACTATAGTTCGAACTCAAATTGTCACGGTTCTCAATCTGAACCAAAGAGTCCAAATCCGACAAATCGTTTTGAGAAAACAGATTTTTGAAAGAAGTGCCAAACATGGACTGCTTTGCCAGATACAGAGTCGCCACCTAAATATTTTATTTTGGGGAAATTTAGGAAACCCTAACTCGTGCCTAAGGCCACGTGTCTGTCATCACCAAAGTTGCCTCGACTCGAGAACTTGGGTACGATTGGGGAAGGTCACTTCGTGAGCACCCCCGCTCGCCCGATCAAAGATCGACCTCTACTAACCATGATATCTAGTTTTGAAAATATTATGCATTCTTATTCCGGTTATTAGCCTAGATTTACTATGTGATGCGCATAGCATACAAGTATAGACTGGGTCGCCTGAATTGGAACAAAACATTTCATGTTTGTTTTTTTGAAAGATGGTTTGCTACTCGCAAGTAGGCTTAAAATGCAAATTTTGCCACCCTCGGGTGGGCTTAGAAAACATGGTTTTGCCACTATCTAGTGGGCTTAAAACTCACAGTGAATGAATTGTTCCAATCCAGATAATCCAACCTTCACCCACAGGCATTCAGGTAGATATATCACATAAGCATATAGCCTCATAGTAAGCATGCTATCATGGTAGTCACTCACACGCATGCAAGGATGCTAAAGCATAAAAACTTACCGAGTACTCCAAGCCAAAACAGAAGCTAATTAGAAATCATGCATGATCCTAACTATACAGAAATGTCTAATGCAACACATGCAATAATGCAACTATAGCAGGCTCGGCTATTCTAAACATGGCATATGGAATGCTACAGCTAACGAGTATTCAACTCGGAATTGAAATACAATGCAGTGAGTTATGATGCGCCGAGCCCGGTGCATGCAAAACAGATGAATGAATGCAAACATGCTATCATACTGTATGCTAATGGAAACATGCCCTAATCTAACCATCGTAAGCTGGTAAATAAAAGGGAGAAAGACGTGGGGTTGGAAAACATACATCACACGCACGCACACTTATTACAACATTGCCCTCGCTCGGAGGGTCCAAATAATATACAGTCCCAAATGAATAATTACAGTCCGAATAAATACAAAATCCTAATTAATTAACAAATTAATCTAGGAAAGTAGTAAATTAGCATGCAAGCTAGGGATTGCCTTAACTCTGCTCCGGATGATGAATGATGCATGTTCGGGTTACTTGCGCGGAAATCCATTGCGACGCCCCAATTAGCCTCTGTTTACAATTAAGCCCGGAATATTGCGCGAAGCCCCAAAAGATTGTCGATTTCTGATTTGCTACAACAGAGAGCAGGAAAGGGGCATGGCAATGTATTTTCACATATGTAAGCTTGACTACTCTTCAGGGAGTGTAGTCCTCGATCCTCGTGCCACTAATCACACATCTCGATGCATGATGGCCAAGGAGTCGATTTGCATGACTCAATATGGAATGAATGCACATGAAAACACAACAAGGCCTAAACTCCATCATGGATAATCCGGAGTGTCGACGACTGGGAATTGAGACACGTTCCGTCACTCAAGTCTGAAAACGCCTCGTTTCCCGTGCTCAGGCTAACTCCTATCCCAAACACAATGCAATATGCATGACATGCATGAATGCAACTAATATACAACCTAGCATACATAATGCTATGAAATGGCATACACAATGCTCGATGTAACACGACATACAAAATGCTCTAACATGCAACCTAGCATATGTAATGCTATGAAATGAAATGGCATACGTAATGCATGAGGGACTTATACCAACATGAGTGGACCTCAGCCACACTCGCATCAATGGCCATGAGATGAAAATGAGACACTCGAGATGCGAGCACACATGCACGCAAATCGAGGACCGATCTTAAGGCACAAAGGCCACTCTAACAAGGCATGGCAAGGCATGAAATATGGTATACAAACATGCAAGTTTCAGCACTGAAATGTGATGCAAAATGATCCCGAAACATGGAAACATGGCACCCGATGCATGGAATGGTCCCGAAACACAAAACTAGGCACATGCATTGACCTATAGCTATGCAAAGCATGCATTATTTGATTATAAAGCACAAAGACAGAACCAAGGCAGTCCCAAAACATGAACATTTCTAGTTGAAAGCATGGCCAAAAGATGCTAGCAAGATGGACTAAAATAGCATGCAACTTTGACTAGTAAACATGGTTTACATGGCATGTATATGAAGCAGGTGAGAACTCATCAAACCAGAAAAAATCAGTGAATAAAACATGCCAAAAAAATGCCCAAATAACCTCTGAAATGCAGCCAACACATGCACAAATGATGGGTTCTTTTAGAGGGCATACAAAGGGGTTATTAAGCACATGCATCAAGGAAACTTAGCATAGCCAAATCAACTCTGAAAATCAAATATAATAGCTCTAAAACTCATCAAATTGGTCCTAAAATCAGTCAACAAAGCATGCAAGATAAGGCCTCTTTGGAAGGCCAAAAAGACCATTAAGCGAAACAAGTAGAGAGGGGGTCGCCCCCCTCTGATTTTGGCCTTCAAGAACACATCTAAGCCACTGAAAATCCACTGGATTTCAGTGGCTAAGAGGCCAAACCATGGCCAATGCAAGTGTTCTAATGCATAGCCGTAATCATGAAGAGATGAAGCATGCATAGGGGAAGATGACTCCAAACAGAAAATAGACCTTAATCAAACATGAATATGATGCCAAAACAAGACTTTTTTCAGTTTAGGTCGAGGTCCAAAAAGGCTCACAAATAAGGCTAATGTACCATGCAAAAACAACCCTAAAAGAGAGATTGAACAAACAGGGCAACAAAAGGCCTCAAACAGCAAAGATCCCTCAACAAAGTTGAATAGGGGCTCAAAACAAGACACTTTACAGTTTATGGAAAATCTCAAATATGCTCACAAGTAAGGCCAAAATATGATGCAAAAATAGCCCCAAAAGAGAGATAGAGAGCAAGAGTCAATAGCTGGCCTCAAACAGTGAATAGCCCTTCAACAAAGTTGAAGATGGGCTCAAAATAAGGCACTTTACAGTTTGGCTCGAAGCCCATAAATGCTCACAAGAAAGGCTAATATATCATGCAAGAAATAGCCCTAAAAGAGAGATAAAGGGAAAGCGGCAGCAGATGGCCTCGAACAGAAAAAAAATCCTTAATCAAACATGAAGATGAGCTCAAAATAAGACTATTTCCAATTCGGGTTGGAGCCCAAAAATGTAAGAAAAAAGGGCTAAGATATAGAACAAAATAGTGCAAAAATGGAGAGAATAGGAGCTTACCCTTGTAGCCCAACTTTCCAGCAGCCTTTGGTCCAAGGAAATGAGCTTACAACCTCTGCAAATGCCTTCCAAGGGGCTGGAATGGATGATGGTGGTGTGGTGCTATGGGTTGTAGTGGAAATGGTGCAAGAATCTTAGGGTTTGCAGGGTTGAAGTATAGATATAGGGAGAGTATGTGTATATGCCCTAGCTGGTTCTTCTAACTCTTAGAAATGAAGCTCAAGGGTTGGTTTTATAGAGGAGAGAAGCCAAAGGAAATGGGGGGAAAAACCAATTCAAATTTTCCCCCAAAAAGGCAGACCTCGGCAGGAATGGTGCAAAACAAATGCACACTGGAATGAACTTCGAGAGACGTTTGGCCGGCCAGGTGCAAAAGGTTCAGGTGGCCGACCGGTCACCTCCCATGGCCGGCCGACCAGGGATCAAAGGGGTCAAACCCTAAAGCTGGTCGTCCATGTAGCCCTTGAAGTTAGCTTTCCAATGCCGCAAACCTTGCATTAAAATTCCTCCTGTGGAAAAAGTTATGCCAGTTTTGGTGAAGCCGCGCAGATTCGGTCCAAACAGACTTCAACCAACCATATCTCCCCTACCCGGACTTGTCCTTAGGAGATTCTTGAGTGAAAAATGAAGCCCCGGAAGTAAGCTTTTCAACGGTGGTAACCTCATATATTAAATCCAAGTATGAAAAGAGTTATGCTCGTTTCGGTGAAGCCGCGCAGTGTTTTCTCTCCTTCCCAAATTCATACTGAACCCCTTTTGACCCAAAAAAGCTGGTCGGCCATCTGATTTTATGGGCTTCCATGTGGCCACATTGAAGCCCCAGAAGTTAGCTTTCCAATAGCGCCAACCTCGCATCAAAATTCCTTCTGTGCAAAGAGTTATGCCTGTTTCGGTGAAGCCACGCAGTTTTGGCCCTACCCGAATTTATGCCGAACTTCTTCCAAACTAGTTTTCTTCTCTCTTCTCCTCCTTTCTTCGACTCCAAACCCCTAAGTAAGGTGTTTTGAAAGATTTTTCAAAGATTTCATCTCTCTTTCGTTCATTTCCGCTTTGTCCTTGCTCGGTTTACCGAAAAGCGCAACATTTGACAAAATGCGAGCCTCGGAACATCGTAAAAACTTTATTTCAAAAACGTTTTGAAAGAGAGGGTTTTAAGACTAAAATCTTTTGATCAAGATTGTTTTGGTCTAGAACAGGGGTATGAAGTTGAGATTTGACTCTCTCCTTGCCGAAGAAATTGAACCTTTGCCCTGCACATCTTTCTCCACCATGTAAACCATCGGAAGTGGCATGCGACCCTGAAGGTGGTCTCCTGGGCCACAGTGTCCCTCAAAAGAGAGGAAACAAGGTGTGTGCCAAAAATCAGAGCAAACAGAGGTAGTTAAGCGGTCCCGAACCGAGGCACACGGCCGATGGCTCCGAAAATCGAAAACCGAAAACCGGGCTCCAAACGGGAAAAATGGCCTACGACCATGAAACGTAGCCTACGGCCACTGAGAGATGATCTACGAGACCTCTCCCTCCCTTCGGGAAGAGAAAATAGAGAAAACAGGACCCAGTTCGCAAACCGAGGGAAAGCACAAAAGAACCCCGAAGTCCGGAGGCAAGGCTCTCAGCCGAGACTCCGCGACCTCAGAACGAGCACAATATGCGCTATCACTGAGCGCTCAACCGGTGACGTCTAAGTCTTAAGGTCGGTCAAAAATGGGGTGTCTACAGGTGTGAGTTAAGTTGAGGATGTAGGATTCCCTCTTCCTCTTGTATCTCTGATGTATTATCTCTAGCTTTAGGGGATGCAGTGTCTCAGTGAAGAGATGCAGACTATGTTGAAATTTGGGCATAACAAGATTAGTAGCAGTGTGTGCAATAGATCACCTCACATGGGTTGAGGGGGTGATTGGTTGAGATTGAGATCACCTCATGTGAAATGGGTGATTCTCTTCTGTGAGAACACACCAAAGTCAACTACAACATTTCATGGATTGCGGCTGTCAACCAACAAACCGCAATTAAGAAAGACGGCCACCGAATGAGTTGGCCATGCCAGCCTCTCCACCTACCTCCTCTGTAATGTGTATATATAGAGAGGGTGAGAGCAGAGTTTAATTACAGTGAGTGGTGAGCCTAAGAGAGAACATAGAGAGGGAGAGAGAGAACAATCTGAGTGTTGTAATTCTTCTGTAATCTCCCCATTGGTATAGTGATAACCGGTTACTCTCTCGTGGACGTAGGCTTTGAGACCAAACCACATTAAATATTGTGTCTCCTTGTGTGTGGGTGTGTTTTTCTACTTACTATGATTTCTATAAGGTCTTGGGCGGGATCCCAAATCCCAACAGATACAATTTACAAACATACTGATACAACAACGAAAAAAAATATAAAACATAACGCGTGAGTTATATATCAATATTTCATTCAAAATTAATAACAATATATAACATAGCATAAATTCTTAAATTTTATAGAATGGAAGCTTAATAAGAATAAATTTACACTTTTATTCCTTTTATTATTAGATCTTAAATCTAAATGATGAACATATGCCTCTCCTAAAGTTCCAAAGCATCACTTGTAGAAAAATCACCTTTTACTACTCTATAATTTGCGACTATTTGATTAGCAGGCACAAATAACAAATTTATTTCTTTTTTATTTTTTTTATTTTTTTCCTTTTTACCCGTTTTCCTTATATTTGCCCTAGTTCTAGAAAAATTCAAACACTGATCTTCCGCTTACTCTGTATCTATCATAATATCTCTATGGAATTATTTTTCTATTCATTATGTTGGTCTAGAGAAAGAATTTGATTGGTTTTTGTCGGCCTTTGCTGCCATTGTTATGTGCAAAATTGTAAGTGCGGTTGGGTAATCTGTATGATATCAATTATTGGAGTAGAAATAAATAGATTTGTATTAGCTAGTATTATGGTTTGCCAGTTACACAATGGATGAATGCAGATTCCCAATTTTGTGCTCTATTCTATGAAATGTATGTCTATTTCTTTCTTGACTTACAATGTTGAATCATGATTGATCATATCTGTGACTGCAATGAGAGACTAATTAGTTGGAAAGAAGGGAAAAATATGAAAATTCAAAACTCCAAAGCAAAAACAAATAAAGCATCATCTTGAACATATGAATATCTATTTAGATTGAAAATTCATTTCAAATATACTGTTTCATTGAAGGATAACTGATGAAAACCGTCCGGCCACCGCTGTTTTGTCATTCTTCACTTATTTTACTAGTCAAATTCAAGTTGAAGAACCTATAAGAGCTATGAATTTTTTTATTAACAATTCTCTATAACGTCGTGTGTTCAATTTTCTATGATATATATATATATATGTTCAATGATTATTTGTGTTTGATAAACAATGGTCTTGCTGGGGATACAAAACTTGTGCATAGAAGCTGTTTGAGGATTTGTCAAAGAGACTAATACTTCATTGGCTCCAAGGTTTGACATAGATATAAATTTTGCTGTGGTATATGATTTGTTTGTTAGTAATTCTCCATATGACATATATATAAAAATTTAAATTTTTTTATTTTAATACTCCCTCACCTATAATAGATTTTAATTAATTTATTTATTTTTGGTGAAGGAACATTGCTTTTCTCCTTGAGTATATGTTTTTTCCCTTTTATTTAGCTTTTCTCTTTGCTTTGCCAGATTGAGAAAGTAAATGTTCATGTCTATATGTTCTTTATCTAAATGTTCATGACTGTTCCCAAAATTATATTGCCATGGACGTCATTGATACTTTGCTACTTGGTTTCTTTTATTTTTGTTAGTACCCCAAAATTTGTACATCCTACCACGAATCGAATTGTCTTATACTATTCTTGCTACTTGAATTGATTTTTATTTAACTATATGATGTGCAAAATGCAGGGACGATGGGCTCTGAGAAAACAATTATTGGCAGAAAATTTTCATACTTGTTCTGTAGTAGAGATTAGATGTTGTAACAAGTTAAGTCCATGATGTTGGAACAATTATGGCAACTACCTTAAAGGAGTTGAAGGTAGTCTATATGCCTGAGGTAAAGTAAGGTTTCTCAACCAAAGAATGAACTTTGGCAGTGGCACTACGTTCTAACTATAAGCCTCCAAAAGTTTCCACATTTAATATGTTTCTCTCAAAATAAACAAGTTATGAATGTGGCATTTGAGTATTTTGTTTCTTTCATCAGGCATGCTATATTTGCTTTACATAGTAAACTTGGATTAAGTGTTCAATGTTCTTTATTGCGACTGTGGTTCGGCCTGTAGTCTTTTATGAAGAAGCTAATTTCTTTAGTTCAAAATATAATACATGTGAAACCTGGACTGCAATGTTAAATTCATTGTAGTGGCTGATGCATAATGTCTTTAGCATGTAGGGTCTTCATGGCACTTTTGGATCAATATTCCTTCATCTTGGTTTTAGTGTTTTGTTTATTTATTTATTTTTTTGAATTTTGTACAGCTAAAAAAAATTATTTTCATATTGAAGCTAATTTGCGAAGCTTAATAATAATTTTCCCCGTATTTACATTCTGAAAATTCATAGAAGAACTAAGAATTTAGGTAAGGGACTATATACATGTTCTTAGATAGAATCAACCAAGTAGATGGGAGGAGCTAGTGCCTGTGACAATGCACAAATCTTTTGGAATGTAATATTCGGTCTTATTTTATGTATGAGGGGGTTCAAGAACGTTGTTGGAAAATTCAAAAATCTTCGAAGATCTTTGAAGAAAAATTCGAATTATCTAGAAAATGATAAGAGGCTTAGATTCTTCAATAGTCACAACTAAGAACATAAAAGCAAAGAGATGATGGAGATAAGAGATTGGGTGAAGAAGAAGGCAAAATAGTTAGAGAAAGAATAATGACAAGGCTCTCCCATGGATCTCCCATTTTCACTCTCAAGGTTGATAATGGAGAAAAGAAATTAGTTCTTTTCCAAGATTTTTCTCTCCAAAATCCATCCCTTATAAAGTTATAGGTGGGTTCTATTTATAGACACCTCATGATGTAGGATGGAGCCCATGTATAAGGCACATGGGGAATATTCTCTCCAACCACCTTGTCCAAGGAGGTGACCTCTCGGAGGATAAGGAAAACCCTCGAAGAGAAGATCAACCTCTCGGCGAACCCTTTTTCTTAGCCACACCTAACCAATGCTCCCCAATCATTCCAAAGGGTCAGGGGTAGTCCCAGAGGGCGTCCTGCCGCAGAAGGGTCAGGGGTAGTTCAAGAGAACATCCTGCAACGAATATTGCCGAGTCTTAGGGACCCCCTAGATCGTGCCACCTCGACCCGGGTATAGGCTAGTTTAACTGAAAAGTGAATTTATCTTCACTCACCATCCTCGGGATCGGGTCCTTTGTTCAGACTCCACTACGCCCATGGTTCTGGTACGTAGATCCCGGAAAGCTTCGAGTCCGCAAGTGTTCTGGGACTCATTAATGGAGCGACTTTTAGATTGTGTTTGAATCCGTTTGAAGCCAAGTATGTTCGTGGATCCGAACCCTTTCAAGTCCGGGCCCGAGTAAGTCTCTAAGTTCGTGGATTCGAACTCTTTCGAGGCTTAGAGCGATTCGGCCTGTTTGATGGCGATAAATCCAGGCCCACCAATCTTGGACTTGGGATAAATTCGAGCCCACCAACCTTGGACTATTGGGCCTAATTAATTTAGTGGGCTCAAATTAGCTCCTCTTACATTTTACTCTTAATTTTTATTTTTATTTTTCTAGCTCTTGGACAATTGAAGTTAATTGATTATAAACACAACATGACAGAGAATGATTCACCATTGAAAAGTGATTACCAGTATGTATCTACTTATTGTTGCCTAGCTTGCTGCTTTTCATAAATCATTGCAATTATATTCTTTTTTCTTAAAGTGTTTTTTGATTGGTGAATTCTTTGAAATATGATCGGTTTATTTCTTTTCCTTTCATTACACAAGTGTGTTAAGATTTGCACTTTTATGAGTCGATTTGGTTTCTTTAATCCACTTGGTTGTCTTAATTCAATGTGATAATTTTAGTGTGTTTCACTGTTCTTATCTTTTTTGTTTTGTTTTGTTTTTTTATCCTTATTGTCCAAATTCCTGTGAACATGAAGAACAAGAAAAAAAAGGCTACAAAGAGGAGTTGGAAGAGCGCCTTGTATGGCTAATTGCATCATTATTTGGTAAAGACAATTGGTTATTGACACTTTCTGTAGCTAGCTTGTTGAATTATGTAATTTTACAAGGAATTGTAGCTTGAATAGCATTTATAATATTAGAGATGGTTTTGCCAAATTTGTCTCAAATAAATGGTTTGGCACTATTATTTTCAGCAGGATCCTATTTGGTAGATTTGTTTCAAAATATTCATCGCTAGAAGCTATTATTGTACTATTATAAAATATCATTAAAAATTATTTGCAACGGTGACAAGATGGTCACTAATACATTGTAGGCATTTTTTTTTTCTTTTTTGCAACGGCTAAACATCTGTTGCCATATTTTGCGGTCGCAAAAAGTATTTGCCACCTCACATTTGCAACCCCTATTTTTTTTTTTTTTTTTTGCAACCCCTATTTGCCATCACATTGGCCGTCGCAAAATTATATTTCTATTATTTACGACAGTTTGCCGTGGTCGCAACAAATTCCTTTTTTAGTGGTGCATGTGAGAGTCCAAAAATTGAAAAAATAAAATAAAATAAAACATGTTTGAACGTGTGCCCATCACATATTCGTGGTGTTTGGGATGTTTGATTTTAGCTAAAATAATTAATAAAGATAAAAAAAATAAATTAAATAGTTTATAAGACAAAATATCACATTTTACACATCAGACAATTATTTTTCTCTCAGAATCATCTATTCAACTAAAAATAAAAATACATTTCATTTTAAACATAACTTTTTTCATCTCATAAAATAGTCAAATAGTCAAAAAAATATATATATTATAGACCCTAAATAATTTATTAAATTTTTTATCAAATCTCTTGTGTTGGTGTGGGATTCACACAAATCTACATTTGTGTGCGAATCCAACACCTAAAAACAAAAATTGATAAACTATTTGATATCCGAGCATAACTCTAGCCAAAAAGCTACTAACAGCCAACATGCCAAGCAAGCACTAAAAGTGTGTTCTTTGTCAGTACTGCTTTATATGTATATCACATTGGAAGCCACACCAACATGTTTCCCACAAAATAATCTGATGGCAACCCATCTATCCTTGAGTAGTAGTCAGTCCTAGTATATTCATCATGGTTGCATAGGAAGTACTCACCTGCACTCATCTCTTATGCTGATAAATCAATGGCATTCTGCGGACGAGAATAGGTTGTGTTGTGCTCGGTAACTTTCTCTTCTTGTTCATAGTACACAATCCGAATTCCAAATTCCTTCAACTGATATTGTTCCTCCATGTTTACTGAGATTGTCACTTCATCACCACCGTCCATTGGTTGATCCGCAATCTTCCACCCATTTAACCATATCATATCTTTGCCTTGGTCCGCTATGCCTGTGAACGCTGGCCAATAGGTCCATTTCAAACCCTTGGTCTTGTTATTGGCATTAGGAGATGAAAGCACATTAAAAGATTTCGAGGAACCCTTATTTTTAATGTCCAACCAACCTGGAACTTCATTCCCCGGAAGAAATATGCTGTATATGCCACATTCATAGAGTCCCTGTTTGATAGAATTCACAATTATATTAATGGAACACATGTAAAATACAGAGTTATATTAATGACACAAATAGGAGAGAACATTTGATAGCCTCTGTTTGATAGAATTCACAGTTATTTACAGTGAAGGCAAATTATTGAGTCAAATCGGTTTGGGACACCATGCTTAATTAATTTGGTTTTGTTTGGTAAAAGAAATTTATTATTAATGTTTCAAATCTATTCTAATATCACACATATCACTACAAGAAGATCATAGTAACATTCAAATTTATAGAACTCAAACAATGAAAAATGAAATAAAATGCACTTGATAAATAAATAAATATATATATATATATATATATTGGGTTTTAGATTTAATTTTAAAGCAAATAAAGAATTAATCTATATCCCTCCCTTCGTCTCATAGCGGCTCCGCTCCTCTGTTAGATTTACATAATGGAGTTTGCAACTCTTCAATTTGTCATTGGACTGGAGGTACTATTTAGACCATTTTGGATCCTAATCTGAGCCCATTTCAATGATTCAAACCGTTTAATGTGTAGAGCTTGTAAAGTACTTTATTCCTACTATGTGAGTGAATTTCCGATCACACTGCCCTCCTTAGTGATTCAGCGGAAGAACACAGGCAGAGTAGACGGCTCCCTATAACCTGCACAGAAAGAAAAGACTCCGGCGGTGGTTCTTCCACCCGGGGGTACTCCGACGATCAAGTCAGTATATCTCTCAAAGATAATCAAGTACTTAACTCACTAGCTTGAGCCTCAAAAAACATACCTTAGACCCATGGGGGTGCCTCTCTTTTATAGCCAATACCATCCTAGTCCCAATAGGAGCCTGGTCCTAATGGACTTAGGACTACTGCTCATCTAGGACTCCCAGTGAGTTCAGGACAAACTCCCTAAGAGTTTTATCTTTACCCAAACTGAAGTCTTCTCCCAATCTAGGACTCTTGTTTATATCTTAGTTGAGCTTCCTCTTCATTCTAGGACTCTTGTCCTTTATCCGCTTATCTCGGATTCCGATATCTTCGGAGGTAACCTCGGCCTAACCGAGATAACCTCGGCACAACTACCATAACATGTGGGGATCTCGGCTGACACTTCGGTGTCACCTCGGCCACGTGTTGGTACTCAGAAAATACATCCCCACAACTGCCCCCTAGGTTCTATTACCTCGGCATTCTGAGGTGATGGAACCTATCTTCGAACTTTTTCTCGTACATCGGCCTAAGAACTTTCTAGCCGAGATCATTCATTCCAGGACGGCATGTCCTCTTCAGATTCAAATCAATTCCCTTACGCGTATGAGCTGTCATACACCAATCTTCAACCATTCTGAGGACGCGTTTCATTCTTCTTCGTCCGTGCGCTGACGCCTTACAAGCCGTTTTTTTTCTGTCAAGCGTCTGGCGCATGCGTTACTAGGCGTAATTATTGCTTATTTTTCGCCGCTTCAAGTTTAGGAAAAACGATTCCTCTCTCTTTCTCCTTCACTTTTGTATTTTGAATCTCCTTACTTTTCTCTAAAACTTTTTCTTTCAATTCGCCATTACTCTTGCCCGAAGCCTGAATCGCCTCCTTCGCCATTTTTATGGCTCAAGCTCTTGCTATGCGTTCATTATCGACCTCTCAAGCTTCATCCCGCCTCACCTTTATCCGTAAGCCACCGCTCCCTTCTTCCCAGCCTCGCTTGTTTTTGAGATTTCGTTACTTGATTGTTCTCAGATTCCGATTTTGTAAGTCTCATACCTCATCTCATTTTTTGTTTATATCGCGAATACTTCACCTCTGCTTTTGGCCTTCCACTCTTTCGTGTTCTTGAATCTGAGACTTCTTTTTGCTTTCTGCTTTCCAGATTTTCTTCCTTCATACTCATCATTCAGAGATTTAGGCTTGGGATTTGTTGTTAAACCATCAATCTCTAGGAAAAATCAAACAATCAAGACCTAGGTTTTAGCCGAGGTCCTTAAAACCCTTCAAAAGTGCCCGTTGTCAGAGCCTACTATTCATATATCAATATAATGGGTGTGTGGAGGACAGGGTCGATACCCCCACCAAACTACAAAACTTTAGGCAAGAGTTCTCTATCCCAGACGATGTTCACCTCAGGCTAGCTGGGGAGAACGACTCCATTATGCCCGATGGTGACAAGATGCCTTTCCCCATAGTAGCCTTCGTCCAGTGTGGACTTAGGTTCCCCCTTGATCCCCTCTTCCGCGAGGTCCTTCACTACTACACTCTGAACCCCATGCAACTTTCCATTAACGCCTTTAGGACACTCATTGGGATAATAGCTTTAGCTCGGCAGGAGGGTGTTAGAATCACTCTTGCCGATATCCAGTATTGCTACACCATGTGTGGCCTTGACCATAAGGAAAAAGGTTTTGTATACTATCTTAAGCCGAGGTCCACTGCCTACAAAATAGTAGTCGACCTTCCTGACTCCAACAAAGGGGCTGGGGACGATTACCTGATCGCTTCTGGAAATTGGGAATTCGGCCCAGATGAAGAAGTCCATCTCTTTCCCCTTCTACGCACGGTCAGAGAGGGCAAGGGTAAGAGCCCAACGTCAACTGCTTAGCTATTGCTTTCTTCAAAAATTTTGCATGTCTTTCAAAAATTTTATCTGTTTCTCATGTTTTGTTCTGTTTTGCAGACGTTCGCCAACCACCCAAGGACTTCCGTCAGTCCTTTTATCTCGGGAAAGATCTGAAGAAGCTCTTGGATCTTCCGCTTGTAAAGCGCAAGCCCCCCTTGCTCCTAAACTTCATACCCACATACACATCAAAGTTGGCCGACGCTCCAAGAGAGAGGAAGAGGAGCGCCTCATCAATCGCCTCCACGTAACAAGTTGCTTCCACGCCCGAACCATCCAAGAAAAGAAGCGCCGACGCAGACTCGTCAAAACAGCCGAAATGGAAAAACCGAAGAAAACGGTGCTCAATCTCTTGGCCGACCTGCCAGATGACATGGAGGATGGGCCAGCTCAATCGGTGCCTCCACCAAAGCAGAAAAGAGTTAAAAAGGCCCAACCAAAGGCCAAGGTTACTGAAACCGATGCCGACGTTGAAGACGCAGTGCCAATTTCTCAACTGGCCGAGAAGATGACTTCGGCACCTTCAAAGAGACCTGCTGAGGCCCAACCACCAAAGTCCACTGCAGCAAAGAGACAGAAATCATCTGCTGGGACGTCTTCGAGGTCCAAGGGTCCCAAGATCCCCTGGGAACCCAAAGTCACTCTTGAAGACCGGCCAGTGTATACAAATGAAAGTGCAACCGATGCCCAGATCGGCGTGGCACTCAGCACTGCCGTCCTTCTTGAGGGCGACATGGAGAAAAATGAACAAATGTCTGGTTATGAGAACTATGTCCATATGATGCAGCGCTCAGTCCAAGTAAGTCTTTTTGTTCTTCGAAAATCTGTCTTCCATACTTGTAGAATTCTCGAATTTCTTGTACTAACTTTTGCCTTGTATTCCTTCAGCTATCCAACATGCTCATAGCTTCTCCATGATGGCATTTGAAACCGGAGGAAGCCGACATGGAGAAGGAGTTCGCTTATCCATAAACAAAACAGACCAACGAACTAAAGATGAAAAGGTTGGAAGATCAGCCGCAGGCTACAAAGGCCCAATCACTTGCTCTTCAAAAGGCCGAGGTCCAGAACGTTAGGAAAGTAGCCGGCCGAGAGAAAGGAAGCCGAGGCTAAGAGGGTCAAGCCGAGAAAGAGCTTAGAGATGCTCCGCCACGAAGAAAGCCAAGTCGATGCCGCCACGATCTAGGCATGGCCGACGTTCTTTGAAGATTATAAGCTTCAGTCAAGAAAGCATGCAACAAAGGATTCGCCCTAGGTTGGAATGCTTTGGCCAAAAGCTTGATCTTCCAAATGACTTCGCCATGGCGCAAGACCGAGGCTCAAGGCCTTCCTTGCCCTCTTCCTCCATCTCCAAGCCAAACTGATGATGAATCTGAAGCCGACGTTGAAAACGAAGGTGAAGATGAAGAAGAAGCTTTGGTGAGGAAGACCAAATCTCCTCCCAAGATCGACTGATCAGATGAAGAGGTTGAAGCTGCCCCCAAAAAGACAGACTTCGGCACCTTATCTTCTGACCTTCTTTTAGTGGGAATGAGTGTTGATGAGACCTTGGCCGAGATTGATGCTGAAGTCGCCGCAGACAAACAAGCCAAGGTTTCAGAAAACAAAGAAGCTGAGGTTGTGGGGGAAGGGCAGACTGAGGTTGTGGCAGAAAAAGGTGCTGAAATTGTTCCTCAAGGGCCCTCCGAGGTCTCAGCCCAACCAACTCCTGAAGCTGAAACAACTTGAACGTCTTTTGTATTTCTTTTGTACTTTGTTTCTTTTCTTTGTAAACTGTTCTTTTTGTGGCCGATGTGCCTCTCTGCTGCTTGCAAACAACTTTTATGCAACTGTTTGTTTTTGAATGCTTCAGACTTTCAACTCTTCTTACTGCTTCTGAATGATTCTATACTTAGAATGATTTCCAGATTCTTCCTTCTTTGCACAATCTCCTTGGGTTAACATACCTCGGGCATTACACCTGCAAATTTCACTTCGGCAAGAGACTGTCCTGCATTCTTTCATAAATTTCAACAAGTATAAACATACACTATTCAATTAATCTTCATCTTGTAAATTGCTACAAATTTCAACAAGTGAAGACAACAATCATATTAGCTTAACTTTAACTTGTAAATTGCTACAAATTTCAACAAGTAAAGATAAGGAGTTTATCTCGGCTTAACTTTGACTTGTAAATTGCTACAAATTTCAACAAGTAAAGATAAGGAATTTATCTCGGCTTAACTTTGACTTGTAAATTGCTACAAATTTCAACAAGTAAAGATAAGGAATTTTTCTCGGCTTAACTTTGACTTGTAAATTGCTACAAATTTCAACAAGTAAAGATAAGGAATTTATCTCAGCTTAACTTTGACTTGTAAATTGCTACAAATTTCAACAAGTAAAGATAAGGAATTTAAACATAATTTAGGCTTAACTTCGGCTAAGCATTACTAATGTCTTCTCTCTGCCCCCACTGTGAACCTAAGTTCCTCTTGGGTTCTCATTGTTCAGAAAACAACATCATGCCAAGTTGTATAAGTTCAGAAAAATTCTGCTAAGGTTTTATTTATCATATCAGCAAAAAATCAGAGAACATCTAATGATAGAAAAACTTTAGATTACAAGTGTTCCATGGTCTAGGCAATGCTTTGCCCTCATTATCTTCGAGCCGATATGCCCCATTCCCTAACACCGAGGTGATTCTCAGAGGGCCTTCCCGCTTTGGGGCCAAGCTTGCCCTCTGGGATCCTTCTTTGTGCCGACGACCTTTCTCAAGACTAGGTCGTTGACTTGAAAATCCATTGGATTAACCTTCTTGTTGTAAGCTTTGGCAAGTCGTTGTCGGGTATGTCGCAGTCGATTGCGACTTTCTCTTTCTTTCTTCTAGTAGGTCCGGATCTCGCTAAGAGCACATCATTAGACCCGCTTCAACTCCTGCGTTCGATCCTCGGGATGCCGATCTCCAATGGAATGATCGCCGCGCCATAAGCCATGGCAAAGGGGATTCCTGTTGATCTTCTCGGAGTGCGATATGCCCAGAGCACGCTGGGCAATTGCCTACCCACTTCCCTTTTGTTGCACTGCTCTTCTTTATTCCATCTAGAATGACTTTGTTTGATGCTTCGCTTGCCCATTACTCGGGGAAAGCTTGGTGTTGAAAAATAATTCTTTATCTTGAACTTTGCACAAAAATTCTTGATGAGTTCTTTGTCAAACTGTGTTCCGTTGTCGGCAACGATTGCTCTTGGAATCCCAATCTGGTGATGATGCTTTTCCAGATGAAGTTCTTCACATCCACATCTCGGATTTTGGCAAGAGGCTCTGCTTCTATCCACTTTGTGAAGTAGCTACCAAGAGATACTTCCGCTGCTTGGCTTGGGGCAATTTTCCAACAAGATCCATGCCCCATTGGGCAAACGGCCAAGGGCTGGAAACAGGGTTCAGGTCAGCAGCTGGCTGATGTATCAGTGGTGCAAACCTCTGGCATTGTTCACACTTCTTCACATAGGTTTCTGCATCTTTTTGCATATAGGGCCACCAATACCCCTGGGTAATGGCCCTGTGAGCTAACGATCTGCCCCCTGTGTGGCTTCCACAAACTCCTTCATGAATTTCATACAAAAAGTCTTCGACCTGGAGTGGGTGTACACACCTTAAAAGGGGTCCAGTGAAGGATCTTCTGTACAGATGTCCTTCTGCTGTCAGACTGAATCTTGCCGACTTCAGTCTGACCTTGTGTGCTTCTTTTCGATCTTCTGGCAGTTTACCCTCTTTCAGGAATGCAACAATTGCATCCATCCAGCTTGGTCCCATGTCCACACATAATGCTTCTTGCATTGTGTGTGGTGACTCTATGCTTGGGCTGGATAGGTAATCCACCATGATTGTCCTCGTCTTTCCGGTTTGCATTGAGCTTGCTAGATTGGCCAACGCGTCGGCGTGGTTGTTATCATCTCGGCTAACCTGAAGAAGTCGGCAGTTTTGAAACATGTCTGCCAGCCTGATGACTTCTTTTGCATATGCCGACATCCTTTCATCTCGGGCAACAAACTCTCCTGTAGTTTGATTCACTATGAGTTGTGAGTCACAAAAAACTATTACCTCATCTGCCTCTGGCACGCTACTTCACCCAAAGAATTAATGCTTCATACTGGCCTCATTGTTCGAGGCTTTGAACCCTAGTCGAATAGGATCGCTCCAAGATCTCCCCATCGGGGAAATTAACACTACTCCGCCTCGCACTGCCGGTTTGAGCTCCCATCAACAAAAAGTTGAAAGGAGTTCTTGATGTAGATGCCGCAGGTCCGAAGTTTTTCCTTCCTGGGTTCCTTACCCTTTTTCGGGCTTCTCCTTCCTTGTCTGGACATCGTTCATCTCGGCTCATCGGAGCCCGATGTTCGATGTATTCTGGCGAGAACTCAGCCACGAAGTCGGCCAAGACTTGGCCCTTAATTGCCGTTCTTGGCCTGAACTCCAGGTCATATTGGCCCAATACTACGGCCCATCTTGCAATTCTTCCAGTCAAGTCTCCCTGTTGCAGCAAGGATTTGAGTGGGTGTTCTGTCAGAACCACTATCTTGTGAGCCTGAAAATAATGGTTTAGCTTCTTTGAGGCCATTACCAAGGCCAGCATTAATTTCTCCAGTGGTAAATACCTTGTTTCTGCATCGGCCAAGGTTTTACTTACATAGTATACTGCCTTCTGCTCTCCCTTCTCTTCTCGGACGATCACAGCACTTACTGCGTGCTCTGAAACTGCTAGGTATAAGAACAGTTCCTCCCCAGGTTGAGGTGTTGAGAGGACTGGGGCCGAGGTAAGGTACTTCTTCAGGTCGGCCAAAGCGGCCTCACATTCCTCTGTCCATAGAAAATCCGTGGCCTTTTTCACCAGATTGAAAAAGGGTTTACACTTGTCCGAACTTCGGCTTATGAACCTGTTTAGGGCTGCGGCCCTTCCAGTAAGCATCTGAACCTGTTTAGCCGATGTCGGACTCTGTAAGTCCATAATGGCCTTGATCTGATCTGGGCTGGCTTCAATGCCCCTTCTTGTCACCAGGTATCCTAAAAACTTACCGGAGCCGACTCCAAACGCGCATTTCGATGCGTTTAGTCGGAGCCGATATGTTTTGAGTATGTTAAAGACCTCTTCTAAGTCGGCCAGATGGTCCTTTGGTTCCTTGGTCTTCACGACCATATCATCGATGTAGACTTCCACAGTTCGGCCAATCAAGTGTCTGAACATCTTGGTCACCAGCCTTTGGTAAGTTGCTCCTGCGTTCTTCAACCCAAAAGGCATGACTCTGTAACAGTACAGACCTTTGGGAGTGATAAACGCTGTCTTCTCCTCATCCGGGGGGTACATGGCTATCTGGTGATACTCCCTATGTCACGACCCCATTCCGCCCCTAGTAGAATGGTGCCATGATGGCCAGTAATCCGAGATTACCGAAGGCCAACTTTCAAAATCACACACAATCAGAGTATACATATGGGGCTAACAAGAGCGGAAGCAATAACTTAAAATACAAGTGGTCCATAAGAGCTGTGCATAAGTCAAATGAAATGGCAAACATCTTTACATAACTTTACCACTCAAATATAAGCAAAATAAAATATACATTACATCTTGACAAAAGGCTTCACAGCCGACGTTAAGACAAGGTTGCCGACATAAATAGAGTACAAGAAGTACAAGGTCAAAACATAATCTTCACAGTTGCCGACATCCTTGATGCCGACCTAAACATGCATACAAAACATCGCACAACGCACACATCTCGGCGTAGCCGACTTCTAGCTTGGAACCTACATATATACATAGAGAGGGTGAGCTTGGATACTCAGTGAATGGTACAAGTAATAAAGGTTTTAATGAATGATTCCCGAGGTCCTTGTCAAAACAATACATATATCATAGCTTCTTCAAAACATATACTTGGCAATATTCGTATAAACGTACTTAGCATAACTTGTATCAAACATGTACTTGGCATAGCGTATACAAAACATGTCCACCCGTTCATAGACCGTCGATGGCAAATCCACTCGTTCATAGACCGTCAGTGGGGACTATCCGTTCATAGACCGTCGATAGCAACAAGACATATCTACCCGTTCATAGACCGTCGGTAGTAACTTAGGCAAATCTACCCGTTCATAGACCGTCGGTAGTAACTTAGGCAAATCTACCCGTTCATAGACCGTCGGTAGCCGAGATCTTATCATATCAAACATACATACATACATATCATGGCTTGTTCAAAACTTGTACTTGATATACAAAGAGGGATAATCATTCATGCTTAACAAGTACTTTCAAAACAAAGCAAAGTAAAGCCTTAACAAAACGTTATAACATAGCTTTATTAAAAATACCACTCACTTAGTTCTTGGGACATCGGGGTCAAAGCAAAGGTCCAAGTCCTACAAACACATGGCAAAGTCTACTGAACATACATCTCAAAACAAGTCTTACATACATGCAAATGATCTCGGGAAAACATGCTGGAAGTCAAAACACTGTTTTACATGTCGGGAGGACATGCTGGGCACCAACCAGGTCTATGCCGAGGTCCTACACCTCCTGGCCGAGGTGTGGTTACCACGGTTAAAGCGGTCAGCAGTCGAGGTTCAAACAAGACAAGTGCAAGTGATCATGCAAGGTAGGCCAAGGTGAGATACGATGCTTGGCCTAAGTGTAAGGTCTAGGTAAGAATGATCTCGGCGACTACACTTCGAGAAGTGAAGTCTGGAAATCTGGGTTTCCACCCGTGAAGAACATGAAAAACATGAACATGAAGACATGAATGAGATGAATGCCAAAATCATAACTTGCTTATACAAAATCTGGGTTTTCATGCCATGAGTTCGAAAACATGGACCTGGGTACCCATACTTGAAGATCATATGAACACAAACACAAAAACATATATCTTGGCTTGAGCTTCCGGATCAAAACATGACTTTTCTTGAAGAACACTTGAATATCATTTTCTCTCTCTAAAACCGAACTTCAAAACAATGCATGGCTTACAAATCATATTCAATCATGCAATGCAATAACATAAACATAAAGAGCTACATGAGCAAGTCAAGAATCTAACCTTAGAACACGAATCTAGCGGTTTGATCTCTAGTAATCAAGCTTGGATCTCTACTCTCTCAAGAACTCTTCTCCTCTTCCTAGAGCTTCTCTCTCTTCTTCCAAGAACAAAACACAACAAATGGTGGGTTTCTCTCTATCGGCCGATTTAACACTGCCGGACACGTGGCGCCACCGGTTGGCTCTCCTCAAAAAGGTGACAGATTGACAAGACTTGACTCTGACAAAGCGTACTCAACAAGCTACACAGCAAAACACTCCGGCAAGGAATGACATCGGCAAAGGACAAGGCATCGGCAAACAAAGGACAATGACCTCGGCTAATGACAAAACTTCGGCTAAGGTCAAGACTTCGGCAACTAAGGTAACAATGATCTCGGCTAGGAAGGACAACACTTGACTAAGCTGTGCCACACCTCGGCCCAGATGTGCCACACCTCGGTCTAGGTCACACCATTCCAGGACAAGATCACTTCGGTACAAGGATAACATCTCGGCCCAGATAATACACATCTCGGCCTCGGCGATACACACCTCGGCCCAGATGATAATCACCTCGGCCAATATGCCCGGACGAAGGTGGAGGTCACACAAAAAGATTCCAAAGTAGCTACAGGCTCAGGATGACCTCGGCTTGGTAATGATCTAAGCTTAATCATAACAAGGCTTGACATGACTTAGGCTTAGCATGACCTAGGCTTAACACAACCTAGGCTTAACAATACAAGGAAGGAACAAAGCATACATATATACACTTAGGCAAATCAAATGCGTACAAAACATAGCAAGATTCATGAATGTTAACTTAGCAAAGCATGGTTATGTGAATGCACATGAACATGACTATGGTATGAAATGTGGGTTGTTACACCCTATATGCGTCCAAGAAGCTCATCCTTCCATGTCCAGATGTGGCGTCCACCAACTGATCGATCTTTGGCAGAGGGAAGCTGTCTTTGGGACAGGCTTTGTTCAAATTTGTGAAGTCTACGCAGACCCTCCACTTGCCATTCTTCTTTTTTACTACCACGGTATTTGATAACCACGTCGGATAATTGGCTTCTCGGATGGCCCTGGCCTCTAGAAGTCTAGCTACTTCTTCTTCCACTGCTTCGACGTGCATCAACGTCGGTCTCCTGGCTCGTTGTACTACGTTTGGCCGACCATTAACGTTGAGTCTGTGGCATGTAACCCTCGGGTCAATGCCGACATTTCATAAGGTGTCCAGCGAACACCTCAATATTTTTTCTCGAAGGCTTCCAACTCCCTTTCTTCTTCTTCGGCTAATCTGCGTCGAGAAGAAAGAAACGTTCCTCATCGCCCTCTTGGATGAAGACTTTCTTCAATGCTTCTTCACTCTTCTCGGTCGGCTCCTTGCCGACATCATCTAGGACTTTCATGTCCTCTTCTTCGACCTCTGCTTCCTCTGGTTCTGAATGTTGCAGTTAACTTCATTCGCCATGGAGCAATTTTTTTCCGCGAATCGATCTCCTCTTATTTCCCAATCCCATGTTCTGCTGGGAATCGTAGCGCTTGATGCAAGGTTGAGGAATCGCCCCCATTGCATGCAACCACGGCCTCCCAAGATGATGTTGTAAGGTGAAGGCGATCAATCACAATAAATTCTGTCCTCATCTTCTTCGTGCGGCTTGTACCTCCAAGCTTGTTGCCTAAAGGCCATGTCGGCGTTCCATTGAAGCCGACCATCGCCATTTGATCGCTCCATGTCATCGTGGTGAAGGCCTAACTCCTTGTAGCATCCGACATACATGATGTCGCAGAGTCGCCTTGATCAATCAAGATGCTTTCACCTGGCACTCCCCGACCGGAGATACTACCAGGCATCATTGTGCGGTGTCGAACCATGTCAAGGTCGGCCTCGGTGAAGGTTATCATCGCCCTTGGCAATCTTCGGCCGAGGTCTTTTCATCCGACCGGTTGACGTCTCAGCAGATGTTTCACCCTCTCGTCCCCCGTATGTCGCTTTCATTCACCTTGAGTGGATTACGTTAACCACCCGAGGTCCACTGCCGTGGTTGCTTGCTACTGGGGCGGGCTGGTGCTTGAGGCAATCGTGCTCGCTCTTCCCCGGTTCCGCCTCATCCACAAGGTCTCTTAAATGGCCTTGCCCCACCAGATCTTCTAAGTGTGCTTTAAGGGCTCTGCAACCCTGAGTTGGGTGGCCCTGCTCATTATGGTAGGCACAACGCCTACCAAGGTTTCTCCCCATGAATTCTCCTTGTGCTCTTGCCGGCGCCCTGAAGTAGGGCTGATTTCGAATTTGGTCAAGGACCTTTTGATCGAATTGAACACCGTGCCATCGCTTGTTTAGTCCTCAACTCCGCTCTGTTTGTTCGCCCATTGTTACCTCGGCCTCGCTTCATGAAGCCGTTTTTTCTGTCTTCGTCTCCTTGTTCCCCGAAGTATCTTCCTCGGCTCGTGCGTACTTCTCAATTCTCGCCATGAGTTCTTCCATGCTCTTTGGCAGGGTTTTCGCCAAAGACTTCCGCAATGGACAGTCATCCTTCAGGCCGTTCTTGAAAGATACGACCGCCACCTCCTGGTTGCATTCTGGTATTCGATTGAACACCTCATAGTACCTCTTTGCATAAGCCCTAAGGCTTTCGTCTTTGCTAATTTTTAGGGCCATCAACGCATCCACCCTCAGTGGCTGCAGTTTGTTTGTTATGAACCTGGCAACGAACATCTCGGCCAGGCCTTCCCAGCTCTTCACGCTCCCCTTTGGCAGTTTGTGGAACCAGTCTGATGCAATCTCCCCGAAGGATGAAGGGAACACTTTGCAGAGCAACGGCTCGTTCCCACTGTACAATGCCATTGAATTCAAAAACAATCCAACATGGAAGTTAGGGTCCGACTTACCATCATATATCCGAGCCTCGGATATCAATCTTTTCGCGCGACGAATTTATCCAATCGCCGAGAATGGAGTCCTCGCTTAACCGGAAGTTACTTGCCCTCAGATTCTCCTGCTTTCCTCTTGAGGTAATCTCTTAAGTCCTCTTTACTTCTTCCTACAAATTGCTTTGTCATTGGGCTACTACTCGGCCTCATGGTGGCCCTTTTTGATCCTTCTCCGCAGACGATCGAACACAATATCCGCCGGAACATGCCGATGTTCTTGGGGTCCGCCTTTCCTTGGGTATGTCCTTCGGGACTCTTCTCTTCTCGGCTCTTCTCGGCCGACTTCCCTGGAAGGTCGGTGAGAGTACCTTCCGCTCCTGGTGTGTTGTGGGGCTTCGGGGATTTCCTTCCGTCCTTTTTTCTGGGCGAACGCTGCTGGCATTGGTGTGTCCTGCAGCGGGTATGGCGGCTGCATGACATTATTCTGCATCATGAAGTTGACGACCGACTGAAGGTCTGCCAACTTATTTGCCATCTCCTTTACTTCTTCATCCCTCCTTAGACATCTGTCTTTCCATGTCTGGAGGTCGTCCTCGTTATAGTATTTGCCCCTGTCTGGTTTCTTTGATGTATCACCATCTTGTCCGACGGCTTTTCAAGGATTCTCGATCACGAATTCTTCGTTCCGTTTCTTCTATACGCATTAAGGTCGACGGTCTTCCACTCTCACCGAGTGTCGCCCCAATCTGATCCTTCGTGTTATCGCCATCTACTCTTCTCTCGCTCCCACAGACGGCCAACTTGTGTGAGTGAATTTCCGATCACACTGCCCTCCTTAGTGATTCAGCGGAAGAACACAGGCAGAGTAGACGGCTCCCTGTAACCTGCACAGAAAGAAAAGACTCCGGCGGTGGTTCTTCCACCCGGGGGTACTCCGACGATCAAGTCAAGATATCTCAAAGATAATCAAGTACTTAACTCACTAGCTTGAGCCTCAAAAACATACCTTAGACCCATGGGGTGCCTCTCTTTATAGCCAATACCATCCTAGTCCCAATAGGAGCCCCGGTCCTAATGGACTTAGGACTATCGCTCATCTAGGACTCCCAGTGAGTTCAGGACAAACTCCCTAAGAGTTTTATCTTTACCCAAACTGAAGTCTTCTCCCAATCTAGGACTCTTGTTTATATCTTAGTTGAGCTTCCTCTTCATTCTAGGACTCTTGTCCTTTATCCGCTTATCTCGGATTCCGATATCTTCGGAGGTAACCTCGGCCTAACCGAGATAACCTCGGCACAACTACCATAACACGTGGGGATCTCGGCTGACACTTCGGTGTCACCTCGGCCACGTGTTGGTACTCAGAAAATACATCCCCACAACTACAAAGAATTACAGTAATCGGATATCGACAATCACTTGATCAAATCATATTTATGTCACAATTTATTTTCAAAATTATACTTCTCATTGACAAAAATGTGATTTAATGAAATGTCTATCAATATCCGCTCAACTTAATTTTTTCGCAGAGATGATATACACGATAAATTCTGCACATTGAATGGCTTAAATTATTAAGATGTGCCCATATCAGGGCCCACAATAGCCCAATAGCACCTTCTAGTCCGATAACGGACTGTAGGAAGTGTTAGCCTATGGGACAGTTCCACCTCAAGATTAATGCTACCATAATTTAAGCTGTTGATTTATGATTTGTCCTGGAAGCTTCAAAGCGAGTGAATGGATGTTTTGACTAAATATTATTTTTTTTAATTTTTTTGTTGAACACCATGAGTAAATATGATTGTTAGCTAATTAACAACGCTTGTTTGTACATAAAATTATATTTTGCAACAAATGTAAATGAGATTCCGTGGTAGACATTTTGGTCATGGAAGAAGCTGCTGGAATAGTTGGGGGTAATCAAAAAAATAATAAATAATAAATGAAAGGGAGTAGAAAAGTGGGGGAAAAGTGCTGGGATGAGCATGGGAACGAAGATGCTAAGAAAGGGGGGATTTTATTTTTTTTATTTTTTTACTAAAATCATAATATTTTACATAATTCTAAAATTTAGTTGGGTCATTCTATAATATACACTTTTTTAGGTGAGACAACAAAATTACCCGATCCGATTATATTGACTCCAACCCGATTTTAATAAAATTTGTATGGGAGAACATTGATAAGATAAGGTAAAGTATAGAAGTAGGTAGGTCAAAACTATCAAGGTTAGGGTAAAGTACGAAATAGTAATGTTAAAATAATTAAGTTTAAAGTCAAAAATGAGCACACGAAACCTGAAAAAATCCAGCTCGCTGCAATCCTTTGCAAGTTATGATCATTTATGGTATTAATATCATAAATATCGTAACTAAACCACTTTAAGTCATAATAAAAAAAAATTACAATGAATCATAACTAAACGTCATGTGAGACATAATGATTTTTTTCTCAATCATAATTAAAATAATGGTCACAATAGGACATAACCAAAATGACAATGAGTCATAACCACTATCAAAATGGGTCATAACTAAACACTACTTTAGGAACCGAAGTGTTCGATCATAACCAAAATAACAATAAGAATATGTCATAACTAAGTTATAACTAGGGATGCAAAATTGACCCACCGGCCCACGGCCTACCCGAAGCTTGTCTGTGGTTTGGAGTGGCCCGAGCCTGAGCCTAGTTCGTGAACTTGGGCCTGGGTCGTGTGTTTTGGGGCTCAATCCAGTTTGAAGCCTGGGCCACCGGCCCAACCCACCTGGCCCGCTCAAGGCCAAATATCATTTTCAAACTACTTTTGTGAAAAAAAATAAAATTTTGATGGAAACAAATAAAAAAATAGTCAGGCCCGACCTAGAGCCGCCCAAGCCCGAGCCTAGACCCAACAGCTCGACTCAAAGGCCTGAGTACCATATGGGCTTGGGCTTGGGCTTAGGCCAACATTTTGCACGAGTGGGCTGGCCCAGTCTATGGCCCAATTTTTGGCGAAAGCTTGCTAGGCCCAACAGTGGGTTAGACCAAATTTACACTCCTAATTATAACCAATGATGTACAAATCATAACCAAAAAAACTATAAAAATTATAATTGCACATGGTACATTTCCTTTTTGAAGATGCATGGACTGGAATTATAGAGTTTTTCAACTTAAAGTCATTTTGAATTTATTTTTATATATATGTTATTTTGTAAAATCATATTTTAAAAATATAATTTTAAATTTAAAGTCGTGTCTTTTACTTCAATTAGTTTAGGAAAATTTTCAAAGAATGACATGGAGAATATGTTGATTTATGAGAAAGTGGAAATTTTTATTTTTATTTTTTACCAAATTCACAATATTTTATGTATGTTTAAACCATAAAATTGTTTTGAATTTATTTTTTAAATTCATACTATTTCATAAAATTGTAGTTTTTTAATAAAAAAACAACTTTAAAACATTGTGTTTTTTACTTCAATTAGTTTATTAAAAATATTTTGAAATTTTTTATTATTGATTTTTTTTATTTTAAAAATCCTGTTTTGAAAACAAATTAATTTTATATGGAATTGAAAAATAAGTTAAATTTTTTGTAAATTTTAAAAAAGAATTTTGAAAAGGTATTAGAATAACGATTTATCTCTCTAATTTTGCTTCTCTAATTCCACCCCCAATGATGTGGAATTAGAAACATTAAAGACGAAAGGGAGAGGAGTGTGAGAGCGCTTCATATGAGGGTGAGCCACGTCATTAGAGATGAAATTGAGGAGATAAAATTAAGAGATGTAACATCACTCAAAATATTAATATGATAAAAAATAAATAAAAAATAAAAAAAGGGTCAAAAGTGAGATTGGACAAAAGCGGTCGGAGTGGAATATCATGACAAGAAAAGGAAAATGTAAGGGAAATGCTCCCGGTTGCCATGTATATTGTATGTGATTTTATTATAAAATTATATAAGTTTTTATGAATTTACATAAATGATCTTATAAAAATACGTAAGTTGAACACAAATTCGTATAAATCTATTTATAAAAGTTAGTTGTTACGAAGTTATATAAATTTGTGTTCAACTTATATATTTTTGTGAGATTAGTTGTGCAAATTCATAAAAATTTATATAATTTTATGATTGAACACGCTTCTTATTACACGCGGGAGAATTTTCCAAATGAAAGAAGTGCAAATGGGTTGAAGGGGTGGGCATACATGATGCTGCTGAGAAAGTTGGAATGCACAAGCACAAAAAAGATAATAATAATAAAAAAATTGGGTCAGTCAAGTAACTATTTTTATTGTACCTCCGCTGATTGATGAGATAAATATAACTGGTATTGCTAAATTTGAAAAAAAAAAAATTGTTTGAGACTCTTAAAAAAAATTATATAATTTGATCCACAATTATGTAGCATGAGATGTGTTAATTTTTAATTTGTTACACATTTAATCATATAAGACCCAATGCCATTGCCATAGCATTGTGAGATGCATTTGTGGGTTTAAACTATAGGTGTTTAATTTGTTCCAAAAAATAAAATAAAATAAAATAAGTGTCTAACATTTCTGATAAGAAAAATATATGTTAATGTAGTGATTGCATATTATGAAGCAAAACTAATGCTGTACAAACTAATAATTTTTAGATTTTTTTTTTTTTTATTTACTAGGTGTAATTTATGATATAATTAAATTGTGTCATGTTTCTGATTTATTTATTTATTTATTATTGCATGACATTTTAGCCTTTGAGCAAAAATTGCGAGGACATGGCAGTTGGCCTATTAATCTAACTAACTGTCTTCTGGGACAATAAGAAGGTAGCAACTGCAACTCACACAAAATAAACAAAAGATTTAACACACAAAATGATATATTCCCTTTATCATTTTTTTGTTAATTAACACACGTTGAGATACAATTTTAATCATCCCATTAAAAATGCTACAACAAGCACCACCAGAAAATGGTAAAAGCAACTACATAGAAACACCAAACAGAAAATGCAAAATGTAAGGAGACTCCACTAATGTGTTCAGGCTCTTTCCAAATCCTTCAAGCAATCCCACAATCACCACTGATGATCAGTACCTACCTACACACCATTTATTTACAAGATGAGGACTTTAAGACTCTGCTTAACAAAATAGTCCCCTTTTGCCTTAGACATCTAACTCTGCAAACATAAATTTCTCATTCCTTAGGAATTATGATTGAATCTATCATGCAACTTGATCATGTGATTGAATAGGAATTTGAGATAGGGGAACAGTCCAAAAAACCTTTCAACATAAAACAAAGGATAAATTACACTCATCCCTCCTGAGTAGGGATGCCATTTTAATCCGATCTGCGAGAGTCCATTCATACCCGACCGAATGGGTCGAATTTTACCCGTTCCGACACTTATATGGGGCAGGGGTAGATTGCATTTTGGTCACCCGCAACGGGGGCGGGGGTAGGGGCAGGGGCGAGTATAAAATTTATATGCACGTATATGTAATATAATTAGATATAAGAAAAGAACACTAAAAGTCTAAAAAACTAAAATATTATTTAATTAATAATAAAATAATACTAAAATATTATTAATTAAATAATAATATTATAAATAAATAATATATATGTATGTATGTATATATAATATAATTAGATATAAGAAAAGAAATATTAAAAGTCTGTGGTTCTATTTAAATATAAATAAATAATAATCTTAAAAGTCTGACTGTTTATGTATGGCAATAAGAAAAATTATTTAGTGTGCAAAGGGTTTAAATGTTTTTCAATTTTTTTGACTATTTGAAATGTGGTCGGGTATCCACAGGTATCGGGTATCTGTGGGGATGGGGATGGAGTTGAAAAATTCCATCCGTAGTCGGGGTAGGGCAGAGGCAGGTGTGGAGTTTGTCCGCAGAGGCGGGGAATGGCAAACCCGACCCAAACTCGTCCCGTGGCCATCCCTACTCCTAAGGTTTGGGAAAAATATAATTATTTCCATACTTATGATATAATTACACTGACGTTTTTTCATAAGGCCAAATCAACTGAAACTAATGCTGATACTGGATAAACATTCAAATAAACGAGATATACATACATTTTAGTATAGAAGAAATGAAATATCATTCTTTTTTTTCATACGACTAGCGAATTATCAATGAAAAATAACTTAACTGTTCTGTAAATTAAAACCGTAAGAAATGTCAGAATAATTATGTCTAAAATATAGGATTATTTGTATTTTTTCTAAACTTTAAAGAAAGTGAGTGTAAGTTACCCTAAAACAAAATGCATCATCACCAAAACATTTTCAATTCCAAACTCCTCACTCTGTATGCCCAACTTTGATGCGTAGTTAAATCCCTCGAAAATGTACATGAGGGAAGAACCACACTGAAAGTGCAAAAAATAAAAATAAAAAACCCAAAGACAGCTTCAAATAGGAGGAAACTGATCCCAAGAGTTATCCTTAATTATTTCAAAAAAGCAACTTCCCTTTTTTTCATTTTAACAATGCATCATGACTTCCAACTTTCTAATCCCCTTCTAAACTTCTCAATGTATCAACCGCTCAAAATTTGCAATTTGAAATTTTGGATTTCAAAATAGATATATAAGGATTAAAATAAAAAAATACCGAATATATATAAAACAGTCAAGGTGTATTTTACTCAAATATCCCCTAATAATAATAATTTTCCTCGTCACATATATGGACTTGATATTTAGGTAATGGAACATATATGGACTTGATATTTAGGTAATGGAATGGGATACCCTATAGGTGTACAACACACACTACGCCAAAATTGGCCTTTAGCGGCGGGTTTTTACCGCCGTTAAGGGCTGTAAAACCGCCGTTAAAGCCTTTAACGGCGGTATTAACGGCGGTTTCGTTATCGCCGTTTATGCCTGTGTCGAAAAAAGTACAACCGTCATAAAAAGGTAAATTATCGTCGTTAAAAGTCGACCAAAAACGGTGGTCATATAGGACCAAAAACGGCGGTTCTTTACTGCTGTAAATAGGTTCGAATTTTTCAAAAAATAATTCTTTCTTCTTGCACTCCCCAAGTCTTGAACCCTCAACCTCTCATCCACCCACACCAACCATTCCACCATAGCCACTCTTCATGAAATATATTTTCTAAATAAATTTTTAAACATTACTTTTACTTTATTGTAGATGGTCATGTTCAACCCTAGCCGCGCGTGGTCACCACTCACCGGAGCTCCGCCGACAAAGACCGCCGTCATTAACGGCGGTAATCAGAGGGCTTTAGCGGCGGTTTCATTACCGCCGTTTAAAAATGGCTTTAGCGGCGGTTTTTTAACGGCAGTTTCATTACCGCCGTTAAAGGGTCATTACCGCCGATTTTGTTAATGACGGTAATGAAAACCGCCGTTAAAGATACATTAATGGCGGTATTAACGGCGGTATTCGTTACCCCCATTAATAGTATCTTTAACGGCAGTTTTTGTTACCGCCGTTAAAAAAACCACCGTTAATGCCCTATTTTGGCGTAGTGACATATATGGACTTGATATTGCCTTTGGCACCTAAGTTAAAGTCAGCTTATTAGCTTTTTAACATGTTGTGCCAAGGTTGTAAAGGAGTTTCTCTAGTTTTGTTGGTTGCATATCTGCTTTCAATGGTTGGGTGTGGCTGCTGCTGGTCTTGGATGTTTGCAGTGATTTCTTTGATTGTTTGACTCCAGCCCTGTCATCTATTGTCTGCCTTCAATGGTTGAGCTGAAGCTAGATTCAAGTTGTTGTTGCTTCAGAGTTTGCACTGCTGCTGATAGTGTGTTTTGCTCCTTAGTTGCTCCTTAGCTACTCAGATATGCTCAAGCTACTCAGGCTATATCCTTGTTGGTCTGCTCTACTCAGTTGTGGACTACTGTGTGTCAAGTTCTATTTTACTGGTCTGCCTTATTCAGGTGTCTGTGAACTCGGGATTGTCTGTAGAATTGACTGAGGAGGTGTAGGCATGCTAGTGTGTGTACTTGAGAGTTAATTTAGTTCGTGTTTCTGATGTGAAGGTATGCTACTGTTGTGAGAGGATGGGCTGTTATGCAATGCTAGTAGTCTAAGCAGTGGAGTTAGCTAGTTTTGCATTCATATCATTAACAATTGCCTCAGTATATGCCAATGCTCTGCTGTTTTGCAATGCTCTACCTCTGGTTGCTATTTTGGGGATTTTGTGCTGGTTGGTCTGTCTTTGATGAATGGATGTTTGTGCTGTTTGTTTGTCTTAGCTGTTGTCGTATTGGGTGGTCTCTTTCTTGTTGGTCTCTCACCAACTCTGGGAGTGCTAGCAAATAATAGAATGAGCTAGATGGTGCCAACCATGTTGGGATGATTTAGCCCATTGTGATGCTTTTGCACCTCCCCTTTTTTTTATTGATGTAATTCACTTTGTACTATGTACTTGTTTATTTCATCAATAAAGTTCTTTTTTTGCCGATCAAAAAAAAAAAAAAAAAGCTAATTAGCTTTTTAATTCACATTATTTTTCTATTTTTTTACATATTTTTTTTAAAAAGTCAAAAAAATAAAATAAAAAATCAACTTTTAATCTTCTTCTCAAAATAAGCCAAAAAATGGGATCATGTGCACTTGAAATGGCATCTGGTACTTCAAGACATACAGTGTAAAAGTTGTTAATCCCTAGCAAAGTACCGCTTTTTTCACTAATACGGTACATATTGGTATCAAAAATATTTTCGAGTACCGTTCTAATTTTCTTACTATAAATAATTACATTTATTAAAAATATTGTCCAGTGCCAACTAATTATCATATAATATAAACAGTGCTAATAAAAATTAAAAAAAAAAAAAGTGCGCATATTTCAAAAAGAGTTATAAAATAACTAAAAACTTAAAACACAAATTCCAAATACCTTAAAATGACTTAAAATACAAACCCATAGAATGGGATCCTAAACTTAAAAGAACTACATACTTAAAACACAAAATCCAGATATCTTAAAATACAGTATCGACGATACTGTCTAAAATGAGATCCTGAACTTGAGATCCTGATTCCTCTGTTGGTCTACGACACTTGAACTTGAGATCTCCACCAGGCTAGGCACCAAGTTGTCTTTCAATTTGTCATCTTGTTTCCACAACTTCTAAATACCTAACAAACACACAAATAAATAAAATAAGACAAAATAAAATATAAAATAGTCTAACAAAGTATAAATTTAATATACAAAATATGCACTATAATGACCACATTAAAATGCATTGTAATTTCTCCATATTTGAAAAAAATTCAGTATGTAGTTTACCCTTTTACTAATTAGCACTTAGCAACATGGATGATGACGCTGATGATGGCATGGGAAATTATCATCTCGCATGTCCGAAAAATATTCTGATAGATCTCCAACATTCTCAGGGTGCTCATCATACACAATTTGGAACCCAACTTCCTTTACCTTAAAACCCTCAACTAAATGTGCTAAGAGATACACATCATCCCCAACTTCCATTAACTGATGCGCAATCATCCGATGGCTTAACCATACCACATCGTTGTTTTTATTTGGACAGCATATGAATGCAGGGCTATGATGTCATGTGTGACCCTTTGTCTTATTTCGAATAACCATACACTCAAAATCGCCGTCGCCCTTAGAATCTTCATTGGCAAATGCATAGAGAACATATACGTTCAAGGCTTGGATCTTGAGATCAGACAATGAAGTCACTAAAGGCACAGTGAAGGATATGGAGGGCCCACTTCTCTTATTGCTTGACCATCCAGGTACCTCAGTCCCAGGAAGAAGTATGTTGTATATACCACATTCATACGACCCCTATGACATGTTATTCATAACAATTTCAACTATGAATTATCTATACAACAACTATATATATACTCACAATGATAGATAGAAAACATACTTGAAGTAGATATTTCTTGTGTGTGTCTGTGATGTTGTTCCTCAAGTCCACCTCAAGGCTTCCCATGGATTCCAACTCAATTAAGCCCAAGATGTTAACTATTTTTGCATCAGCATTGCCAATGGGCTCTAAATTGAAAATCCCTTGAACCTCAACTAGTTTTTCACAACCATCTGTCTTCAAAGCCAGATATGTAGTCCAGTTAGGAAGATTTGTTATCATCTCCAGTGAATTGCATTTACCTACATCCAACAATTCTAAACCCATTGGAAGTTCCGGTAGTGATTGGAGTCTTGTGCAATGAGATAACCAAAGCGATTGAAGCCCAATAAGACCTTTGATGCTTTTTGGAAGACTAGAAATTGGTGTTGAAGATTGGCTTAGATTTGGCTCAGTTTTTTCTTTGTCAACGATGGTTGTTGATTGAAGAAAAAATGAAGAAGCTAGACATTCAACCGAGCTATCTATGATAAGGTGGCTGACTGTTGGTGGTTGCCATGAATGTTGTTGGTGGTTTGTTGAAGACTTTGGCCCTTCCATTGCATCTATAAATGGTTAGTGAATGGGAGGGGTTCAGTGTGGTGAGTTGAATAGAGAATACAGAGCAGAGAGAGAGAATTATAGAGTGTGTAATTCTTTGTTCCAAATTTAATGAAATCCGAAGCCTGTGGACGAAGGCGATTTGCCAAACCACGTAAATCTTTGTGTGTTCTTGCTTGTTTGTGATTCTTTTCTGCCTCCTAGGCACAACAAATTGGTATCAAAGCATTGTTGTGACAAAACAAAGCATCCACAACTCTGTTTTCTGTAAACTGAAAATTTTAAAGTTGTCGAAATCAACTTCTGAATATACTAGGAGGTCCGTCTCGATGAGAGGAGTCCAAACCCATAAAGAACAGCCAAAACGGACATCGAGGTGATCTACACGCTCTGGTCAAAATTTGGAGCGTAAAGTGAACTCTGAACCAGAATATCCACACGCGATGAGAGGAAGAAGACGACTTTGTGGCACCAAAATATATACTTCAAATATATATTTGAAGGAAATCCAACACCAAGTGGAGCTTTGTCTAGGTGGTTAAGGTGGAGCATATCTCTCCTTTGGCCAAGGTTCAAGGCTTGAAGGCAACAATATTGTAAATTAATTTTGCAACACTGCCACATCAGCGCCAAGTGTTCGTCCAGTCACTGCCACATCTGAACCGCGTAGCTACCAAGTCATTGACACGTGTTGAGCATCGTCAGCGCTAGCTCAACCGCCATGTTCTCGCCATGTCAGCCCATCTGCCTCATCATCAATCCCAGTCAGCCGAAATTTTTGAAATTACAGGGAGGCCCCTGAAAGTTTGGTAAATTGCATTTCAGTCCCTGATCTTGTTGAAATTGTAATTTAGCCCCTGAGACTTCTATTAATTGCAGTAAGATCCCTGGAGTTTTGGGAGATTGCAATTTGGCCCCTGGATTTGGGGAAATTTCATTGAGGTCCCTAGAGAGGTGGAGAAAGTGCTTTCCTAGCTAAATCAACCGTTTTAGACACAACCGTAGACTCTGTTTTTGAGATTCGAACTTGAATTTTTCAGTAAAGGTTTCAGGAGCTTAGAATTTGTCATGTTCCGGGCATTTCAAGCATCTGTTATTGTTTGTGGTGGAGATTATTGAGCAATCTCAATGGCAGAATCTACAAAGACAAGATCAACCGAGTCCACAAGTAACCCAGCGACTACAAACAACTCTAGGCATTGGTCCCCGATGTCCCATGCTAAGTTCGAAGTAGAAAAGTTTGATAGAAGGAGTAACTTCGGCATGTAGAGATGAGAAGTTAAAGATATACTTGTCCAGATGAACCTGCACTTCACTTTGGGAGACAAACCAGATAACTTGGACGAGATAGAATGGGAGAAAGTGAATCTCCTGGCCTGCAGTTCCATCTAACTTTGCCTTACAAAAGATGAGAAGTACGTCTCTACCAAATATGATACTGCGAAGAAGCTTTGGACTGCGCTAGAACAGAAGCTCATGACAAAGAGCATTGAGAACCGGCTCTACTTGAAGAAGAGGTTGTTTCGTTTCAACTACAAGAAAGGTATTTTGATGAACGAACACTTGAACAATTTCAACAAAATTCTTGCCGATTTGAAAATTTTTGATGTTCAAATCGATGATGAAGATAAAACACTGTTATTGTTAAATTCCTTGCCTAACACATATGACCATCTCACCACCACTTTACTGTATGGTAAAGAAAAGATCAAGTATGTTGATGTTTCAAACGCCTTAGTAAATAATGAGTTCAAAAGGAAAGATAAGCCTGCAAACAAGGACTCAGCATCAGAGGCATTAATAGTCAGAGGCGTGATTTAATAATGTAAGATATACAGGCGGTGGAAAGTCTCGCTCAAAATTTAGAGGGAGATCATTAGATAGAAGATGTCTTGCAAAAGACGAGTGTGCTGCTTGTCGCCAAAAGGGGCATTGGGCAAAAGATTGTCCAAACAAAGACAAGAAAAAGGAAAAGGTGAACGTTGCACAAGATGGAAATAATGGTGAAGGATCAGCCTTTACAGTTTCATCACTTGGCCATTCTGATGAATGGATTCTAGTTCCTGAATGTTCCTACCACATGTGTCCTAACAAGCAGTGGTTCTCGAGCTTACGAGAATTCGATGAAGGAGTTGTACTAATGGGCAACGACCAAGCTTATCGATTGAAGATTCATGATGAAACAATCAGAATTCTCGAAAATGTTCGGTATGTACCGGATTTGACGAAAATCTCATCTTAGTGGGAGTTTTAGACTCCAAAGGTTACAGAGTAACTATGGAAAGTGGAGTCCTCAAAATTGTTAGAGGAGCATTTGTTGCAATGAAAGGTATTCGGAAAGGAAATTTATATTTTCTAGACGACTCTACAGTCACAGGGAGAGTGGCTTTCTCTACCAGCTCAGAAGATGATGCATCAGACACTTCCAAACTTTGGCACATGCGCCTAGGGCATGTCAGTGAGAAGGCTTTACAAGGGTTGGTAAAGCAAGGCTTGTTGAAAAGCGCCAAGACAGGGAAGCTTGAGTTCTACGAGCATTGTGTACTGGGCAAGCAAACAAGAATCAAGTTTGGTACTGCCATGCATTGTACCAAAGGGATTCTGGACTACATTTACACAGATATTTGGGGACCTTCCAAGAATGCTTCTTTGGGAGGTAAACACTACTTTGTGTCATTCATTGATAATTTCTCAAGAAGAGTATGGGTTTGCACAATGAAACATAAAGATGAAGTATTAGACATCTTTTTTACGTGGAAGAGAATGATTAAGACCCAGACAGATAGGAAGATCAAGAAGATCAGATCTGACAATGGCAGCAAATACACATCAGATCCCTTCTTTGAGGTTTGCCGAAATAAAGGGATGGTGAGACATTTCATAGTTAGTGGAACGCCACAGCAAAATGGAGTTGTAGAATGCTTGACCCGCACTTTGGTGGAGAAAGTCCGGTGTATGCTGTCACATTCAGGATTGAGCAAGGCATTTTGAGGCGAGGCATTGAACTATGCTCATCATCTTGTCAACAAACTACCTGCTGCAGCACTAGATGACAAGACTCCCATGGAGATATGGTTAGGAGCGCCAGCCACTAATTATGATCAACTACATATCTTCGGATGCATGTTACAAAATCTAAGCTGGATCCTAAAGCCAAGAAAGCTATCTTCTTGGGCTTCAGGGATGGTGTTAAGGGATATAGACTCTGGCACCCTGAATCAAAGAAATTTGTCATTAGAAGAGACGTTACCTTCGATGAGTCTACAATGCTAAAGCAGCCAAATCCTCAAGAGAATGGGGAAGCATTGAAGAAGTCAGTGCAGGTGGAGTTTGATACTCCAGTAAAGATTGTTCAGACAGTTAACAATCCTGACGAAGTTTTAGTTGATAGCTCTAAAGAAGATCCTGAAGAGAGTTCAGATGAGAATGAAGATCCAGTTCAAGAGGCCCCACAACAGTCAGAAGCCATTACAATCAAAAAAAGAAAAAGGGTTACTAAGCAACCCGGTTGGATGACCGATATGGTGGCCTACGCACTTCCAATCATTGAAGACAATATTCCTTACACTTTTAAAGAAGCCATGCAGAATGCAGAAAGCGTCAAATGGAAGGAGGCTATGGATGAAGAGATCGAGTCACTCCATAAGAACCAGACTTGGGAATTGGTATAACTTCCAAAGGGCAAGAAAGCAATTGGGTGTAAGTGGGTTTACACCAAGAAAGAAAGCATCCCAGGCAAAGGCAACATCAGATTCAAAGCTAGATTTGTAGCTAAAGCTATGCCCAAAAGAAAGGAATAGACTACAATGAGCTATTCTCACCTATTGTGAAGCACATGTCTATTCATATCTTGCTAGCTTTGGTTGTGCAGTTTGATCTCCAGCTCACCCAACTCGATGTCAAAACTGCCTTCTTACATGGAGATCTTGAAGAGGAGATATATATGTCCCAGCCAGATGGTTTCAAAGTTGTTGAAAAAAAGAATTGGGCCTGTAAGCTGAACAAATCGTTGTACGAGGTTAAAGCAATCCCCGAGACAGTGGTACAAGCGATTTGATCAGTTCATGACAGAAAAAGAAATACACAAGAAGTCAGTATGATCATTGTGTATATTTCCGTAAGCTTTCCGATGGTTCCTTCATCTATTTGCTCTTATATGTAAGTGATATCCTGATCGCATCTAAGAACAAGTTAGAGATTGATAAACTCAAGGCACAATTGGCAGGAGAGTTCGAAATGAAGGATCTTGGAGAAGTAAAGAAAATTATTGGCATGGAGATCAAAAGAGACAGGAAGAAGGGCACGGTTTGTTTGACGCAAATCCAGTATCTGAAAAAGGTGTTAGACAGATTTGGCATAAATGGAAAAACAAAAGCTGTAAGTACACCATTGGCCCCTCATTTCAAGCTTAGTGCTTCGATGTCTCCACGAACAGAAGAAGAACAGAAGCATATGGCACAGGTTCCATATGCAAATGCAGTTGGTGCATTAATGTATGCTATAGTTTGTACAAGGCTTGACATAGGCTTGACATCTCACATGCTGTGAATATGGTAAGCTGGTATATGCATGATCCGGGAAAAGGTCATTGGCAGGCAGTGAAATGGATCTTGAGGTACTTACATGGCATAGTTAATATGGGTTTGAAGTTCGAGAGATCATAGACTCAGACAGAATCTGGTTAGATATGTGGACTCAGATTATGTTGGTGACTTGGACAAATGCCGGTCAACAACAGGGTATTTATTTACGCTTGCTAAAGGGCCGATGAGTTGGAGGTCAACACTTCAGTCAACGGTGGCTTTGTCCACTATAGAGGCAGAGTACATGGCAGTGACAGAAGCCTTTAAGGAAGCAATTTGGCTACATGGGTTGATTAAAGACTTGGGTGTTGTTCATAAGCATGTTGAGGTGTACTGCAACAGTCAAAGTGCCATTTGTTTAGCAAAGAACCAGGTTCATCATTCCCGCACCAAGCACATTGATGTATGTTTCTATTTCATCCGAGAAATTGTGAACGAAGGGGATATTCTACTTCAAAAGATTAGCACTGCAGATAATCTGGCCGATATGCTCACAAAAGTGGTTTCTGCGATCAAGTTCCAACACTGTTTGGACTTGGTCAATATCTCTTGGAACCAAGCACCTTCGGGTGCATGGCAGTGTTGATCGATCACTATGTTCGATAAAGAATCCTCGCCAAGGTAGAGATTTGTTGAAGATTGGCTCAGATTTGGCTCAATTTTTTCTTTGTCGACGATGGCTACTGATTAAAGAAAAAATGAAGAAGCTAGACATTCAGCCGAGCTATCCATGATAGGGTGGCTGACTGTTGGTGGTTGCCATGAATATTGTCGGTGGTTTGTTGAAGACTTTGGCCCTCCCATTGCATCTATAAATGGTTAGTGAATGAGACAAGTTCAGTGTGTTGAGTTGAAGAGAGAATATAGAGCAAAGAGAGAGAGAATTATAAAGTGTGTAATTCTTTGTTCCAAATTTAGTGAAATCCACTGCCCGTGAACGTAGGCGATTTGCCGATCTACATAAATCTTTGTGTGTTCTTGCTTGTGTGCTTGTGTGTGATTCTTTTCTGCCTCCTAGGCACAACAATCAGATTTTTACTTAAATCCAAATCCTCCAACAGAGAAAACCTACCAAGAATTTTTGCAAGATCATCATATGACATAGTGCAGTTTGAAAGACTTAAGCTTACCATACAGCTCGCTAAAGATGCCAATGAAAAATAGATGGATTCGGGACATTTTCTTGGTTTCAGTAAGAAAGGATTGAAAAGCCAGCTCCATGGTTTAACATCACTTGTGGTACTTTGTATTTTATTTATGTCAATTCCATCTACATTGAACATTGTTAAAGATTTTATCTTCTCTAGCTCTATAGGAAATTGATCAAGATTTGAACAACCAAAGAGATCAAGTTTTTCCAGGGATTTTAAATGACCAATTTTGCGTAGAAGCTTCTTAAGATTTTTGTAGCCTTTGAGATTCAAGAAAACAAGCCTCCCTAATTCACTTATTGATTCATGAACCTCAACCAAATGGATGCAATTCTCAAGGATCAAATCCTCAAGATTAGGGAGTCCAGTGAAGTCAGGAGTAATGCGGAGACCATGGGAAGGACTGAGATTCAGGACTTTCAATGATATAAGCAACTACCCCATTAAGAAGAAAAACAATTTTCATAATTCACATGTTAATCTTCAAAAGAAAAGATAATGAAAATAAATATGGAATTTGTTTAATTGTACCCTGGTTCCCTTCCAAACTTGCTCCAACTTGCTATTTAGCAATTCAAGACCAACTAGACTCTCTAAAGAAAAATCACTTGGTGTGGATTTTTGAGAATATCCATGCCAAGACAACCATCTTAATCTCTTAGGGAATTCCTTGTATCCTCCCTTGATTTCAACACCATTGAGCATGAGCAATATAAGATTTTCCATACTCGCAAATGCATCAATTTCCAAGTCACAGAAGGTTTTATTAAACCAACTTTCTTTCTCTAAAACATACATATCAAGGTAGAGGCCTTTAATTTTTTTTTTTTTGTCCCCTGATAAGAGGAAACATTAATTAGGATAAGAAGAGACCATTAAAAAAAACTTAATCAAGTATTTGAAAAGCATGTTTCTCACAATTTTTCTCCTCAATACATTCAAGGAATCCTCGTGGCACCCTAACAATGTTTCTTACCCAGCTCATTGGATGATTGTTGTTGAATAATGTATCTTCCCATGTCTTGAAACAATTGATGCATCATCAAAATCTTCTATGTAATCGTCAAGAGACACTTGTCAATGAGATTGTCCATGTCTCTTTCTGAGCAAAAATCACATCCATCTAGAATTCTAACCATGGAATCTTTGCCCCTTTTGATAAATAAACAAGCAATATAAAGGAATAAATTCTTGTCTTGGTCATCCAAATTGTCATAACTTATTTTTAATATTTCTAGTATATCTTTCTCAAGATTATTTTTTAGTTTTTGTAATGCACTTTTCCATATGTCTAAACTTTTGTCAAATAGAGAAGAACCCAAAACTACAAAAGCTAAAGGAATCCCTCCGCAATGCCACACTACCCTTTGTGAATAAGCAAAGTATCTTTCAATGAGATGGTCTTGTCCAAAGGCATGCCAACTAAAAAGCTCCAATGATTTATTAGAATCAAGCTCCTTTACCTCAAACATATATACTTCATTAGCCTTTAACAGATGCTTGTTCCTAGTGGTTAAGATAATTTTACTTCTTCGATGAATCAAATCAAGCTTTCCAACAAGATTATCAAACTATTGTCGCTCATCCACATCATCAAGTACTGCAAGAATCCTTTTGCAACCCATGACATTTTCAATCCTTTCTCTTCCTTCAAGCTCATTGTTTATTTTTCTCTCTTTCTTATTTGAAATGACTGATAAAAGTTGCTTTTGTAAACCAACTAAACCACTAGGTCATTTTGATTCTTCTCTAACATGTAGAAGAAAGCTAGCAGCTTCAAATCTCCGAAAGTGTAAATTATAGACATATTTGGCATGGGTGGTCTTCCCTATACCACCCATTCCACAAATCACTACTATGCTATCAACACATGACTTATCCCTTAACCACAAATCAATTTTTTTAGCTTGAGATTCCATTCCAATTGGGTGGTCCGCAACATGCAAGATTCCGCAATTCAACTTATCGCCAATTTTTTTGACGATTTTCTGAATAAATTTTGACTCATGCCGACAAGTTGTAATAAAATGAAAAGTAATTAAAGAACACTACATGAGTGGTCAGAATAAACTAAAAAGACTTATATATTATCCTGATAATAGTCCGTGCAAAGGTGCAATGCACGGGCATGGAGATTAAAAAGGATTAAATACAAAAATCTTTATAAAAAATAAATTAATTCATTATATTATTTTGAACCGTACATAAAAGTTTGTATAAAAAAAATAAGGAAAAATTCATTTTACTTCCCTATGTATATCTTGATAGAACTTTATCCCCTGTCTTTAATATGTCTCTCATGTGGCTTTGGATAAAAATGCAACCATTAACACCATTAATTTTTGATGATGCAGTTAAGATACAACGGGTACCTAGCAAGATGGGCCGGACTGGTCCACGCTTCTCACGCCAATATCCGAGTGTTTAATCCCACCAAAGAACCTGCACACAAGTTCTACGGGGAACAGGAAGTCCCCCAGTGAACCCTCCGACGATCAAGTTAGCAAAAGAGGTAAAGTGTTAGGAGATTGGAGATAGAAAGCTTAAACCTCTTCTTGTCTTCAATGTCTGCTTATATCCTTTGGTAATCATTTCGTTGTCTTCTCCAACCTGCCATCTTGGCCGAAAGTCTATGTTGTAGCTCACCTTGTTCAGGGTGAGAGGGTGCTGTTCCGACGAAGAGGTGTTGTCGTAATAAATGCTGTGATGGGTTGCATTAATGGCGATGTGCCGTGGCAATAACTTTGCAGATCTTTTTCTGCTGATGTGGCTTGCCTTTTACCTGCCACGTGTCTGAATATCATTGGTCCTCCATGTCAAGTTGACTTCCAACTGTACTGGGCCTTATCAGTTGGATGATGTATTGGGCACTAAGTGGTAGGCTTGGGTTGTTCATGGTGGGTTGTAGCCTTCATGGGCCTACCCATGTCAGTAGTCCCCCATTCCTGAGTGCAGCTTCAGTCCAACAAAGGGAATAATGAGAAAGGTGAGGGTTGTGAGACATCGGCAAAAAGGAAGCCGACCGGTAGAGGTGGCCGAGTGGAGGGGTCAACCATGAGGAGGGCCGACCGTGAAGGGTGGCCGAGTAGAGGGACAGACCATGAGAAGGGCCGACCGCGAGGGGTGGCCGAGTGGAGGGACCGACCATGAGGAGGGCCGACCGCGAAGGGTGGCCGAGTAAAGGGACCGACCATGAGGAGGGCCGACCGTGAAGGGTGACCGAGTGGAGGGACTGGCCATGAGGAGGGTCGACCGCAAGGGGTGGCCGAGTGGAGGGACCGAACATGAGGAGGGCTGACCGCGAAGGGTGAGGTGTGGGGGCGTGGGGCTCGAGGGGCGGCTTGTCACGTGGTGACTTGAAGTGGAAAGGACAGGGTAAGGGGAGGGGGCAGTGAATCGTGGTCGTACACGTGGCAGCATCGCGTGAGGAGAGAGATTAGGCGTTGGATCAGAAATGAAACGATAGGTCATTATGGGTGTCGAAAAGACAGTTTTGGCGGAAGTTTTGAAAAGTTTTCAAACTGGCGAAAATGAATTATGACCCTTGGAATACGGGCAAGCCTTGGGCTTTTGGCATTGTTAGATTTACCTACTTCCTTGCGAAAAATCAAAACATCCCAAGTGTTAACTCCTTTGTTGCTGACGATACACCTCTGCAACATTTTTTCAATTTTCTTGCACCTGCATCCGAAGCGATTCGCATACATACCATAGAAATAGCCCAAGAAGAAGCGGTGAATGTCAGGGTGGATCCGCTTGGTGATGACGATGCAGTGGAGTTAGTAGAGCAGTATGGGACGGAGAGGCAAATAGAGAGGGTGGGGGAACCCGTGGTACGATCTCATGCTTCCACCATGATAGCAACCGGTTAATCACCAAAGCGGAACCGATCATCGGCACACGGTGACAAATCAATCTGCTACCGCAATGAGTTGGAAGCTATTCGCAAAAAATACCAAGTGCCTGCTGAAATAGAGTTATTGTTGCCAACGTCAACGGAAAGGCCATCCGACGCAAGGCCAGGGAGTTTGCCCTTTACGAGGAAGCCTTGAAGGAAGGACTGAGGCTGCCACTGCCGCAAGTGGTGGTAGATGTCCTGAACCATTTGGAGGTGGCACCGGGCCAACTAATGCCCAACGTGTGGAAGATTGTACTGGCCTGTGCAAGCGCGTGGCCGAAGGCGAACGAAGGGGCGGCCATGACAGTAGACGAATTCTTCGCATGTTATAAGGCCTCAGGACAACAAGAGACTTGGGTGACGTTGCAGGCGGCGGCAGGGAGGGGTCTAGTGGCGGGGCAGCTGTCATCAATTAAAGGTTGGAGGCCGCGGTGGTTCTATGTGTCTGCGAATGGAGGAGCTGGGGTGTGCATGGTGTGGAGAGTGCCCACCAAATCTGTAGAGTCGAAACTGGGAGCAGCAGCAGAGGAGAGAATAAAGAAAGTGAAGGCATGGCAGGAGAAGGAGGGGGTCAGGTGGGACGAACTCGCTCAACCCTCATCCTTATTTGGAGCGGGGTTGGGTCCTCAGCCGAGCGGTGGAGATCTAGGGCGAGCTGAATTGGAGGCGAGGAGAAAAGTGCAAGAGGCTGAGGATATGGCCATCCTCGCCAAAGCCCGTAAGTTCAAAAAGTCCCAGGAAGACCGACTGCCAAAGCCGATAACAAGGGAGAGGATCCGACCTCGCCCCAAACCCTTGGGACAAAAAGACTTAGGTGGATTTGTGCCCCGACCGCCCCCAGTAGATCCTTTGAAAGAGATGGAGGTGGAAGGTGTAGTAAAGAAGAAGATGAGAGTGAGGAGGAGTGAAGAAGAGTCTGCCGTGAAAAGGAGGAAGGAAGTGATGGCAGAAGAGACCAGCATGGCAGAAGAGGCAGAGAATGGGGGAACGGAGGAGACCCTAAGAGGGGTGGTTGTCCCAGAAGTGGTGGAGATCGCCTCAGAGAGAGTGGAGGTCGTCTCAATAATGGTGGAGATCGCCTCAGAGGTGGCGAGGGTCGCCCCCAAAGTGCAAGTAGAAGGTGGGGCAACTGGCCTTGGGCCAAGGGAAAGAGAATAGCCCCAGGGGGGTCCTGCGCCCCAAGGAGGGGGTGTCAGGCTGACGACCGAGATCTACCACGCTCGCGCAGTGGTTGGGCAGCTGGAGGGAGAAGAAGGCCCAGCCAGGGCAGGTGCAGATCGCCTTGTGGGGATCGTGGATGAGGCAGCCATACGCTCAGTAGCCAGATTCGATGAGGCTGAGTTGCTAAGGGGGTTATGCTCTGCTCAAATGGAGGTAACCACCTTAGCAAGAGCTCTGATGAGAAAGGCGGCGGCTGCAAAGATGAAGGCAGACGAGGCCAAGGCTCAACTTGCAAGTTTGAAGGAGGAGCGTGCAGGCTGGGAGAGTGTCCATGCTGATCTGCGAGCAGTCAAGTTGGAGCTAGAGAACGAACGCCGCCAGGTTATGTTGCTCGAGTTCCAACTGGCAGGCGAGCAAAAAAAGTTGGAGGATGCTTAAAAGGACTGCGCAGTCGCCATCGAATGATTTGAAGAGGCTATGACCAGCAATGAAAATCTGCGTGCCTAGCAGATCAAGGAAAAAGAAAACGCAAACTTGGAGATTGCTGGGCTGCAGAAGGAACTGGAAGATGAGCGTGTTAAGGCAATAGAGTGGAGGGAGAGCCTACAGAAGGAGTTGCAGGAAGAGAGGGCCAAGGCGGCTGCTGAAAGGGCAACCCTGCAAAAGAAGTTGGAGGAAGAGAGGGCTGAGGCAGCCTCCGAAAGGGCGACCCTGCAGAAGGAGTTGGAGGAGGAAAGGGCCAAGGCAGCCTCTAAAAGGGCGGCATACCCCGATCTGTGTGTTGCAGCAGTGGATCAGTTCAAGGGGTCTGCTGAATTTCAGATGGCAGTTGATGCCGTGGTCACCAGCAGCTTGGCGAAGGAGGAGTCTGGGGAGCGGGCCCGTCGAGGACGACCGCTGGGGGCAGGACTGAGGCAGAAGTTATTGAGAGCTTCCAGCAGTCCGATTTCTATAAACACGAAATGGCTGAGTTCTGGGACAGTGGTTGGAAGATGTTTAAGCGTAAAGCTGAGGAGCTGTTCCCAGACTTAGACCTAAGTAGTGTAAAAATTGACGACGACGATGTGGCCCAGACCCCCCTGGATGAGGGTATTGAAGAAGAAGACCTCGCGTCCAGTGAGGAGGAATAATTGAAGAAGAAGAAGAAGAAGAAGAAGACCTTGTACTTAGAGTTGTTTTTGTGTGTTTGTTTTTGTTTTTGAATTACTGTAATGAACTTATATACAAATTTGTGAATAAATAAAATTTCAGTTATGTTTTCATTCGATTGTCTGTGCTTGTGCATCTGCAAAGTGGAGGTAAAGTTGTAATAAAAACTAAATTTAAGAACTCCTCAATGTAGAGTGGAAGTGAATCTGTAATAAGAACTCAATGCAGAGTAAAGTTAAAGGCTCCTCAATGCAGGGTGAAATTGAACTTGTAATAAAAACTCAGTGCAGAGTAAAGTTAAGAACTCAATGCAGAGTGGAACTTAAAATGTGATAAAATTATGAGTTTGTGTTCGCCACACTACTGAAGTGGATGAGAGTGGTTTATTGGAGTTAGGCTTGACTAGTAAAGAAAGAGGTTGACTTGTAAAAGTTGATGGAGAAAAAAATAATCTGACTAGTAAAGGAAACATGTAAGAACGTCATTGGAATTTGACTACGTGAAAAGTGGTGTAAAAACTTGGACCTGGAATTATGACTAAGTGTGTCTACTAATGCCACAAGTATGCGTGCTCAGTTGGGGCTAAGCTGTGATTTACTAACGTTACAAGTAACTCAGTTTGGACCTGGAATTGTGGCGCTCAGTTTGGCTGAGACTTGTTATGCTTGGTCTGGCTAAGGCTTGGTCTGGCCGAGCGCTTCATGCTTAGTCTGGCGGAGGCTTTTAAGGCTCAGGCTGGCTGAGGTTTTTGGTACTCAATCTGGCTGAGGCTTTTGGTGCTCAGTCTGGATGAGGCTTTTTGTGCTCAATCTAGCTGAGGCTTTTGGTGCTCGATCACCGCTAAGGCTGGTGCTCGACAGCATAGGCTTTTGGTGCTCGATCTAGCCGAGGTCAAGTTGGCTCTACCTAGCATAGGCTTTGGTGCTCACCGCCGAGGTCTGGCGTTGGCTGGCCGAACTCTTGGTGCTTTCGGCCGAGGCTTTTGTGTTCACAGGTGAGGCTTTGGGTCACCTTTCCGCCGAGGCTCTTGGTCTTTCGATCTGGCTGAGGCTTTTTGCCACTCGGTCTAGCCGAGGCTCTTGGTGCTTAGTCTGGCTGAGGCTTTTTGTCACTCGGTCTGGCCGAGGCTCTTGGTGCTCAGTCTGGCTGAGGCTTTTTGTCACTCCGTCTGACCGAGGCTCTCGATGCTCAGTCTGGTTGAGGCTTTTTATGAGTGCTGCAATCAAAATGTTATTGAGATGCCAGATAAATAGCTGAGACATGAAAATTGTTGTCATGGAAAATGTAGCCCAGTTCATTAGAAATTTACATTGTGTGAGGAGAGAACAAGAATGTTCAAGTATGTAAATTTGCCAAAAAGAAAAATACAATAACCGAGCAATACAAAAGTAGGAACTTATTGAAAGTAACGCTTCAAATGTTCGGCGTTCCATGGGTGAGGGAGGTCTCGACCTTCCATGTCCTGAAGTCGATAAGTGCCCAGGCGTAGTCGGGCTTTCACAATGTATGGGCCCTTCCATTTGGCTGCCAGTTTGCCCTCAGTCGGGTTTTTGGTGGCAAGGGTTACTTCGCGCAAGACGAGGTCCCCCACAGCAAACTCCCTTGGTCGGACTTTGCGGTTGTAGTGTGTTCGCATTTTCTATTGGTATAAGGCCAATCTGACAGCGGTGGTTTCTCTGAGTTCTTCGATGAGGTCAAGGTCTACTTGGCGAAGCTCTTCAGTTAGTTCTGGATTCGAATGTAAAACCCTTGGGGTAGGCAGGCCGACTTCCACTGGGATGACCGCCTCAGCGCCGTATGTTAAGCGAAATGGGGTCTCCCCAATGGGAGTCCGAGCGGTAGTATGGTAAGCCCATAGTACATTCGGTAATTCCTCAGCCGAAAGTCCTTTAGCAGCTTCTAGTTTAGTTTTGATGATCTTCAGAAGAGAACGGTTGGTAACTTCAACTTGGCCATTGGCTTGGGGGTGACCTGGGGAGGAGAAACATGGTTGGATCTGGAGGTCTACACAGAACTTCCTGTACTTGGCGTTGTCAAATTGTTTGCCGTTGTCGGAGATGATGGCTTGAAGGATGCCAAACCTGCAGACGATCGATTGCCAGATGAATTTGGTTGTGTTCCGCTCGGTAATGGTAGCAAGGGGTTCTGCCTCTACCCACTTGGTGAAGTAATCAATGGCCACAATCACGAACTTGGTCTGGCCTCGACCGGTGGGAAGTGGACCAACCAAGTCGATCCCCCATTTGGTGAATGGATAAGGACTGCAAAGTGTGATCAGGTCTGTAGGGGGAGCATGGGGGATGTTGGCAAAACGTTGACACTTATCACATTTGAGCACGAAGTCGGTCGCATCTTGGTTGAGAGTAGGCCAGAAATAACCACTGCGAAGTATTTTGTGGACGAGGGACCTGCCACCCGAATGATTACCACAAATGCCCTCATGGATTTCCCGCATCACATAGGTTGCTTGAGCCAGACTGAGGCATCGTAAATATGGGCGTGAGAAGCCACGTTTGTACAAGACACCACTGAGAAGAGTGTAATTGGATGATCGGGCCCTGACTTTGGTGGCCAGCTGTTTGTCATCCGATAGTTCCCCCGTTGTCAAAAAGAGAAGGATGTCGGATGCCCAAAGGATGGGTTCATTTTGGAGGAACTGAACTTCTTGCTGGTTGGAAGAAATGGCAGAGTGGGTTAGGTACTCGAGGCGTACACCATGGCTGAGCTCGGATTGGTCTGCAAAAGCTAGCTGAGCCATCTCATCTGCCTTAGAGTTTTCTGCCCTAGGGATGTGCCTGATGTGGAAGGTATTGAATAGGTGAACAAGAGGGAGTGTAATATCCCTATAAGCCCGCATTGTATCATCCTTGGCATCGAATGCCCCCATAATTTGTCCGACAATGAGCTGGAAGTCGCTAAACACTCGGATGTGGCTGACACTGATGTTCCTGGCCAAGCAAAGACCTACTATCAGTGCCTCATATTTGGTCTCATTGTTGCTCGCATCAAACAAGAAACGGAGAGCACATTTGAAATAGCCACCCTCAGGGGCGGTGAGGATGAGACCGGCCCCACTACCTTTCCTACGGGACGATCCGTCGACGTTGAGAGTCCAAGAATGAGGGTCTTCTGGCTCCGTAGGGGTTGGTGGGGGTGGAGGGACCGTGGTTGGGGTAGGATTAGTGAATTCCAAGATGAAATCGGCGACAGCCTGCCCTTTTATTGCTGTTAGAGGTCAGTAAGATATGTCAAACTGGCTGAGTTCCATCAACCACTGCATGAGCTTGCCGGAAAGTTTTGGTTGCTGCATGACCTTCTTCAAAGGTTGGTCGGTGAGAACCACTATGGAATGGGCTTGGAAATATGGACGAAGTCATCTGGAGGCGGTGACCAAGGCCAATGACAATTTTTCTAATAGTGGGTAATTCTGTTCCGCTCCCCTGAGAGCCCGACTGATGTAGTAGACCGGCCGTTGGACAGAGTCGTCTTCCCTGATAAGGGCTGCACTAACTGCGGTGCTTGAAACGGCTAGGTAGAGGAAGAAGGGTTCACCCGTGATTGCCTGAGAAAAAAGGGGGGGTAGGCCATACACTGCTTCAACTACTGAAAAGCCTCTTCAGATTCGGTTGTCCATTCAAAAGTTTGTCGAAGAACTTTGAAGAAGGGAAGGCACTTATCCGTAGCACGGGACATGAAGCGGTTGAGGGCGACAACTCAGCCAGTGAGTCTCTGAACCTCCTTGACCGTCCTAGGTGACTGCATTTCAATCAAGGCTTTGATCTTTTCAGGGTTGGCTTCAATGCCCCGCTGACTGACCATAAAACCTAAAAACTTCCCAGATCCCACGCTGAAAGCGCACTTCTCCGGGTTGAGCTTCATTTGGTATTTACGGAGGGTGGTGAAGGTCTCTCGCAGGTCGGTCAGATGATCAATGGAGAGTTTGCTCTTGACTAGCATGTCGTCGACATATACCTCCATGTTCCAACCTATCTGATGATGGAAGACGACATTGACCAACCATTGGTAAGTAGCCCCAACATTTTTGAGTCCAAATGGCATCACACGGTAGTGGTAAGTACCTCGATCAGTGATGAAGGAGGTGTGTTCCCGATCAGATGGGTGCATCAGAATTTGGTTCTACCCGGAGAAAGCATCCATGAAGCTGAGCATTTGATAACCGGCCGTGGCGTCGACCAGCAGATCTATGCGGGGAAGAGGATAGCTGTCTTTGGGGCGTGCTCAATTGAGGTCGGAATAGTTAACGTAAAGTCGCCATTTGCCATTGTTCTTTTGGACTAGGACCACATTTGACAACCACCTAGGATAGTCTACATTTTTTATGAATTGGGCCTCGAGGAGCTTGTCAACTTCGGCAGCAATAAGAGCATTGCACTCCGAATGGAAGATGCGCTACTTCTAGCAGTGCAGTCAGAAATGGGGTTCAATGCTGAGGCGATGGGTTATGAAGAAGGGGTCGATACCTGGCATGTCTGAATGGGTCCAGGAAAATACATCATTGTGCTCGGTAAGGAGGGCAGTAAGGTCGGTTTTTGCTTGGGGGGATAGTTGGTTGCCGATTTTGGCAGTTTTGGTTGGGTTGGTGGGGTCGATGGGAACCTCAACGAGCTCCTCCACAGGTTCTCCTCTGACCAGCTCGTTCTCGTCTCGGACGTCAAGTCCTTCAATGATCATGGCCTCCTTCAGCTTGACTTCCTTGAGTGAGGCAACATAACACTCTCCGGCCAGGGTCTGCTCTCCTCTTACTGTCCCGACACCCAGGTCGGTGGGAAACTTTATGGCGAGGTGGTAGGTTGATGTGATAACTTGGAAAGCATTGAGGGCAGTGTGACCAAGGATGATGTTGTAGGCGAAGGGATAGTCGACAACAAGGAAGGTGAGCAACTTTGTAGCCTGTCGTGGGTATTCGCCGATGGTGATAGGCAGGTCGATGGAGCCGATTGAGGTCACCCGATCACCAGTAAAACTGACCAAGGGGGTTTGGAGAGGAGACAGACTTTCCTCCCCGATTTTGAGCTGGCGAAAATAGTTGAGGAAGATGATGTCTGAAGAACTGCCGTTGTCGATGAGAACTCATCTGACCTTATAGTTGGAGAGGAGGGCAGAAATGACAAGAGGGTCATCATGTGGGTAACGGATGCCTGTACAGTCGGCGTCCGTAAAGGTGATGGGCTCGGTCCACTGCTTGGGCTATTTAGAGGGTCGGTCGACCGTGGCGACTGCTTTATCTGAGCCCTGCCTTATCTTTCTGAGCTCTGCCCTCTGAGCCGAACGGGAGGGTCCACCACAAGCAAGGCCACCTGAAATAACTCTGATTTCTCCAACAGGTGGGGGAGGATTACCTGGCGGCCGAGGCTGTTGGGAAGGGCAGTCATGGCCTTGGTTAGGTGGTTAGGTTGGGCTGGCTGCCGGGGAGGAGTGCGCCGGCAGTTGTTTCTGAGGGGTTCAGTTCGTTGCCTCTGCTGTGGGCGAGTGTCCGTGAACCGGCTAAGACATCCCTGTCATATTAGAGTCTCGACCTGATTTTTGAGGTTAACGCATTCATCTGTGTTATGGCCATGGTCCTGGTGGAAACGGCAATATTTGGTCTGGTCTTTTCGATTAGAAGGGATTCGGGAAGGCAGGGGCCATTTGAGGGGGTAGTCCCGTTGGATCTGATTGAGAACTTGTTCCATGGGAGAATTAAGGGGTGTGTATCGCTCGAACCGACCGGGAGGTCGGGTTGGGCCGGCCGGTCAGCTCGGGGTGGTCTGTCGGTATAACGGGGTGTTTGGCTATTATACTGGGTGTTTCTGGGCTCTAAGTCTTTTCTCTTGTCTTTGGGGGTCAGATTTTTAGTTATTGGATCCCGCCGAGCAGCTAGTGAATCTTCAGCATTCATGTATTTTTGGGCTTTGGAGAGTAGGGCTGCCATGGAGGTCGGGGGGTTTTTAGAAAGAGAGAAAAGGAAGTCGGACGACCGTAGACCGGCCATGAAAGCCGTGAGGATGACCTTGTCGTCGTTTTCTGCTACCTGCAGGGCTTCGGTGTTGAAACGGGTAACGAAACTGCGCAGCGACTCCCCTTCGGTTTGACGGATGTTGAGTTGCTGGGCGGCGTTGGCGCTGTGCTCTAATAAAATGGCTAAGGAATGAGTCACTGAGGTGTTGGAAAGTGGAGATGGAATCTGCTGGTAACTGGCTAAACCAAAGTCGAGCCAACCCCTTCAGTGTCATGAGGAAGGCTCGACACATGATTTCCTCAGGGAATGCATAAAGGATCATGAGTGTTTTGTAGGTCTCCAGGTGGTCGACTGGGTCCGTCGTAACTTCAAAAGAGTCAATGGTGGGCATTTTGAACTTGGGGGGTAGAGGCTTGTCCCGGATGGAGGCGACAAATGGCGAGTTTGCTGTGGTAGAGGGTTTGTACTGGATGGTCTGCATGACCCTTTGGAGTTGGAGTTTCATGGCTCGGAGTTCTGCATCCCAGAGAGGAATGTTGTCACCTCTGGAGGGCAATGGGGTTGACGCCATCGCTTCTTCTGGGGTTGGTGGCGAGCGGGGGCGGAGGTGGGGGATTTATATGTGGGGGAAGGGGTTGCAGGCCTTCCGAGTTAGGTGGATAGGGCTGTGGGATGGTATGGCTCGAGGCTCGTTCTTGGTTGGGTGGAATACCTGGAGGTGGTGGAGGAGGCATAGGAAGGTTTTTCTGGAGCAAAGCGTTTATCAGGGTTTGGTTTTGCTCGGCCATGCGGTTGATGCTGTTGGTAAGCTCAATGAGATACTGTGGTGGATTGTCTGGACTAGGAGGGTCGGTTTGATGGTCGGTAGCATTATGATGAGAAGCCATGGATCTAGTCATGACCATACACTTTAATGGGTAGTAGGAAAAGGTTGTTGAGACAGGGTCTCCGGCGACAATGAGCACAACTGGCGCACGGAGCAAAGTGTTTCCCACAGACGGCGCCAACTGATGATGCAATTAAGATACAATGGGTATCTAGCAAGATTGGCCGGACTGGTCCACGCTTCTCACGCCGATATCCGAGTGTTTAATCCCACCAAAGAACCTGCACACAAGTTCTACGGGGAACAGGGAGTGCCCCAGTGAACCCTCCGATGATCAAGTTAGAAAAAGAGGTAAAGTGTTGGGAGATTGGAGATAGAAAGCTTAAACCTCTTCTTGTCTTCAATGTCTGCTTATATCCTTTGGTAATCATTTCGTTGTCTTCTCCAACCTACCATCTGGGCCAAAAGTCTATGCTGTAGCTCAACCTTGTTCAGGGTGAAAGGGTGCTATTCCGACGGAGAGGTGTTGTCGTAATAAATGCTGTGATGGGTTGCATTAATGGCGATGTGCCGTGGCAATAACTTTGCAGATCTTTGTCTGCTGATGTAGCTTGCCTTTTACCTGCCACGTGTCTAAATATGATTGGTCCTCCATGTCAAGTTGACTTCCAGCTGTGCTGGGCCTTATCAGTTGGATGATGTATTGGGCCCTAAGTGGTAGGCTTGGGTTGTTCATAGTGGGTTGTAGCCTTCATGAGCCTACCCATGTCAATTATAAATGTGAAATTATTATAATACCTTCAAACCTTAAATTTTTTTGTTATTTTCTTTTTCTCTCATCTCTCATGCACATAATATATAATGTATAGTATTAATTTAATTAAATTAAAATTAATTATAAATTCTTAATTATTTATTATTATAATTTCTAACATGTTAATCTAATTTTAATTTAATTACATTTTAGATTAATTCTTAATTATTCTTTATTTTATATTGTATTTAATTATATTTTAATAAATTCTTAATTGTATTTTATATTTTATATCAATTATGAATTATATTTTAATTAACATAGTAATCTAATTTTAGGTTTGGAGAAGATGGGACTAAAGTTGTCCTTTTATTGTATTAATTTCATTCTAATTTATCAAGAAAACAAAAGTCACGCTAAAAAATAGTATGTGTAATACACCTTCCGTTAGTTTGGATGAAAAAACTAATGGTAACATGATGTTTATAACAATTTATCAAATTAAATAAATTAAAACAAGAACAAATTCAAGCTTAAGAAGTAGCTAGGAACCTACATCAATCTCTTTGTGAATAAGGACAAATCAACACCCAAATCCATGCTATTAATTGGAGAGCGTAAATTGGTGCACATCATTTCTTAGTGGAAGTTTTGCTTTTAAAATAAGAGATTCATCAAATTTATTGAAGACTCCTCTTCATCTCATGGAATAAGAATGCTTCCATTCCTTTCCATGTTCAAAATGATTGAGAAGAGAGTTTTCAACATCTTTGACCAAAAGCCTCTTACTCTACTTCAAAAAAACAAAATATCAACAAAATGAAAACCAACAACCTCCTCAATACCAAATCTCAAGAATCATCCAACTAGCTACGTGCAACAACCATCACTACTCATTAGAATTGAGTATGAATTGAAGCACATGAGCCAACATGTTTGGATGATGGGATAGATGATGAGAAAGTGTATAAAAATGAAAGAAATTACATTGCCTAATCAAATATTCTTATTAAAAAAAAAACAAATCTAAGGAACAGAGGCTCGGCCTTCCATTTCTACAACCTAAATATCATATATTTAAAACAATCAAGAAAGTGCAAGAAAATAAATAAATTACATATAAAAATAAAGAAACTGCATATTTAAAATAGTAAAGAAAATTCAAGAAAATAAATGAGAAGATTACAGAAATTCACCTATGGAGAAAAATGACGAATTTTTCGATTATCAAACTTTCTTCTTTACACCCTCACGGTTATAATGTATGCTTTGGAATCTCAGTCAGATGTTTAAAGTTTTAGCTTTAATGTGGTTTTGGGTGGTATATATCGGTGGTATTTTTTTTTTTTTTTTTTTTTCTTGTTGACAGTTCACTAAATAAAGGATTAACGTAGAGGATTACTATGAGTTAACAAAAAAAAAATGTTTGACAATAGGGGGATTTGATCAAAATTCATCATAATAATATTTTAATGCATTAAGGATGAGTACAAAAAGTTTTTCTTGAAAAATGTAACACATAGCACTATTATTAAAATATTAAATTTTAAAATAATATAACTTTTGATCTAGATGTCGATTTTTAATAAAATTAGAATTTTTAAAATCCTCTCATCAAGATCTATAAAACAAGATCTATGCTGACTACAAAATTCTTTTTAAAAAAAAAATTTACTACTTCAAAATTGATGTAAATAGTAATATGTCACTCTATCTCATAGCAACTTGTTGCTCTAACAATATTGTCTAAGGAAAAAAAAAAAAAAAATATTATTTTACTTTGTCCTTATTCAATTATGTGCTTCCTCCTTAGATGGTTTATGAAGCAAAATAAATTAGAATGTCCTTTTCACCAAACAAAATAAGGGTCCAATGGAGGGATTTTGACTAAATTTTTCTTGATAATCTAATTCAACATTTAAAATTAGAAAATTTTATTCATAAATTTTATATAGGAGAATATTGATCCATTTAGTCATAAGAGTTTTCTTGTAAACCAATTAGTCATTTTTGTTTTCAAAAGTTTTATTTATTTGATTTGGTGCTGTTTGAGTTTAAGTGAATACCCTTTTATGATTCATTTTTAAGATAGGAATGGAAAGGTGAGTTGTGAAATATTTTTTTGGGGCGGATTGGTTACTGAAGTGTTGGTTGTCGAGAGTTGAAATCTACATTTCTGTTATTGTGGTTTTCTCGTGTTACATTAGAGTGTTACATTTGCAAAAAGTACACTAAAAAGTTTTTGCATGTTACATTTATTAGAGTATTACGTATGAGAAAAATACACTGAGAATTTTTTTGGAAATGTTACATTGAAAAAGTATACTGAGGAGTTTTTTAGTGTATTACATTGGAGTGTTACGTTTCAGAAAAGTACACTAAGGAATTTTTTTGGGAATGCTACGTTATTACGTTTGGAAAAAGTACACTAAGACATTTTTTAGTGCATTACATTGGAGTGTTACTTTTTTATAGTGCTACATTAGAATATTATGTTTGAGAAAAATATACTAATGAGTTTTTTTTTAAGTGTTACGTTTTGTAATTTCAACATTATGAGAAAACCCACATTTATCCCTCAACACATAACACACGCTCGTTTACGCGTGGCCCTTTATGTAATTCATACTAGAATGAGACTTTTAGGTTCATAAGAAAAAATGGAGGATCAAATAATTCATATAATCACTATCTGAGATTTATCGGTGTTTCACCCTTAAAATTAAATGTATTAAGTGAAAATTAATTGAGTTCATTTGACAATGACAATTTAATATAATATACTACTTATTTAATGCTAATTGAATTTACTACAACCACTACCACCCCAATATCACCACCACGACACTATCCGTTTACCTCCACCATTAACACCATAACTACTACCATCCCCACATGTTCTACCGTCATTAGGGGTGGACATCGTCCCGTTGGTCCACCAAACCCACCCGGTCAAATAGTATTTTTGTAAGACTTGGGAACGTTGTTTTAGTCCATAGAGCCAAATTGGGCCAACATTTTCAACCCAAAATATTAATAGATTAGGCTTGGGATTTATACGATTAAATTAATTAATTATTTATTTATTCATAATATATTAAAATATATATTTTTTGTTAGGATCTAAACTTTATCTTTATTGATTTTATTAAAACTCACAATTGTGGTGATGTATGATTGAATTTAATTATAAAACATTTTAATTTTTTTTTTAACATATAGCCCAGTGGGTGGACTTGAAATTTATAATTATTCTTTGACCTGGATTTGTATAGATATAGAGACCCAATGTTAGGACCGAGTCGGGCTTAGGCAGACACAAAATCTCTTATTATGTATTGTTAGCCTGGCCCAATGTTTGTCCACCCCTAACCATCACAACCACAATATATAGATTGAAAGATAATATTTAAAAAATAATAAATAATACATTTTATTTTGTTCATATTACATACTTGTTTGAGTTATCACTTAAATTTTTATCAAATATTTTTTCAAACTTAATATTTTAGCAGTAAGTTGTATCAAACAGTAGTAAATTAGCCAAAGAGAGAGCTTTAAGAAAAAGCGACATCTCAATTAGGTTGTTACATACCGTAAACCAATTGTGAGCAAACACCTTAACCAAAAACAAAGACAAAAGAAAATGAACATAATTGGAAAGAAGAAGCAAACAAAGCATAAGCAATTGCATCAAAACAAATTACAGAACACTCTCTCAAACTAACTAATCAACAACAGTTTTCTGTCAAGCGACTAAGCAATAAAATCCAACTAGAATAAGAGAAAAACCAAGATGAATAGCAAGTCATTAGCAAACTGTCTTCTCCAATGAATGAATTGGCTCTGTAAGCAATTGCATCAAAACAAATTACAGAACACTCTCTCAAACTAACTAATCAACTACAAAGTCTTCTGTCAAGCAACTAAGCAATAAAATCCAACTAGAATAAGAGAAAAACCAAGATGAATAGCAAGTCATTAGCAAACTGTCTTCTCCAATGAATGAATTGGCTCTGTAAGCAATTGCATCAAAACAAATTACAGGACACTCTCTCAAACTAACTAATCAACTACAAAGTCTTCTGTCAAGCGACTAAGCAATAAAATCCAACTAGAATAAGAGCAAAACCAAGATGAGTAGCAAGTCATTAGCAAACTGTCTTCTCCAATGAATGAATTGACTCCCCAAAGAGCACATCCATCTCCAAACCAAATAAAGCAGAATACCTCCTCTGCCATGCTTGAAACTGACACTGGTTAGCAAAGCACATATCAGTAATTCCAGAGTAAAATAAATAACCCAGTAACAACTTCAACAAAAGCTGAGAAAATAATGAAAATTCATTGTAGTTTTTCAAAAGCATTAACATCTTGAAGAATATCCAACATATAACATGTTAACTTCGCACAACATAACAGAATTATAAGGAGAAAGAGCAAGAATTATTGCCTACCAAATCTCTTACTAGTCCCGAAGCAACCAATTGCCAGGTTAGTGCACAAAGATTGAGGTTATAGACCGTTACATATCGAACAATTCAACCAATGATCGCCAAGACGGATGACTTTTTTGCTCGCCGGATGTACTGTAGATGCATTTCCAGGAACGACATTTCCATAGAGAGAGAATTGTAATTGGGATGCTTCTTCACTAGTTGATTGGCTACTCTTCTCTTCTTGCTCCTTGCACACAAGGTGGACTCCGAATTCCTTCACTTGAAAATCTTCATTTCCAACCACTGAAATATTTAGTTCATCCCCACCTTCCAATTGATTTTCAAACTTCCAATAGCTTAACCACATCAAATCCTCATTAGCTTCTGGAATCCCAAAAACCGATGGGGAATGACTCCAAATCAGACTCTTTGTCGTATTATTGATAATAGTATGTGCGTTACTAATGTAGGGATATTTTGTATTATTGGAAAGTGCATAAATAGAACACACACTCAAGGCTTGAATTTTGAAATGCGATGGCACAATAAAAGATATTGAAGATCCTATATTTTTAAGATTAAACCAAGTTGGAATCTCGCTTCCCGGAAGATAAGCGTAAAATATATGTCGACCATGACACCCCTGTACCAAAGAAACCATAATTTAACCCTTGCAACTTTTTTATTAATTTTATTTTTGTTTATTTTGAGAGAGAGAGAGAGAGAGAGAGAGAGAGAGAGAGAGAGAGACCTGTAGGGGAAGCTTCATTGAATTCTTTGAGTACAGGCTTGAAAGCATAACAGTTGGGCTTCCCATGGATCCTAAGTTGGGCAAGCCCAAATTATTCATTATCTCCACGTCAATAATCCCAATAGGTTCTAACTTGAACTCACCCATAATCTCAATTATATTGTCCCACGTACCATAGACTAGCAATGGTCTCCAGTAATTTTTCACAACAAATTGATTCTCCCAAGTGCTATTATATTCCATGGTAAATGGACCTGGATTAAACCCACATTTTGAGTAGTACAAATCCTTCAAATTCTGCCACATTATATATGCATCATAAAGATGCTTTAATTCTATGGTTGATGGAAATGATTGAAATGTTACTTTCTCCACCAATGTACATCCAACAGCCGACAGTACTTTCAAATTTTTCTCCACTGTAAGTGATTGGAGCCTTTCACACTCATCTAATTCAAGGACCTGAAGTCCAGTAAGACCTCTGATACAATTCGGGAGGCTACAAATTGGATTATTGCTCAGATTTAATATCTGCAATGAGGATGGGTTGCTAAGATCCTTTGGAAAAGCATCCCCTGATAAATTGCAATCCACAAGACTTAAGTGTACCAAAAACCGTGGTAAAAGAGCACATGAAATTTCTACACTTTTTCTTGGTTTTGATAGAGAAGGCCAGATGAATGAATACCATGGTTTGACCTCCTTAGTGGTAGAGAGTAATTGACTTGCGGCAATTCCATTTGCATTGAGCTTTGTTAAAGAATCCATAGTCCCTATGTCTAGTGGCAGTTCCTTAATATTTGAGCAACCTGAGATGTCAAGTGTTTCCAAAAATTTGAGCATAACAATGCTTCTTGGAAGCTTCCTTAGATTTTTGCAATCTTTTAAATTTAATAAAACAAGTCTCTGAAGGTGTCCAACAGATTCATGAACCTCTACTAGCCGTGCACAATTTTCAAGTATTAGTTGCTCAAGATTGGGTACTTCCAAGAAATTAGGAGTTTTGAAAAGACAATGGGAATGACTAAGATCAAGCATTTTTAATGACTTGAGAAACTGTAATAGAAAAAAAAAATTTGTGGTTATTAATGTTTCTTTTAATTCTCGAGAAAAATTGCAATAAAAACAAAGAAATGAGTAACAAACCTTGCACTACAACAAATAAGCCTTTTGGCGACCAAATATTTTGGTCCCTAAAACTACTATTTTGGTCTCTAAATGATTTTTCTGACAAAATTAATTTTGTCACTAAAAAAGTCACTAATAGTGCGTCTAGAAAAGTCTTTAGCGACGAATTTTTGAAAATGTCACTAAAAATGACAATTAGCGACCAATTTCATATTGTCACAAAATATTTAATTTTACAAGACTAAACATTTGGTCGCTAATACTTCGTCGTAAAATGTCCCAATTTGGTCGCGAAAAACAAAATAATGATATTTTTAACGACAATGATATTTGGTCGCTAAAAGATATATCTTTCTCTACAACACATTTTCGTCGCTAAAAGTCAAAGTTAAGAATTTTGTAATCATTTAATTTTATAGCTAAAAATGCACAAAATTAAATGTCATCCTATCATATTAAAAAAAATTGACATCCACACATCAAAAACATTTTATTCCCAAACCACAATGAGTATATAAAAAGTAAAATTTTACAAAAATTAAAACTGAAAGTTTCCAAATTCAAATCGAAGTATTAACCGTTCAAATGAAAAATAGCAACAGTTTCTTCAAAGAGAATATCTAAAAAAGCATTTTCTCAACATCAATGTCATGTTTTATATCAAACAGCATTGGCACAAGAGGCTTCAAGTTGTACTTAGGTGTGACACCCTTTGGACATCACTGCAACCCAAAATTCAAAAAGAAAAATCAAATAATAAGAATCAACACAACATAAATTCATTAAATAATCAATAGTTATTCATAATCAAATAAATTACAAATAATGAAAAAACAAATTATCTCAGTGTACTTGTAGTAGTAGTGAGTTATAATAAGAATCAACACAATAAGAAAATGAGTCACCTAGAATCAATACAATAAGGTTATCATAATCTAAGCATATTATCATAATCAACCCTTTCAAAGTTGATATTTTATAAACTTATCTCTCTATATAGCAGGTCTACAATAGCAGAAACGTATCTAAAAGAGAACCAAGAAGCACTAAATCTTGTCGATTCATCTGGCTAATTGTATAGGTAATATCCCTCATAAACTTCAAAGCAGCAAAAACTACAAATAATTAACATGAACAGTCTCAATCATAGGATTTCCTGCAGAACGTGTGATGTTTGCTCATTACCGAGGGACGAACCTATACTTCGAAGATCTAGTTTGACACAAAATGTGCAATATGCTATGAAGCACTGATCAATATAATAACAATAAACATAAAGAAAACCTCAAGTCAACAATATGATGTGCTGTTTTCACAGGAATTTCATGACAGAACAGTGAACCATAGAAGTAGTTGTTAAAACAAGGATTTTTTTTTGAAAGAGGCACCAAGGGGGCACAGCACAGCCCACATACAAAAAGAGGGGAAAAGGTTACTTGCATCTTAAAAAAAAACGTGTGTAACAAATAGCAAAACATAGTCTTCTATTGCCTATCTCCGAAATAGTTGATGAATAGGACACCAATTACAAAAGTTGGACTCAAATCACTTACTGGTTCAGATATATACTTTTGTCACACCAACTTCTCGACTACAAAAGCAGCAAGTGGGAAAAGCAGGAGAGTAATACTGCAGTTAAAACCAGAAGATGTAAGGCACTCCACAAACCACAGTTCAATTAAATCCTTCCCATAAATATCAAAATTAAGTATGATGCACCAAGTTATCAACCAATTCAATTTTATTATCATTATTATTATATATATATATATAGAGAGAGAGAGAGAGAGAGAGAGAGAGAAGGTTTAATAAGCATTACCAGCACATTAGAAGTGGCCAATCCCTCAATGATTTCGAACTAAACCAGAAACCAGACCTAATCAACCAGCCATGCTGCACAGTAATACAAACATACATCTGTAATTGTAGGGCTAAAACATTTGCTTTCAGAAATGTGTATTGAGATCTTCTAGGCATATGCTATAATAAACGTAACCAGAAATGCACAGAGACTCACAGTCAAAATGTTCACAAAAATGAACACACGGGTAAAATCAACAGATTGCGTTAACTGTCCAAATGAATGTGAATTCAGAAAATTGTGATACTAGTAGTGAGGGACAAACCTTCATCAGATTTTCAATGATAAGCCGGCTGTTTACAGCAACAAGAACTACTATACAGAGGTTGAAGAGACCAGCATGACTCTGCCACATGATGTTAACTAGTAGTTAGCACTACACAGTTCTAGAATGAACCATTCAAACAAGAAGTTAAGCTAAACAATTCAGAAAACACAGCTTCCAGCTATAAATTCATCTCGTGTAGTGTTGCAGGCTGAGCCCATCATGTTGCTTCAAAAGCATCATAGAACACCAAATTGGTTTATTTCACTTGAATTCTATGATGGAACAGAAACTTGTCTAGCAATAGCATTTGCCAGCATTTAATGTCAATATTTTATATCCCCACACCCACATGACATATTTTGACTAATTAATAAATATAAACAAGAAGAGAAAACAACATGACAGGTAAAAGCTTTTCTTATGCTTTTCCAAACACAGTTTTAAGTCTAACAGGCTTACTTATCATTTTATTTTATTTTTAAAAAGAAAAATATATTGTCTCATGGCTTAAATTCGATGTAGAAAACAATCACATATTTACATAAGGCAACTAAGAAAACAGACAATATACAACAAAATCCTGATCACATAAGGAACTATAGATAAAGAAACAGTAATAATCTTGACCATCATGTAGTTGGTGGTTTGAATTTTCAAACAGCAATTCCAATGATCATGATAATTGTGAGTATATATGAACAAGATTGCACCAACTATGACACTTATACTAGCAGCAGCTTATACTAATGGAATTTCAACAAACAATTTTCATTCACAGCTATTATCATATCAGCCTCACATCCACAGGCAAACTGCTGAAAGAAATCAGCACTCATTTTTTTTTGTTACTGACAACTTTGGTTTCTTAAATAAGCTATGCAAGGCTAAACAAGTCAATATTCATTTTGCAAAAGTTTTTCAATCCCAATTTGGTGCTAAATTATTATTCCTACTTTACAATACCCATCGGCCATTTTCTGAGGTTTATTATTTCATATTTCATCAAGTTGTTTTCCTCTTTAACTATTCAAATAAAGGCAAGGAGGAAACCAGTTCAGAATCCACCAACATGGCCAAAAATAATAATAAAGAAGAGGAAAGAGCTCATTGAAAAACATACCAAAGATGAAGCAATTATACAACCAAAAACCAGTGCAAGAGAATGAAGAAGCCTCTTCCTGCAGTCAATACCCACTTAATGAGAATATATCTTCAATTCATTGCTTTAATAGGAAAACATAATTATAGAGTTTTTATGTTACACAAAACCAAAGAATTACTACCTTGAATCTTGGCCTCTATTTCCTTCTCCATCAATTGCTCTTGATTGAAATGTTTCAGAAATGGAATAAGTGCATGTAGCAAATACATGGAGTGGCACTGATAGAACAGATCGTGAAATGTCTGGAGCAAAGAAAACTGACTGACTTTAAGAGATCCATCTAAACGTAAGCATGCTTTGCAATTGCAGTTTCCACAACAAACAGGGCAAGCCTCAGCAATTGCCTCCTCTTTCGTATCAGGATACCTGCAAACATGACAAAATTATTATTAATATCAATCACAACAGAAACTATCAGAAAATTATTCACAAGTTCAACTACAAAAATGTAACGTAACTATAGTCTGATGACTAAAACCCACAATTACATTATGATCTCAAGTGGAGATGAGTGTATAGGATAATATAATTAGCAAAATAATATATATGATATATCAAAAGAACACTTGACTGTACTTGTCAACTAATTATGATTATACTGACAAGTACCAACATGCAAGTAGAAAGCAAAAATCTCATTTCATGCAACCATCTAAAATATACATCATGTTGTCGTAAATCTCTTTAGCCTTCAATAAAGTAGTGTCATAGAAAGAGATACAACAACTAATAAGCATAGTTTTCAGAACCTTACAATTCATTATTCAATTAAAAATTCCACTTATATTTACATCTACATTTGTCGGCCATTTTGTCAATGGATATCATAAGAATTTTTCAGCCATTTTAAGTTGTGTCAATTTAAGAGGTAACAGCCGTAAATAGCTAAAATTTTAAAAATCAAGCTGTTGCACAGATATTCCACAACTATTATAGAATAGTTTTAACAACAAACCATATCATTTTACTTCGATTTCTGCCAAGTTCTATGGCACACATCAGTGCATAATATAGTAGACATTACAAATCCTTATATGCTAAAAGGTAGTATGTGTTAAATGATAGTTAGATCCTTCTTTTGTCATCCTCTCTTCAACTACAAGTCAAAGTTGAATCAGCATTCTAGGGAAATGCATACAACTATACAAGTGAAGCTAAAAACATGGATGCCTACTTATTGTCAAAGAAATGGCATCTTCACAGCTCCATGTCTAGGAAGAGATTGACCAACATATGGAGAGTTTGATACATATGGCCCAGTGAGAGACGATTCATTCATCATTCTTATTCTTAGTGAGAGAAAACAGAGAAGAAGGCCATATATATACACACACAAGTTCAATCTATGTAACAGTCAGAAATTGAAAATCAAAAAACAGAAAATGACAGTGTAACACCTGAAAACTCACTGAAACAATAAATTAACAGCCTACAAAATACAGTATTGATTGAACTGTGCGAGAAAACAATTCTTCATCTCCAACACGCATCAGATTAGATATATATATACACATACACATTAAGAGATATATATACACATAAAAAAAGTTCAATCTATGAAATAATAAGAAATTGAAAGTTCGAATTGGAGCTCTTACAGGTCGATTACGGAGATCGATTACGATAAGAAATTGAAAGTTCGAATTGGAGCTCTTACAGGTTGATTACGGAGATCGATTACAGAGAGAGAGCGAGAGAGAGGCACCAAAATTTGAAGACGATGAGCTCCCAATCTGCCTTGGAGCTCTCAACTTTAGGGCTGAAGATTGAGCAACCCGTTGAAGAGGAGGGAATGAGCAAGTTATGACTGAAGTGTGGCCCCGACTTTTTAATCGTTAAAATCATAAAAATATTTCGTCCCAAAATGTTTTTAATGGATAATGACGGAAATATTTGGTCCCTAAAGATATTAATAACATATTAGCAACCAAATTTATTGGTCTAAAAAAATTATGTAAATATTAAGTAAGAATATTAATAGTCGTTTTTACAATTTTATATGTAAATTATCATGCTTTTAAAATTGTCCCTAAAAAATTATTTTTAGCGACCAAATTTAATTAGTCCTTAAATATTGGTCTCTAAAAGACTAATTCCTTGTAGTGTTGGTTCCTTCCCAAACCTTTTGCAAGTTGCTGTACCGCATCTCAAGAACAACCAGGCTCTCCAAAGGGAAATCATTGCATATAGATTTGAAAGGGAATCCATGCCAACACAACCATCGTAATCCTTTAGGAAAATTTTCAAAGCTTCCATTGACTTGTAAATAGTTGAGTTGCAAAAGTTTTAGTTTGTGCATCCTTGAAAATGCAACAACTTCCAAAGCTATCTTATTTGAATTTTGACGTTTTTTATTGACACCAAAGACTGTCTTGTCATATTTATCCTCCAAAACATTCATATCAAGTATGAGGCCTTCAATTTTTCCTGTCCCCTGACAATGAATGAAAGGGAGATGACACTGATCAGGAAGAGTAATGCTATACAAACAATTTTTTTGTACAAAATTCTCATACGGAATGATATAACTCTCATTTCAAATAAAACACCACCAATGTAACTTATGAATATATATATATTTAATGATGTTTCTAAGTTTGGATCACTATTTGATAGTAAATAACTACACAAATACATACGAATATAAAAGAGGAGTAGGATTAATTCTTACAATATTTTCTCTCAAGACATTGAAGGAATCTTTATGATTCCATAGTCTACTACGTTCTCCCAAGTCCTTAGGTGATTCTTGGCGAACAATTTCTCTTCCCATTTCTTGAACCAATTGATGCATCACTAGCTTTTTGCGTTCATCAACAACTAACAGACATCTATCAATGAGATTTTGAATCCCAATTGTTGTGTAAAAATCACATCCATCTAGAATGGTAACTACCCAATCTTCATCCATCCCAACAAAAAAACAAGCAACATGAAGGAATAAATTTTTGTCATGGTCATCTGGTAAAAAGTCATAGCTTATTTTGAGCTTTTCAACAACTTCATAATCAGGGATTGCTTTCAATTTTTCCAATTGACTTTTCCAGACATTCAAACTTTTTCCTGACAAAGAAGAACCCAAAACTTTTATAGCTAGTGGAAGCCCTCCACAGTATTGCACCACCCTTTTTGAGTCCTCTACAAAACCATCAATGGGATGGTTTTGCCCAAAGGCATGCCAACTAAAGAGCTCTAAGGACTCACCATAATCCAAAATTTCAACCTTGTGAATGTGGCAAACTTCATGAGCCCTTAGCAACCGCTCGCGTCTAGTGGTTATGATGATTTTACTACCTTGAAAAAGCCAATCTCGCATTCCAAGTACTGCATCTAATTGGTCCATTGTATCCACATCATCAAGAATTACAAGAACTCTTTTGCAACATAATGCATTTTTAATATGAACAATTCCTTGATCAACACTGTACAACTTTGTCTTTCTTCCCTTTAAAATGTCTGAAAGAAGTTGTCTTTGTAATTGAAGTAAACCATTTGGTTGTTTTAGAGTTTCTCTTACATTTGAAAGAAAACTACTACCTTGGAATCTTGAGAAGTTCGAATTATACAAAAATTTGGCAATGGTTGTCTTCCCTATTCCACCTATCCCATAAATTGCAACTATGCCAACATCACTACACTCATCTTGTAACCAAAGCCCAATATTTTTGGCTCGAGAATGCATTCCAATCAAGTAGGGCGAATTGCCCAAGATTGTGCATCTTAGTTTGTCTGCAACCACTTCTACAATTTTGTGGATAAATTTTGACTCAAATCTGAAGATAAGATCAAGATTAAAAATAAAGCACAATAAGAATGCCATGACTAGAACTTACTTGTAAATTTTCATGCAATAATGAACAAAATGACTCTGTTATTCTCTTTGGTGAAACAATTGGACGAGTCCTAGATGAAAAGAAAAGGGTTTTCACAATTATGGTTGTACATCAATATCCTTTTTTTCTAATATAAATTGTTTTCTGTGTTCTGCAATTTTTTTATTTGTTATTTATATAGTAAGCTAAGCTATTAAATTTTTTGAAGAATAGTCTAATTTTTTTTCAATAAAATTTTTAGGATTAATTATACCAAAAACCTCTCAACTATTAGTAAATATCATTTCCCTCTACAACTATGAATCCATACTTTTTGACCCTTTCAACTATAAAGGTGTATCATTTTCACCTATCTAGACCACCTCTAGAATTAGTAAATTTGTATGATTTTTATACTTAAAGAGGGTCAGTAGGTACAGATTCATAGATTGGGTAAAGTGATATACAGTACTAGTTGAGGGGTCTGTCTTGGTGTACTTGACCCAAATTTTTATGGTTGCAAATGAATAACTTCACATCATCGTTTCAAATAGATTAAAAGGGAGAAGCATACTCTAAAAATCGTAGTTAATAAATTCAAGTTTTTTTAGAGTAATATGAAGAACATCTTGTGAACCTATACCGATTTGAAAAGAAATCGACTTGTAGTATGTTGAGATATTCCCTCGAGGACAATTTAACGCCTGTATTTAAAGGTTAACTTCTGAAAATTAAAGATGTCAAACTCTTGTATTTAAGAGGGGGAAAAAAAAAATTCATCCCACATTTCAATTAAATAATTCTTAATCTAACAGACCCTCGTATGAAATTCTTCTAATTATGAAATCTCAAAAAAGGGTGGTGCAAATAATGCTTAGCTAAAAGAGGACATGGGAGGAAATTACCCATCAACTTGATTTTGCAAATTCATCCCTGCTAAATCTGCAGCTTCTTTGAGAGCTGCCCTCCATTCTTGTATCTTGCCCTTCCATTCATCTTTTTTTTCAGCCCCTTCTGTACGGAATCTCTCTTCATGCCTCGTGAATGCTTCTTCGAAACTTTCCATTTGCTTCCTTACATGGGATGGATCAACGTGATAGAAGACAGGTAGCACTACATGCCCAGTAGTCCTTCTACGTTTGAGGATCATTACAAGTTCATCAAGACACCAGCTTGAAGAAGCATAGTTTTTTGAGAAGACAACTATTGAAATCCTGGACTCTTGAATTGCTTTCTGCAATTCAAACTTAATATTTTCTCCTCTTTCAATCTCGTCATCATCTCTAAAGGTGTGAAATCCTCTATGATTTAAAGCTGTGTAGAGGTGGTCAGTGAACATCTTGCGAGTGTCTTCACCTCTGAAACTCAAGAACACATGATAACTACATGGAGAATCTGAAGAGGAGGCATCTTGGGCTCTAACAATCCCCATTGGATTAAAGCTCCGCAAAGAATTAAGGACAGAAGAGCTATGAGATGGGATGAATGCTATCTGTCAAGGCATCATATTTATTTTATAGATGTAACTATATGTAACCATATATCGAAAAGGAAGGACTGAATAAAAAATAAAATAAAGGTCAGGAAATGCTACCATAGTGTACCTGTTGATTTATGATTATCCTGGAAGCTTCAAAGCGAGTGTGAATGGGCATTTTTAGGACACCTGTTTGTCAACATTTTCGGCATGGAAGAATATTTTTATTTTTATTTTTTACCAAATTCAGAATATTTTACATAATTTTAAAAATTGAAAGGGTCCATTTTATAATACATTTTTTTTGGATATATATCATGTATAATTTATGATATTTTAATCATAACTAAAAAAATATAATAGTTCATAATCAAACGTGAATTGAAACATAATAACAACTTCAGTAGGTTATAACCAACCATCAAAATGGGTCACAACACCAATTGAGCCATAACTAAAACATCTTCTATCATAACTAAAATAACAACAACAATAACTAAATTATAACCAGCGCCGTAATTAGTCATAATAAACACCACAATTTTATTTTTAGTGGCAAAGAAAAATTTATTTGATGAAAATTCAATATACATAGAAAACAATTGATCAAAACCAAAGACTACAAAACTTGTAAGTGGATATATATATTTTTTTTTAACGTGGTATAATTGTAAGTGGACATATAGTATACCTCTTTTTTGAAATGTGTATTATGGAAATTTTCAACTTAAAGTTATTTTGAATTTATATATATTTATATGTTATTTTGTAAAATGATATTTTAAAAATACAATTTTAAATTTTAAATTTTGTTTTCAACTTCAATTAATTTATTAAAAAAATTAAGTCGTAATCATGTTTTGAAAATATACTTCAATATAATATAGAAATGAAAAATAAGTAAAAAAAATTACTTAAATTTTAAAAATAAATTTCGACTACAAGTGTCTTCACCTCTGAATTAAAGCTCCACAGAGAATTAAGGACAATGTTATCTGTCAAGGCATCATAGATATTTTATAGAAGATGTGTCTATGGAATGTTTTGGAAAGATGGTTAAAAAATGATTTTTTAACTTTTTTAAAAAAAATTTACTGATAGGTGATGTGACTGAAAATAAGTCAAAAATTGATTTTTGACTTTTCACCATGTTCCTAAAATGAGCCTATGGCCCCGTTTGGTGTAGCTGTTAAAACAGCTTATAGATTATAGCTTAACAGATTATAGATTATGACTTTAATCAGAAGTTGTTAATCTGTTTGGTGTAGCTGTTGGATTATAGATTTAAGTTGCTGAGTAGTGTTTGTTAAATAAGCTGTGAAATAGTTTTTTCAATTAATTTTTATTTTTGTTTGTCTACATTTCTCATAAAAAAAATAATAATAATCTATAGTCCATTTGAGTCTTTTTCTATTTTTAAAAAAATAAAAAATAAAAAAATTTAAGAGTATAACCAAAAATTAACATGTCCACAACAAAAGTTGATAATCAGAAGCAAAGGGTGAATAGCTTCTCAGAATCAGCTTTTTTAAATTAAAATAAACTGTTAGAATCAGAAGCTGTTTGAAATAAGTTTAACCAAACAGTCCAAAATAACTTTTTCAAAGCTAAAAGTCATAAGTTGGCTCTGAAAAGCTGAAATAAACACCCCCTATATCTAACCATATATCTAAAACGAAGAACTAAGTAAAAAATAAAATAAAATAAAGTAAAATAAGGTGAAGAAATGCTACCATAATTTACCTGTTAATTTATGATTTATCATGGAAGCTTCAAAGCGAGTGGATGGACATTTTAAGGAGTAAATGCTACCATAATTGATTGTTGACATTTTGGGCTTTGAAGAAGCAGCTAGGAAAGGTGGGAGTAATCAAAAATAATAATAATAAGTCTATATATACCGAAATTATTTACAAAATGTGACACGCCTTTTATAAGAGGTAGGGCTACTCAATCCCACCCCATCTGAGAGGTGTGTATGAGTCGCACATACACCTTAGTACATGTTCCTCGACGCTGAGGGCATCTCCCAAGAGCAAGGGATTTCGTGACATTTCTAATTGGTTGTCTTGTATTTCTAATAAGTTGTTTAATAGTTGGCATGTTAAATAGTAGACATAATGGGCTGGTTTAGATCAATCATAACCAAATGATTATGAATTACTTCTATTTAATAGAATATTAAACTCGGTAAGAGGATAAAATCTCAAATCATGAATTTGCGTTGCGCGAAATCCATGTCCATGCTATTTTCATCAAACTGCTACAAGATCAACAATTCCATAAGCTTGGGCTTCTGTCGCTGACATAAAAACATCTCTTTCTATGTCTTCAGATACAACCCATAAAGGTTTGCATGTTTTAGCATTACTATGGGCAAGGTTAGACTGATACTGAGAAAGTGGGGATTTTTATTTTTATTTACCAAATTCAATATATTTTACATAATTCTAAACTTAAAAATGTCAATTTATAATGGAAAATTCTCCAGTATGCATGCACACCGCATGCAATCCTATCATAAAATTATCTAAGTTTTCAAGAACTCATGATTTCACAAAAATGTGTAAATTGAACATAAATTTGCATAAGTCTTAAATTTTCACGAACTTACTCGAATTTATATTTAACTTACGTAATTTTATAATAGGGTCACATATGATGTGCATTGTACACCGGAGCATTTTCCTTTTATAATACACTATTTTTTTTGGTGTGTATATACATTATGACAATTTGTAATATTGATACGATAAATATTATAATTAAATTATTTTTAGTTATAACTAAAAAATATACATAATGAGTCATAACTAAATACAATTTAAGATATAACCAAATATTGTTTTTTGTCATAATTAAAATAATAACCACAATAACTGATAACCAATATCACAATGAGTTATAACTAAGTTATAATCAATACCAAAATAAGTCATAACCAATAACCTAATCAAATTGTACTTTATGTTATTTCATCAATAATAATTCTATTTTGCCGAAGGAAAAAAAAAAAAAAAAAGTTACAACCAAACATCACTTGAGACATAACAATTACAATAAATCATAACTAACACCGTATTGAGTCCAAATAAAGTCATAACAAACACACACAAAATATATATATATATATTGAGCAACAAAAAAAAAATTTATTTATCATAATTAAAAATCACAAAAATTATAAGTGAACGTATGATACATGTCCTTTTTAAGTTGTGTATTATATAATTTTGTTACTTAAAGTTATTTTGAATTTCTTTTATATATATATTTACATTTTGTAAATTTGTATTTTAAATGTATAATTTAAAATTTAAAGTTGTATTTTCGACTTCAATTACTTTATTAAAAAAGCCGTAATCATGTTTTGAAAATATATTTCAGAAATAAGTTAAAAATTATTTATATATAAAATATAAATTTCAAAAAAGCATAAGTTTGATTAAAAAAAAAAATGGATAAATTACAAATACACCTCCTGAGATTTGCTTAAAGTATAGATTCCCCTATGTGGTTTGGAAAATTACAGATACTCCCTTATTAGAATTTTTTATTTAACAAAATTAACTAAAAAATAAAATTCATAATTGCCCTCCTATACAATAATAAAATTACCTAAATTATTAATTGAAACATATTTCTAACATCATTAAAAATGGTTAATTGACTTGATGATTTATTAATAAAATGGACGATTTGTTATGAAATTAGAAACCTTGGGAGGTAGGATGTAATTACCAAAACCACAAGAAGCGATTTGTATTTTAATCAAATCTCAGGGAGTATATTTGTAATTTACCCTACAAAAATAGTCAAAAAGTGAGATTGGACAAAAGCAGGGTCGGTGGTCAAATCGAATTTGGGGATGCTGCTGCGCAGCCCGAGCAATAGCATCTATTGTGCTGAAAAATGGACCCATTTTGGGGTCCATTTTAATAATCCAAACCGTTTACATTTTAGAATATATCAAATAGAACGTGTCTGTAAAAAATTAAGTTAATCAGATATTGTATGCCCATTCATCCACTCACATTTGTTTTCATTTTATTACTTTAAATCATAATTATTATTTATTTTTGTAGATACAAATGTGAGTAGATGAATGGGCAAACAATATCCGATTAACTTGATTTTTTACAGGTATGTTCTACTTGATGTATTCTAAAATGTGAACGGTTTGGATTATCAAAATGGGCCCGAAATGAGCCCATTTTTCCGCACAACAGATGTTGTTGCGCGGGCTGCGTAGCAGCATCCCCAATCCCGGTCGTCGAATCACAATGAAAGAAGTGCAGGTAGGAAATTAAAGGAAAAATTATTAATTGCTCCTGGATGTTACGCGACGATACTTTTTACAGATTATAATTTATTATATCCCTCATATTCTTTAATCATTCAACACAAATTTATGAATTTCATTCCCTCGGTCAAATTTAAAGAGGAAATACACAATAACTTCTCGAATTAAAAAGGGGTGGGCCTAAATGAAGATGCTGAGAAAGAGAGAGTAGGAATACACAAGCACAATATATAGCTGCATTCACACTGAGTCACTGACCAAAACAAACAAAACTCGGAAAACTATTATAAAAAAAAAATGTCAAAGTCGAAGTCAACTCAACTAACTCTTATTAAAACATTATTATTTAAATTTTAAAATGAGAGGTATTTCTCAAATTTAATAATGTGACAATTAATTAAAATATTTAAAGTAATATTTTTTATATCGCTTATAATTATTAATCAATCATCTCACTTAACACCATTAAATCTAAAAAGTGAGTTAAAAAAATAAACTTATATATTATTTTCCTTATTATTATTTTTAAAATAAAGCCCTCGTTTGGCATAAAGGTTTTTGGGGCTTAAAGGCTAAAATAGCCACAAAAAGATAAAATAGCTTAAAAAGTCAATAAGACAAAATGTTACATCTAAATCGTAATTATTTATTTTTTCTCTCACAAAAATCAAAATAGCCAAAAGTCTAATCCAAACGGGACTTTTTAGTCCTAGACTAAAATAGCCAAAATGTCAAAAAGACAAAAAATCAACCCACATCCCAAATGAAGTCAAATTACATTAAGACATCATTAACTATTAATGAATAAGCGCAGTAAGTTGTCTTGGACTAGACTGTGTTTTCCGCGCTCGTGCGACCCATTATAGATCTCATCTCAATGATTTAAATCGTTCATTTTTTTTATTTGCCAATATCCAGATTTTAAGTCAAATTTAGAAAAGATGATAGCATCCTAAAGTCAATCTAAAATATCTTTCTTATTCAAAATCGGATATCTTATCCATTTGAGGGCATTATTAAGATGTTTATAATTAATAACCAATCTTAATATACCTCTTTCTTTTTCTGCATTTTTAAGGAGAGTAGCTAGGTCTAATGAGCTTTTTCTAAAGAAGACTAATTTCAATTCTACATAATTCCAAATACTCAGATTTCATCTGACTAGGTCTAGCCTTAGTCGAAATATGGCGTTCATCAAAATCGGGTTCACGAAAGAGAAACTACATTTCTTTCTGTCCCACAATGCATTAGGAATGTCACTATAGATTTCATATTGGAATTCTTTTTCAATCTTCTTAATATGATGTTGAATGATAGATTGTTGTAATTTATGATCAATTATTAAATAAAAGGTTCCTTTTGAAAAAAGTTCAGTTGTTTTTCTTTAAAATTGACAAGATCCTTGATCTAGTCTAATTTCTTTGTATATGGTTCAGTTATGAATTCAAGAACAATTGATTGATTATTGATAGTAGTATGGATTCATGCTGAACCAATTTTGTCTATAGGCATTAATAGACGTAAGAATGGCGTTCCCAATATAATGGTCTAAGACATATTTCTTATAAGAACAAAAGATGTAGGAAGATAGATTCCTTGGTTGCAGATTAATACTTCGAGTAGCTTATATTTTATTATCATTCTAGTTCCACTTGCACTGATGACTGATTGTGTGGTTTTTTCAAAATACTGTGTAGAAATTAATTCTTCCTAAATACAGTTCATGTTAGCACCACTTTCTACAAGAGTAATGGCTTTTTCAAGAATGAATTCTTTTTCAATAACAAAAGCAATTTGGATATATCATTTTTGATAGGTAACTTGATTTAACAATTAAAAATACGGTTCAACCTTTTCAAATTGTTGTTGGATTCCAGAATTAATTTCTTGTTTATCTTTCTTTTCCTCTTTTAGAGTTAGGGATGGCAATGGGGGTTAATGGGGTGGATATTAATTCCCCATCCCCATTCCCCTATAATAAATTTTCCCCATTTCCCATTCCCCATTCCCCATGGGTACCACCCTCCCCATATCCTAATGGGTTTGAATTTTCCCCAACCCACTTTAATCCCTATTTTTATTTTATTTTTATTTTTTATATTTAATGTTAACAATAACTTTTTTTTTTTTTTTAAAGGTTCACAACAAAAGCTATATATACCTTCAAATTTTTTTTTTTCTTTTTTTTAATATATTTAATGTTAACAATTTTTTTTTTTTTTAAAGTTCACAACAAAAACTAAATATACCTTCAATCTTTTTTCTTTCTTTTTTAATATATTTAATGTTAACAACCTTTTTTTTTTTTAAAGGTTCACAACAAAAGCTAAATATACCTTCAAATTTTTTTCCTTTTTTTTTAATATATTTAATGTTAACAACTCCTTTTTTTTTTTTTTTTTTAAGGTTCACAATAAAAGCTAAATATACCTTCAATTTTTTTTCTTTTTTCTTTTTTTTTAAATATATTTAATGTTAACAACTCCTTTTTTTTTTTAAGGTTCACAACAAAAGCTAAATATACCTTCAATATTTTTTCTTTCTTTTTTAATATATTTAATGTTAACAACTTTTTCTTTTTTTTCTTTTTTTTAAGGTTTTAGCTAAATATACCTTCAATCTTTTTTCTTTCTTTTTTAATATATTTAATGTTAACAACTTATTTTTTTATTTTTTTTAGGGTTCACAACAAAAGCTAAATATACATTCAATCTTATTTTATTTTATTTGGTTCAACAACAAAATCAAATACACATTAATTAATTAATTAAAAAGTTTGAAATGCATTGCCATGCCATGTTTTGCCCTCTGCTGCTATCAATTGCATGTTCTGCAGGAAGTTTTGGCCGGTCGGCTAAATATAGTGCCGGCCGGCCATCAATTTTTGGCCGATAGACAAAAAGGTGGCCGGTGATCATTCCCTTTGGCCGGTGATGTTTTTACTTGGCCGGTGATGCTCCCCAGTGTCCAGAGAAGCATTATTGGGACTTGTGCAAGTTTTCAGAGGGCAAGGCAGTGTAAACAGAGGCAACAGTGCCATGGCAATGGATTTCCGGGCGAGGCCAATCCGAGCATGCGTGCATCCCTCTTCCCGAGGCCTTTTACTGCTTTCCTTAGTTTAGTTAATTTGTTAATTAATTAAGTGGTCTGTAATCATTAATTAGCTTGTAGGTTAATTAATTTGTATATTCTTTTGGTCCCTCCGAGCGAGGGTAAATTTGTAATAAGTGTGGGTGAGTGTGTGCATGTCTTCCAACCCCCACTTCTTTCTCCCTTTTACTTACCTGCTTTCAATGGTTAGTACTAGGGCATATTTATTTTAGCATCCTTATGCTATGCATGCGTGCATCATTCATCTGTACTGCATGCATCGGGCTCGGCGCATCATAACTAACTGCATTGTACTTCAATTCCAAGTTGAATACGTGTTATTTGTAGCATTTCACATGTCATTGCAGATTAGCCCAGCCTATTCTAGTGACATTCTGTATGTGATGCATTAGCCATTTTTAACATGAACTAGGATCATGCATGATTACTAACTAGTTTCTGTTTTGGCACGGAGTACTAGGTAAGCTTTTATACTTTAGCATACCGCATGCGTGTGAGTGTTGCCATAATAGCGTGATTACCATGAGGCTAGCTGCTTATGTGATATAACTGCTTGAATGCCTGTGGATGGAGGTTGAATTACCTAAATTGAAATAATGCATTAAAACTGTGAGTTTTAAGCCCACTAAATAGTGGCAAAACCACCTTTTCTAAAGCTCACTTAAGAGTGGCAAAATCTGTATTTTAGCCTACTTGAGAGTAGCAAACCATTTTCAAAACAAACATGAAATGTTTTGTTCCAATTTAGGCGATTTGGTCTATACTTGTTTGCTGTGCGCATAGCATAGTAAATCTAGGCTAATAACCGGAATAAGAACACATAACGTTTTCAAAATTGGATATCATGATTAGTAGAGGCCGGTCTTCGAACCGGGCGAGAGGGGGTGCTCATAGCTGACCTTCCCCAATCGTACCCAAGTTCCCGAGCCGAGACAACTTTGGTGATGACGGACACGTGGCCTTTGGCACCGAGTCAGAGTTTCTCAAATTTCCCCATTAAAAAAATATTTAGGTGGCGACTCTGTATCTGGCAAAGCAGTCCATGTTTGGCACTTCTTTCAAAATCTATTTTTCTCAAAACGATTTGCCGGATTTGAACTCTTTGGTTCAGATTTAGAACCGTGACAACAAATCGAGTTCGAACTGTAGTAAGCCCAATATGAACAGAACGGGACTCATCCTCCCGGGGTGTTCGGGGACGTCTACAGTTGTGAACCTTAAAAATAAAAATAATAATAAAAAAAAAAAAGATTGGATGTATATTTAGCTTTGGTTGTGGATCTTAAAAAAAAAAAAAAAAAGAGTTTTTTGTGAACCTGAAAAAATAAATAAATAAATAAAAGAAAAAAGATTGAATGCATATTTAGTTTTGGTTGTGAATCTTAAAAAAAAAAAAAAATGTTTTTTGTGAACCTGAAAAAATAAATAAATAAATAAAAGAAAAAAGATTGAATGTATATTTAGTTTTGGTTGTGAATCTTAAAAAAAAAAAAAATGTTTTTTGTGAACTTGAAAAAATAAATAAATAAATAAAAGAAAAAAGATTGAATGTATATTTAGTTTTGGTTGTGAATCTTAAAAATAAAATAAATAAATAAATAAATAATGTTTTATGTGAACCTGAAAAAATAAATAAATAAATAAAAGAAAAAAGATTGAATGTATATTTAGTTTTGGTTGTGAATCTTTAAAAAAAAAAAAAATATGAACATGAAAAAATAAATAAATAAATAAAAGAAAAAAGATTGAATGTATATTTAGTTTTGGTTGTGAATCTTAAAAAAAAAGAAAAAAAAAATTGTGAACTTGAAAAATAAATAAATAAATAAAAGAAAAAAAATTGAATGTATATTTAGTTTTAGTTGTGAATCTTAAAAAAATAAAAAAATAAATAAAATAAAAAAAGCATATGGGGAAATTAGTGGGTACCCATCCCCAACCCATCCCCAGTGGATATTTAAAGAATATCACCTATCCTACCCAATGGATAAGAAAAAAGGGGAAAACCCATGTATTTGGGTTGGATCTCCATGGATACCCACAGGGTAGGCTATCCATTGCCATCCCTATTTAGAGTCGAGAGTTGTTGGTTTATTTGAATAATGTCTGAAAGGGATTTCTGATGAGAAGATTTTAAATCTTTCAATTATATTTTTTGCAAATTGATTTATGCATTTAAATCTGTAATGCCTACTAGTCTAGTTTCATATTTGGATGTGGACTCGAAACGATTCATGAGCTCTTTCATGCTGTAAATATTAGCTGATAATAAATTTTCAGATTTTGGTTTTTGAGCCTCAGAATAACAAACTTCTAACATTTTAAGCTTTTTTTTGGGATCTTGAATTCTATTAATGACTTTCAAAAGTGATTTTTGATTATCAGAGAAAACATTGATACTTGGTCCTTCTATATTGAGACCATTCATTTCGACAATGGCTTTCCAATAATTATTGTCAGATATAGAACATTAATTAATATTTGAGCAACGGCAATTTGGCTGCTCATCATTTTCTAATGATTCGATGTCATAACATAACATAATTCATCTAATTCTTCATCATTATCTGAAGGAGGTTCTGATTTAGAGGAATATAACATTGGTCCTATATTTGTTGGCATAATGGCCAATTCTACCACACCTGTAACATTTTGCGGTTGATTTATTTTTGGAAAATGAAAAATCCCCCTAAAAAAACTCCCCCTAATCCCCCTAATTTCCATTTTTGACAAACTATTTTTTTTTTTCTGTTTTCTTTTTTTTTTTTTTTTTTACTTAAAATGGAAAATCGGGGGATTCGGGGGCACCCCTTTCGGGGGATGAATCACTCCCGTTTATTTTTTTGTGGTTATAGATTGTTTTTTCTTGTTTTTCCAATAAGAGATTGAGAATCTTTCTTTAGAATAATACTTCTTTTTCCTTTTGTACTTTTTTTTTTATTTATAGGATTTCATTTTTCTTTGCTGTTTTGGTTTCTTCGGATATTCAAGTTTGGTTTTATAGGTAAATTGATCACAAAATTCACCTAATTCTTTGCGGCCTGTTAGATTTTATATTTTCATTTGATGTGAAATGGTCCAAGTCGAGATCCAAGTTTTCTGTCCAAAATTGGACTTTAGTTTGAAAATTTTCTAAGTGTAAAAATTAGATTTTTCAACACTTACGATTTTGAAAATAATATTTGGCGGTAATTGTTTCTTATATATTAAATAGCCTAATTTGATTTTATGAAATTTTTCTACGAGGTATTAATCACTTTACTTCAACATCAAACTTATAAATGTCAATCCAAAAATTATTTTTATACTAAAACTGGGGGAGTCACTTTTTGATATAATTGGATTTTTATTTTTTTGTATTTTTCTTTGAATCCAAATAGGGGGTATTTCCTTATTTACATTATAAACCTAAGTAAATGAAATATAAATGTAAGAGGCTAAATGAAAGTATTTACTTATGGAAATAAGGTTGATGTGCTGGAAGTGCCTTAGGAACTGTGTTGTGTGACTAGTTGTGTCTAGGGTGACCACAAGAGCAATCAAGTGGTCGCTCAAGCTGAGATGCGAGGCTCCTAGTATTTTCACTATAGACCTACAAAATTTCTGAGAGATTGTATTCACCGCTTGAGCGGTAAAATATTTGCTCAAGTAATCTATTCGAGATCAACACTTTAAAAAGTCATTTTTGGACCACTTTTCTTTATTCTTTCCTAAATTTTCTCTCTCCTCTCCCTCTCTTTTAGCCATTGTTGAGCTCCAAGATCATTAAACCCTAGATTTCATCTCCTTAGCGTGAGAATCTCACCTTAGTTCCTTGTACAAAAATGATGAGCACAATGAGGGCTTTCTATTAATCTGAGTGGATCTTGTTTTCGTTGAGGTTGGTCTTCTGGGTTTCTTCCTTTCCTTGCTAGAGATAAGGATTTCTTTGCTTTTCTTCAATATTTTCATATAAATAGATGAGTAATAAGTTTTTATTGCATAAATCTTAAGTTGAAAGAGATTTCTTGAAATACATGTAGAGAAATGTTAGGGTTTCTAACTCAGAAGAGATCACCTATGATTTTAAGTTGATTATGGAAGTTTTGAGCTATTGAAATATGATTACACCTTTGAAAATGAAAAGCCCCAATTTTTGTTCAAACCCTAGTTTTAAATTTTAATTAAACAAGGAGTTTTCTTCAATTAACCTTAAATTCTTGAAATTGAATTGAGGTTTGATTCAATTGGGTCTAAACATTGATTATTAAATGTCGTGAGAATGATTATTGAGCAATGGGATTCATGTATAGTAAATGGATAGTGAAAAATGGGTGTAATAAACTATGTAACGTGTATGAAATTAAATGGGAATATTGTGGATAACAAATTATGTTCTTGTATAAAGATAAATTTTACTTTAATTGTTATGTGTTGTGGACATGATTTGGTTTTTGAATTAAAATGATGAATTGTGGAATAAAGTTGGGAAAGAGGTCTGTTTCTGTTAGAAATGGGCGTCCATGTGGCATGACCATTTAACATTTTGAACCTGATCCAAATGGGTTTTGAATTTGAATTCAAACCTATTTGGATAACTACTCTGGATATATATCTATCATATCCTAATATGGATAGATGATATAGATATATGATATTATCTCTAGTAACTTATATGGATAAAGGAGATAATTAGATTATATATCTTATATATGGGATATGGGTGATGTAGATATATACAACGTATCATCTCTGGTTTTTTCCCATATATACAGTTTCTCCCATATACTGAATCTCTCCCATAAACAACAATCAATAAGCTATTTGCACTGTGATTTGTGTGGGTGATATTCACCATTGTAATATCACCCCACTGCTGGGTTGATTGACCAGATTCAGGAAGCACTGATTTACCCACGAGATCCATCAGAATAGTTTAGAAAAAATTTCAGAAAGGTATGACCTTAAATATTTTTATTCCCCTGCGTCATACTTTGTTTACATTGGTATCAGAGCCTCTAATGGATATTTTCGTGTTTCCATTAATCACGTGTATATTTTTATATGTATATGTATACATTATATACATGAATGTTAGTAAAGAAAATAAAAAATCTATTTTATTAGATTAAGAGCATAAATATTTTTTTTTATGTTCATTAATGCCTTTTTAAATACCATAAATGGTTTTATTTTGAAAAAAGGAGTCCGGCAGTACAAAAATCGGACCAAAAAACACCCTAGAAGGCGGCGCGTGGTATGCACGCGCCACCCGACGCAGTGAGACGCTCCCACGCGCTGGCACGCGCCAGACGCCCGGCCGACGCGCTTGCCAGCATCGCGTGCCCTCTTGAGCAGCGTGTTGAGCCACTGAGCCCGTCTGCGCCAGCCGCGCCAGCGTCTTTGGGCTTGGCGTTCGAGCCGTGAGCGAAACGCGTGATGAGCACCATGTGTGAGCCGCGTTTTCGAAGGGCTTGCAGATGATGCCTAAAACCTTTGTTTGTTCCGTTTTTTAATTATGTATTGTGTTAAATGGTCATAATTAATTCATTACTTATTTGTTTTATGCGAAGTTTGTACTGTTAGACTCAGAATAAATTTTTCTATGTTCTGTAAAATTTTGAAAATTTTACGAAAATAAAAAATATTTTTTCTGTGTTAATAATTCATTTTTTATGCTTTAAAATGATTCTGGTATTGCATAAATAATTTTCTGGGGTTGAATTTTTTATTGTGGACTTCTGAAATGTTTTACTATTTACTGGGAATATTTTTTCTGTTTATCAGTTTCTGGATTTTTTATTTCTAATTTTATGTGTGTTTATTAGTTATTTAAAATTCCAGAATATTTCAGAAAATTTCAGAATGATGTACATTTTTAATTATGACATAATCTGAATATTGTCTCAGTTTATCAGTTTCTGAATTTTTTATTTCTAATTTTATTTGTGTTTATTAGTTATTTAAAATTCCAGAAAATTTTGGAAAATTTCAGAAAATTTCAAAATGATGTACACTTTAATTATGGCATAATCTGAATATTGAATACAGCATATTTTTTGGATTTGTAATATGTTGTAATTAGAGAAGCATGATTAGTTATTTGTTTATTTATTTATTTGAATTCCATTGTTAAATAAATATAGCATGAGTTGTTTGTAAATTTACAATGAGATGCTATTGTATGGATTTTATCATGTTTTGTATATGCCATAAGTAGTGGGAGTTTGTTTGATTGTTTTTGCGCATGGAATTAAATTAAATTTTGATAATTATCACTAGAGGCGCAAGAGATGATTACGAGCATAACAAATTTTCGATCTTGAGACATGTGTAAAATTATCATTATTTAATTTAGTTTTTTTTTTTTTGCTGCAAAATATTTAGTTTTGTGTTGCTATAATTAATATCCCCTGCGCATTTGTTTACTCTGTATGTAGAAATGGCTGCTAAGACAGTGGTGGCAGACTTAACTAAGGGAGAGAAATTGGATGGCGACAATTATGATATATGGCGCCGTAAGATCCAATACCTCCTCAATGAGCAAGAAGTGTTGACCACACTTGAACAAGTGATGGTTGAGCCAGAGCGAACAATCTGACTCAACATCGTCGTGATCTTGAAGCCTTTCAGACTTGGCGTAACAAAGATCGGTGTGCGCGCTTTACTATGTTGAGCAGCATGCACAACGACTTGATTAGTGAGTTTGAGCATTGCCCGACTGCATTTGAGATGTGGGAAGCTCTCAAGCAAAAGTTTGGTATTACCTCTTTGGCAAAGCTACATTGTGACTATGAAGTTTGACTCATATCGAGAAAAGGCGCATCACTCGATGAAGCGACATTTGAGAGTCATGTCACCATGATACATGAGCTTGCTGCCAAGCACAATTTGACTCAAGAGCGGCAAGTACAAAGGCGTGATCGCTCTGCCAAATTCTTGGGAGCAGATGAAGCAGAACATGATGCATAATAAGAGTGTGAAAACATTCGAAGACATATCGCGTCATTTCGAGCTAGAGGCTGAGCGCCTTGAGGCGGCTAAGTCTGATGGTTCTGCTATGGTAGTTGAGTCAAGCTCACGTAGGACTTCTCAGTTCAAACGTGGAAAAGCAAAATGTGCCCTAAAAACAAGCGGCCATTGCGCTTAAGCCTAATGGCGCTAGAAATTTCAAGCGTAGGGGCAAGAGAGGTGGTAAGAAGGCAAATGCTAAGTTGACATGCTTTAACTGTAACAAAGAAGGACACTTCGCTCGGAATTGCCCTGAGCAGAAGAAGGTACTCCCTTACTTAATTTCTCGCATTCAATGCTTTGTGTCTAGTCAAGCATTAATTGCTCATTCTTCTCATTTTTGGGTTGTAGACTCAGAAAGCAGACCACATCGCGAGACGAGTAGGGTTCGTTGAGTATCGCCCGGTACTGTGGGGCGAAAAAAGTTTACATGGGGAACGAGTCCGGTGTGGAGGTGCTTGGCATTGGCACATTCAAAATTTGGAAATGCGACGAGGGCGCACCTTGTATCTTCATGATGTTCTTTATGCTCCGGATATTCGGCGAAACTTAGTTTCAGTTATTAGCATGATGAGCCTTGGTTTTAGCTTTTGTTTTGAGAATAATGGTGCTAACATTTATTTGGGAACTATTTTTAATGGTTTTGGTTATCTTTCAGATGGTTTTTTAGTTTTGGATGTAGATGATTCTAGTCTTAATAAAAATGCCAATGGCTCTGTTTCTAATATTGCATCCTTTTGTGATAATGATTCTATGAGATGGCATGCTAGATTAGGCCACATAGGGCAAGACAGGATGACTAGATTGGCTAGAGAAGGTCTTTTAGGCCCACTCGCTAGAGTCACTTTGCCTACTTGTGAGCACTGTCTTGCTGGAAAGGCAACAAGGAAACCATTTGGGAAAGCCATAAGGGCATCTATCCCATTGCAACTTATTCATTCTGATATATGTGGACCAATGAATGTGAGGGCAAGGCATGGAGCCCCTTATTTCATCACATTTATAGATGATTGCACGCGTTTTGGTCATGTCTATTTGATTTCTCACAAGTCGGAAGCATTGGATTGCTTTAGACGATATGTTAATGAGGTTGAGAATCAATTAGACAAGAGCATTAAGGCTCTAAGGACTGACCGAGGACGTGAGTATCTATCTGAGCAATTTAAAGTGCTCTGTGAGGAAAAAGGAGTTATCAGGCAATTGACAATTCCTAGGACTCGCAACAAAATGGTGTAGCGGAGAGAAGGAATCGCACATTGCTTGACATGGTTAGATCAATGATAGCAAGCTAATCTTCCAATTTCTTATTGGGGAGATGCTTTGTTGGCTCTTTGCCTATGTCCTTAACCGTGTGCCCTCCAAATCGTTCCTTCCACCCCATATGAGATGTGGGTGGCAAAAAGCTGATTTGGGCAATTTGACCTTGGGGTTCGGCGACTTACATACGCTTCTCATAAGTTTGGGAAGTTGGGCCCTAGAGGAAAGAAGTGTATCTTCATTCGCTATAGTGAGCATTCTAAGGGCTATGTATTTGTTGGAGAGCATCCGGATGGAAGTGTGACTGAAATTGAGTCACGAGATGTGGATTTCCTAGAGGAGGATTTCCCTAGCAGAGGTGAGGTAACTAGAGAAGTAGAACTCTATGAGATGGAGGATCTACTTGAAGGCGCACCTAGTAGCCTAGTAGAGAATGAGGAAATAATTCCTCAAGGTCCTAGGGACAGTGGGAGCGATCTACCTGCCCATGGATTAGATCCAATAGATGAGGATTCTCAGGATTCTCAACTACGTAGAAGCAAACGTGGAGCTATACCCCGTCGTCGTTTTGAGATTGAAGGGGAAGCATTCATGATTGCTCCGAGTGATGAGATGGAGCCTAAGAATCTCAAAGAGGCTTTCTCATCCCCTGCTAGTAAAGCATAGAGTACTGCAATGGATGAAGAAATAGAGTCTATGAAGAAAAATCATGTCTGGGACTTGGTTGATTTGCCGCCAGGGCGCAAGACTATTGGAAACAAATGGGTTCTCAAAGTCAAGCGCAAGGCGGATGGTTCCATAGAAAGGTGTAAGGCTCGCCTAGTGGCGAAAGGTTACACCCAACGAGAGGGTGTGGACTATGAGGAAACTTTTTCACCAGTTGTAAGGTTTGCCTCTATTCGCCTAATCCTGGCCATAGTAGCTCAGTTGGACTTAGAGTCATGTCGGATAGGCGTTAAAAGCGCATTTCTCAATGGAGAATTGGATGAAGAGATCTATATGGATCAACCAGAAGGCTTTGTGGCAGTAGGTCAGGAGTGCAAAGTTTGCAAGCTTCAACGATCTATTTATGGCTTAAAGCAATCATCCAGACAGTGGAATCTGAGATTTCATCGAGCCATTGTTTCTAATGGGTTTACGATGATTGATGAAGATCACTGTGTGTACGTTAAGCGGTCCAAGGACATTTTTTTGATATTGTCATTATATGTAGATGACATATTATTGGCTGGAAATGACAAGGAGATGATTGTCGCCACTAAAATGTGGTTGTCCTCTACATTTGAGATGAAGGACATGGGTGAGGCGAGCTATGTGCTCGATGTTAAGATCCTTAGGGATCGCTCTAGGAGACTTCTTGGTTTGTCTCAAGAGACTTACATTAAGACTATTCTAGAGCGGTTCCAGATGCAGAGCTGCAAACCCATTGACACTCCTGTTGCAAAAGGCGAGAGCCTAAGCCTTGATATGGGTCCTAAGACTCAAGAAGAAAATGAAAAGATGGCCCGTGTTCCCTATGAAAATGCTGTTGGAAGCTTGATGTATGCTATGATGTGTACACGTCCTGACATTTGTTATGCAGTTGGATTGGTAAGTCGTTACCAATCCAACCCAGGACCAGCTCATTGGAAAGCAGTTAAGAGGATATTACGATATCTTAGAGGGACTGCAGATTACACTTTGCTACGAGTTCGATCTACATCTAGTTGGCTATTGTGATCTTGTTGGGAGGAGACCTAGATAAGCGTAAGTCTACTTGAGGATATGCTTTCATGCTTAGCGATGGTGCTATTTCTTGGAAGCGATGAAGCAATCTGTATCGCCTTATCGACTATGGAGGCCGAGTTTGTGGCTTGTTCATCCGCCGTTCGAGAAGCCATGTGGTTGAGAAGATTCCTTGAGATTTGGATGTTGTCACACACACTTGAGACCTGTGACTATCCATTGTGACAAAGATGGCTGCACTCGCCACGCTAAGGATCCTAAATACCACAGCGAACCAAACACATTGATGTGAGGTTCAACTTTATCGAGACATTTTAGCGCAGAAGAAGTGATCTGGAGCGCATCCTCACGAGTCGCATGGTTGCGGACCCTTTGACTAAGCCCATTGCTAGAGATGTTTATCTTACGCATGTTAGGGCTTTAGGACTACGTAGGTGGTGATTTTTTTTTTGTGTATTCAGTTGAACTCTTATTTTTTTGGGGATATTTATGCCATTAGTATTCATATTTGTTTCTATTACACATTTATGTTTACTACCTTTTGCAATGGTTTGTGAATTAGCATACACAAAATAATTAAATTGATGTTAGCAAGCAAGATTGGCTCACTCATACGAGCAATCACCCTTAGCGCTAGGTAGTGAGTAAGGATGAGACTAGTGGCTTATTATATTTGGAGCAAATAGAGAAGCTAAAATTATCCACTAGCTATGTCGCCTTGGTTGGAGCCAAGATGAGGTCTTGATTGGAGACCGACCATGGATATGAAAGTACCCACTTTTCCATGATGTGCCCGTTATGAATAGCCGATGCGAGATCTCATTTGATGCCTGAGAGGCGAGCAAATAGAGAATTTGAGTTAGACGCTAGGAAGCGACTTGTGCGCTTAAGAGCGACTAGACTAAGATCTATATGGTGTGTGAGTTTAACATCACTCTTTGGAAGAGTAACTCCACTATAACATGCATTCATACTGCATGTGCTTATCGACCGTTAGCGAGGTGAAAGAATGAATCCCTTCTTCACCGTGTGAGTCCTAAAAGTCATTTTTCCTTAAATGACTTCACTTTGTGCCTTTTGTGACCTTTGACTATGTCATAAGATGAGGAGTTGATGTTCGGCTACTTTGGTATGTTGCCTGCGGTCATGTATGATTCGGCTTTAAGGGACATTATTGGGAAAGCGGTCAATTTCAAATTGAATGATATGAGGGTGAAGGGAAGATCATCTAGTTCTACATCTCTGCTCTATATTCACTGTCGACAACTCACATCGCTCTTCAAAGGATGCTGATTGGGTGTGAATATAATGCGGGACCTAGGAGAGTCAAACATGCTCTTTGAGGGATTAGAGATGTTTTTTGGACTGATGTAGCTAGATTGGTCTGCGTACATGAGACACTATTTCTGTTCTTTATGGGTTGATGTCTTTATACTGACTCATATTGAGTTTCTAGTATAGAGCTCCCACATGCAGGTGTTCTCAGCGGTCGCACGGTGCATTGGCTAGTATGAGATTGTTCTTTTTGAGGAGATTGAGATAGAGATATGGCAATGTCATGCCAACTCATGTGCGAGTGGGAGATGTTAGAAATGGGCGCCCATGTGGCATGACCATTTAGCATTTTGAACCTGATCCAAATGGGTTTTGAATTTGAATTCAAACCTATTTGGATAACTACTCTGGATATATATCTATCATATCCTAATATGGATAGATGATATAGATATATAATATTATCTCTAGTAACTTATATGGATAAAGGAGATAATTAGATTATATATCTTATATATGGGATATGGGTGATATAGATATATACAACGTATCATCTCTGGTTTTTTCCCATATATACAGTTTCTCCCATATACTGAATCTCTCCCATAAACAACAATCAATAAGCTATTTGCACTGTGATTTGTGTGGGTGATATTCACCATTGTAATATCACCCCACTGCTGGGTTGATTGACCAGATTCAGGAAGCACTGATTTACCCACGAGATCCATCAGAATAGTTTAGAAAAAATTTCAGAAAGGTATGACCTTAAATATTTTTATTCCGCTGCGTCATACTTTGCTTACAGTTTCCTTCCATCTCGTGACTGGTAAAGCATACTGCTTGAAAAAGGCTCTGCCTTCCTTCCAGAGTAGCGTCGGGTAAAGCGTGTGGATTGTTGGGCTATATAGGGGATCCGCGTTCCTTCCGGAGTAGTGCCTGTTAAACTGTGTTGGTATGGCTTAGTGAAGCCGGTTATTGGCCTGTGGATATTTGTTGAGAATCTTGTGATAATTCCATTATGTGATTGTGAAAATTATTAGATGTAAAAGTTGAAGTGTGTAAGGTGGAATACATTGTTAGTGAGTTAATTCTTGTAACTCAATTATTTGGAATTTGTTGACTTATGCATAAGTCTAGTGTTATGTGGATTATGTTGAGATGAAGAATCGTATTTAGAAAGCAAAACGTGTAAATGAGACAAGATGGAAAACAAATCAAACAAAATAACTATCATATGCGAAATGTGTTATGGCGTGCAAGCGTTTAGTATTTTGGGGAATTAATGAGTGTGAAAGGAGAACTAGAAGTAATAAATGACAAGTAGGCTTAAACCTTTATCTAAGGAGACGAGATTTAAGGGAATTACTGGACTGAATTTTTGTAAGATAAATAGTTAACAAATGAGGTTTCAATGAAATGGCAAGTGGGATTTTATGAAAAGCTTATCTATTTATGTAATCTATTTTCCATACAAAGGACACATTAATTATGTATGTATCACTTGATAACATTCATGATCACATTTATCTATTGATCTTATTGTCAGAAATCATTGTAGATCCCTACTAGACCTAGTGTTCATCATATGTTGTTTAACCATTTTTACATGAACGAAGTTGGTGCAACGATTTGAAGATCATGAAGTCCTAGTTCATTAAGACTTATTGTAAATGAATTGTTAGAATGTTGTAAGAAGGATGTTATCCTTCTATTGTATATGATTATTGTGTAACCTTTTATGTAAGTTTTGAGGCATGTATTGTGAGCATTTGTGTAGAACATTTCAATCATTGTAATTATGCGAGAGAGAACCTTATTATTCTATCAAACTTATCTAATTCCTATAATTATAATTTAGAAATGGATGTTTATAAGAAATTTGGTAATGTATCCGAGTAATAAAATTCGGGGTGTGACAGCTGAAGTTTAAGGTCTAACATAATACAAGACCTTCTAGGATTACTATGGAAATCAATTGACCATAGTTATATTGGTGATATGCAATGCTTAGGCCATCATGTTTGTCCCTAAGCTTTTTGCGGATTTTCTCATCAAAAAGGTTCGGTAAGCCATCGATAAATTTGGCCCTCCAATGTTCACTATTAGGCCAAGTTTGGGGACTTTGAAATAATCCAAAAAGTCAAAAAGTTACTCAAAAAGTTAAAAAGTTAACACTATTCACCAAAAGTCAACAATTACGGCTGCACAACTTTCAATTCAAATTTTCCTCTAAAAACTAATTTTTACAATTTTTTATTACACATTTTTCCATAAAAAGTCAAAAAGTTAACCCAAACATCCATATTTTCAACCTCAATTTTTTAGTCAAAAAAGACAAAAAGTGCACTTATTTAGTCTTCCCAAACAAGGCTTTAGTGTTAGAACGTTGCATAACTTTCATAAGAAAAACATCCTTGTACCAATGAAAGTGAGTGAGAGATAGGCATCTCCAATTCTGTAAAAGTTCATGACCTCTATCAGTGTCAGAACTCCAAGTGTAAAATGGTGTAAAATAGCTTGAGAGAGTGTATAAACAACATCTTTTCTAGACTAGTTTAGATGGGTAAGAGGAGTAACCTCAACCTCGACAGCATCAAGGATTTCAAAATGTTATGCTTTGGTGAGAACATTATCCCACCATCTCTTTAGGATTCCCATAATGCCAATGACTATAAAGAGGTTATTTGCCGATCAGACTTATCATTTTGCTTACAGACACAAGCATACATAAACATTTGATATACAGTTTCAAAGATATACAGTTTCAAAGATAAGATATTCAGATTTACCATCTATCTTCCATTCATCGATAGTTTGACCATGGTAAGATTTCTGATAATGAAGAAAGTCTTCTTCATGCAAAATATCCTGAGGGGTTAATCTTTGATAATAATTCCGATTAGGTCCTGCAAAAGTAGTCCTACTAGTTCCTCCCGAATAATTAACTTTGTTAATTGAGTCTTTGATATATTGAAGACTATGCTGAATTTGAAAGATTTGGGTAGGATCTAAATCGGTTTCAGATTCTGAAACCACTCCAGGTTGAGCAGATAAAATATTGATATTGTTTTCAGATGAAGAGATATTAATATTCTTTATTCTCTTAACAATATTATCTAGAAATTCGTCATTCTTTTTAGTAAAATTTTAATTTAAAATTTATAAGTTCTAGAGATGGTTTCATATTGTTTTATGGATAGGTTCTTCAGGTTTGTCCTTATCCTTGTAATTCTGTTCGAGATTCTGAATAGATTCTTCAATTCGAATTCATAGCTGAACTACAGTTTGAAAACACATGTTAGTGTAATTATTTTGCTTAAGAATTGTATTAACATGAGCCACCGTGGCCAAATTGGTTGTCATAATTAAGTCATAATCAACACCAAAATAGGGTCATAACCAATAACTTTCATCATTAATAATTCTATTTTTCCCATAATAAAAAAAATAAAATAAAATAAGGTTACAATCAAACATCACTTGAGGTATAAGCAAAACCTTTTCGATAATAACTAAAATAGTAATCACAATATGTCATAATTAAATTATTACCAACACCGTATTGAGTCCAAATAAAGTCATAACAAACACCACCAAAAAAAAAAAAAAAATTTCTTTTTGAGCAACAAAGGAAATTTTATTTATTATAAACAAATATCACAAAAATCATAAGTAGACGTATGATACATGTCTTTTTTAAGGTGTGTATTATATAATTTTTTTACTTAAAATTATTTTGAATTTATTTTTTATATGTTTATTATTTTGTAAAGTTGTATTTTAAATATATAGTTTAAAATTTAAAATTGTATTTTTTACTTCAATTACTTTATTAAAAACAGCCGTAACTATATTGAAAAATTCATCTATAAATCTCATCTTGAGGAATGGTGATCTGTTTAGTTTTAAGAATTTTTTTATAAACCAATTAATCCCATTGATTTTGGAAAGGTATATTTAATATATTATTTGGAAATTGGGTTTACAGTTATATTCTTATTTCTATTATGTTTCTTTATTTTATTTTATTTTTATTTTTTGTAATAGAAATGTAAGATACACTACGTATGATAATCAAATTTGGGATGAATTTTTATATGAAAATCTTTTTTATTTGGAATAACTTAGAATGTGAGATTCTTCAAACATTCCGAAATGATTACAAAAATGACTTTAAAATATGAGATTCTTCAAACATTCCAAAAGGATGTGAGATTCTTCAAATATTTCAAAAAGAGTACAAAAATTCCTTAGTATGTTTTGGATAAATGTTTAATTTCAGACTGTAACACTCAAACGTAACACTCCAAAGTAACACTCTAAAAAAATTGTTAGTATACTTTTTCTAAACGTAACAATCCAATATAACATACAAAAAAATTTCTTTGTGTACTTTTTCCAAATATAACCCTCCAAAAACAGATATGGGATTCTTCAAACTATTCCAAAATGAGTACAAAAATATCTTACTAAGCTTTGGGTAAATGTATAATTTCAAACTGTAAATGTTGCGTTTAAAAAAAAGTATACTAAGGAGATTTTTATTATTTTTTATATGTTATATTGGAGTATTACGTTTGTCATTATATTGAATATTACGTTTGGAAAAAGTACACTAATGAATTTTTTTGTGTGTTATATTAGAGTATTACGTTCTTATTTGTAACGTGAGATTTGTTCCAAAATGAGAGAAAATCCAAAACTTTTACAATACGGATTGTCCAAATGTGTAATTTCACATTTGGTGAAACTCACTTTTATCCCTAAAAAATTAAACTCAAACGTGTCAGTAACTGCTATTTTGTGTAATTTTCACTTTAATCGGATCTTTGGGTTCATAAGAAGAAATGAAAGACTAAACAATTTGTAAGATCATATTTTAGAATTTATTAGTGCTTTACCTATTTTGAAAATATATTTCAAAAATAAGTTAAAAATTATTTAAATATAAAATATAAATTCCGAAAAAGCATAAGTTTCATAAATAAAAAAAAAAGTGAGATTGGACAAAAGCAGCGTCCGTGGTAGAATCAAAAGTAGGGTATTAAAAGGAAAATTTGTTAGTTGCTCTAGGCATTCATGTGACAATACTCCTTACCGATTATAATTTATTATCTTTTTTATATTTTTTAATTACTAAACACAGATTTATGAATCTCACTCCTTCTATCAAACTTAAGTCATAATCAATATTAAAATAGGTCATAACCAATAACTTCATCAAATTATACTTTATGTTCCTTCATCAATAATAATTCTATTTTGCCCATAAAAATAAAAAAAGTTACAACGAAACATAAGCAAAATTTTTCCGATCATAACTAAAATGACAATTATAATAAATCATAACTAAATTATAACTAACACCGTATTGAGTCCTAAAGTCATAACAAATATTACAAATATATATATATATATTTTTTTTTTTGGAGCAACAAAGGAAATTTTATTTATCATTGTCAAAGATTAAAAAAATCATAAGTGGACGTATGATACATGTCTTTTTTAAGGGTGTATTTTATAATTTTTTTACTTAAAAGTTATTTTGAATTTATTTTATATATACTTATTATTTTGTAAAGTCATCTTTTAATTATATAATTTAAAATTTAAAATTGTATTTTCGACTTCAATTACTTTATTAAAAAAAGCTGTAATCATGTTTTGAAAATATATTTCAGAAATAAGTTAAAAATTATTTAAATATAAAATATAAATTTTGAAAAAGCATAAGCTTGATAATAAAATTAAAAAAAAAATAGTCAAAAAGAGTGAGATTAGACAAAAAGCAGGGTCGGTGGTCGAATCATACAGTGGCTAGCAAGAGGAAAGGATTTTTAAATCGGTGAGAATTCTGAGAAAGTTGAAGAAATAAGAGACGGAAGATATTCAAGATGGGTCTGGTTTCCACTAGTACGTTTGGATTGGAGACTATGGTTAGATTTGTAGAGATTTATTATAGATTTTATTTTGATAATTTGAATAGTTAAATGTGTAAAATTTATCGAGTACTATATGTTTGGAAAAAATTACGTTGATCAGATATCAGTAACTACATGATCAAATCAGTTTTGTATTAAAAAAATAGACGGTAAAAAAATAAACGGTTGATAAAAATCTGATCTGATGAAATAGTTATCGATATCTGATCGACGTGATTTTGTACAGATATATAATACTCGACGAGTTCTACACATTGAACAATTTAAATTATCAAAATGAGACCAGTGATGAACTTCTACAGACCCAACAATACTCTCCAATTTAATCCGAGACCGGAGGAAAGTCAGACCCATTCAAGATATTAGGCGTGATTATGGATCACAATTTCCTGCTTCCTCGGTGTCAATCGTGATATCCAAAGTCAGCTACTTCCTCCGCTCATTAAGGCAGAACTAAGGAGCGAAATTATTGCCAAGGAAGACCGGGCTACGCGTTGAAGATGTGCACAATAGCTGGATTCACACGGACCAAAAAAAAAAAAAAACTATTAAAAAAAATGTCGAAGTCATAGTCAAATCAACTAATTATTATTTAAATTTAAAAATTAGATTTATTTTTTTTAATTTAATAATGTAACAATTAATTAAAATATTTTTAAAAAAAATTTTCTTCTATTTTTTATAATTATCAATTAATTATCTCACTTACACATTATTAAATTTAAAAAAATGAGCTTAAAAATAGACTTGTATATTATTTTCTCTATTATTATTTTTAAAATAAATTGCCTTAAGATATCATTAACTATTAATGAATAAGTATAGTTCGTTGTCTTAGACTAGACCATGTTTTTACGGCTCATTACAGATTCTATCTCAATAATTTAAATCGTTCATTTTGTAGACAACGTGTAAATCATTCACTATAAAAATCAGGTCGATACGATAACCGTAGCCACGTTAATTTATTATATTTGTTTCCTAAAAAATGAATTGTCTAGATTTCAAATCATATTTATCGTTCTTTTTTTTTCAAATAAATGCCATAAAATAACATAGTTACGGTTATCGGATCAACTTGATTTTTTTCATGAATGAACAACACGTGATTTACAAAATGAACGATTCGAATTATCGAGCCGAGACCCATAATGGGCCCCTTGGACATGAACAACACGATCTAATCCACAAAATAGATTGAAGACGAGCTAATCCCTAATGAATATAATAGAACATGGATAGAGCCAATCTAATATTTATAAACATGAATTTCATCTATCTAACAATTGAATCAATTAAACGTAATCAATTTTAACATGGAAAAAATCACTATTAAAACATTTCCAATGATAGATTGAAAAAATCACGAGCTCAAAGGTCAAGTACCAATTCACTTTGAAGAATAAGACAATACGAATCAAAACCTCTCACAATACCTAGCAAATTCACGCCCTATTGCTTTGGATCTTTTGTGTTGTTTCTTTTACCATTTTTATCATTGGAATTGGAGCACCCATGTTGAATCCTCAACTCAATTCATCTCTTGAATCTTTTAGACTATTTTTTTTTTGTTTTTTTGCTATTTTAGTTATAAAAAAATAAAATAAATTAAAAAGTCAATAAGATAAAATGTCACATCAAAATCATAATCATTTTTTTTCTCACAAAAGTCAAAAAAGTCAAAAGTCCATCTCAAACGAATCTTTTTAGTCCCATGCTAAAATACCCAAAAAATCAACCCACATCCCCAACAAAGGTTGTATTTGGTTGGAAGATTTGATGAATAGAAAAAGAAAGGAAAATAGAAAGAAAATGAGAAAAAATTGATAAGATTCAAATTTTAAGTTATGTTTGGATGAGTTGAGAATTAAAAAAAGAAAATAGCCAAGTAAACTCAAAAGACAAAAAGTAAAATTGTATTTTCCTCTCATTTTTTTTTCCCCTGTGTTTTCCATTATAACCAAATAAAAAAATGGAACTATAGCGACCCCGGTCTTTTTCCATTTGATTATCATATTCGGACTTATGTTCCGTAGATTCTATTGTCTTATTATTGTTGTGGTTGTCCTTTAATTCTTTATTCTTGAGTTATAGGATGTTTTGCGCAGGTTGATTGCAGGTTGGTTGAGCTTAGGAACCAAAACTAGTTGCCCAGGTTTTGGCTTGTCGCTCGGCGGGAGTTTGACGCCGGCGAGGACTTGTTGTTGCTTGTCCGCCGGCGGGTTTTGCACTCGGCGGGAAAAACACCCATCCAAAGATTTCTTGTTCAGGTTGGGCCTCGAGCAGGAGTTGGTCGCTCGGCGAAGTGTTCAAGTGTCGCTCGGCGAGAGTTTAGCCTTCGGCGAAAGGCGGGTATAAAATCGTGTTTAGCGTTTTAAAGCGATTTTCACCCTCTTTTCAGATTCTAAACCCTAGGTTACGAGTTCTCTTTCCCCCAACTCACCTTCTCTCTTAAGTTTGATCTACTTAGAGTGAGTTTCTAACCTAGATCCTTTATTAAAAAGGTAGAGGAGAGTGAGGGCTACATTTTAATCTGAAGAATTGTGGATTTGGAGCACTTGAATTTCGGGTCAATCTTCTCCATTTGGGTTCTCCTTTGAGGTAGGGATTCTCCTTGTTTCTTTTCAATACTTCATCTATAGATAGACATGTGGTAGTTTTTGTATTGCATAAAAACAGTATATCATGTTGGATTTATTCAAAATCATGAGGTTGAACCTTGGGTTGACTGTTGGAGTTGGGTTTATTATCATTAGTTATGGTTTAGGCTAATTGGGGTGTTAATTAGCATGTTGTTGTTGAAAGGAGAGGAAACCCTAATTTTATTTGATTTAATAAATTAATAGAGGGGTTTTGATCATTGGGCAAATACTTATGTATTTTGGGTCTTAAATGTGATTATTGTTGTTTGTTGTTGATAATTGAGCCTTTTAGGTCAATATTGAGAAAGAGGGAGGAAAACCCTAGTTTAATGATTATAACTTAATTTGCATAATTAAATTGGAGTGGCTTGGAAAAGAATGTAATGGGTTAAAATGAGTTATGGCCTTATTGTCCAGGGAATTGAATTTGTGAAGGCAAAAGGTATGAGAGTTGGATTATTGTAATGTGAGTGTTGAACACACATATGTGGTGGTTGTATCTTTAACTGCCATGTTAGTTTTGTTATAGGGTTTGTGGTTTCATGATAATTGAGTCTGTTAATAGATGTACAACATACCTGCATCTAGAGGTTTTGTCCTTGGTCATCGGTGGAGGATGACACGGTTGTGTTGAATTGTTGTGTATGCATTACACCATTGATTGTTTGTGTATATGACGTTGTGTTTATATGCATTACTTGTGTATGGGAGGAGATAGGGGATGTACTCCACGGTTTAGGGGAAGATGGGGGATGTATCTCTAAACCGGTTAATGATTATGGGAAGATAGGGGATGAACCGGGGTTCTTTGCTTATATCTTGCGCCTATTGCGTAGATCTGACTCATATGCTTATCTATTTGATATGATACATCACCAAAATGTGTATTAGTTGGGAAGTATGGAAGTGAATTTGATTGTGATTGATACAATACCAACTTGTGTATTTGTTATGTTATATGAGAGGTTTAACTTGATTTGTTATCCCTGTTGAATTGGAAAGATTGTTAATAAGAGATGAAACCCTTGTTGAAGTATTTGGCGAGTTCGAGCCATAAAAGGAAAGGTGAATTGTGCCATAGACTATGTGTCATAGGCAATGTAGACATTCGTGTCATGAAATTGTAAATGGATTATCTTGTGTTAATCATGTATCAGTTGCTACCCCTTGTCTTTTAGAAGTGTAAAGAGAATCAAACATTTTAAAAATATGTTCTAGAAAGGCACATCTGTTGTTTGTGTGGAAATTGGAGAATAGTAGTGGTCTTAGTGAATTTATTTCCTAAGTAATTGCTAATGTTATAAAAGAATGGGAATGGGAATTAATGAAAGGAATAAGGAAAGATAAATCGCTTGTAACGTTGTTTGAAACGGTTGTTTTCAAGAATAGTTCATACATATATATATTTTGTATAAAATGTCATATTACTATTCTAGTACGAGAATGAGTGTGCATGATCATAGCTATCTGTAATGTTGTTATTGTTGAGGATCATGTTGAGATCCCTACTGGACTATATGTTCATCCCACGTTGTTGAATATTTTTCAGGTATTAAGCAGGTTGAGCTGCAAGAGTTGGATTTACTTATTTGTTGGCCACGGGGCCTCTTCGTTGTAGGCGGAATGCCTTATGTGTAAAAGGGTTGCACCCTTCATTTGATTATTTAATGTTGTAAGCCTGAGGGCATCTTATTTAGAATGCTCATGTAATATTTACGTTGCATACGAATGAGAGTATTGTTAATCACTTCTACGGATTGAATGTATGAGTTTATTTCCGCATGTTATCTCTGAAATTGAATTAAGTTAATGGAATTGGTAATGACTTCGAGTAATAAAAAGTGGGGCGTGACAGGAACTGCATTTCCTTTTCACTTTCCATTAAGCTACGTTTGGTTGGAAGATTTGATACGGAAAATAAAAATAGAAAGAAAAGGAGAAAGAATTGATAGAATTTGAATTACAAGTTATGCTTGGTTTAGTTGAAAATAAAAACACAAAAAAATAAAAAGTAAGATTATATTTTCTTCTCACTTTCTTTTCCTTTAATTCTCTATTAGAACCAAACAAAAAGGAGAACGGGGGAGGGTGCTGTGACCATCAAAATGGGGCCGTTTTGTTTATTTAAAAAAAAAATAAACAAACAAACAAACAAATGAAACCCACGCAGAGGGGTGGGTGCTGTGAGGTACTAGACAGCATTGGTGTTGTGCATCTGAAACGTCGTAGTTTTACGAATATTTTTGAACTCTGTGCTTAAATCAACTCCGTTGTTTCCTCTGGCCTTCTTTAAATTAAACAAATATGTTCACTTTCATTTTCCAATTATCAATGCCAACTGGATTTTATGTTCTAAATTCTTTAAATAATGTAATTAGATAGTTGGGTAAATTGAGATTAACGCAATGGGTTGGATATTTTTCAAGTTCAAGTTAACGTAATAAGTCCCATTCTGATAATTCAAATCATTCATGTATATTATTCATAAAAAAAAAATTGAGTCAATCTAATAATCGTAATCATTTTTTTTATTGTGTTTGTCTCTAAAGAAATAGATGACAAGTATGTTTTTAAAAATAAACTGTTCATTTTAATACAATAAAATGAAAATATTACGATTATTGGATCAGTATAATTTTTTTTATAGATAAGATATACAGAATGTTTTACAAAATGAACAGTTTAAAGCATCAAAATGGAATCCTAATTGCGTCCCATGGGTCTCTCAAGTTTATATTTGAATTTGAAAGAAACTCAATCCTCATGAAAGTAAAAGTGAAACTAAAACGTAATTAAAATTTATCCTGAAAGTAAACTTAGGGTGTAGATTTAAAGTTTATTGTGAGTTTTGTGTAAAATAATTTTTTTTACCTATTTAAATTTTGGATTATATTTCGGATATGTGGCACAAATTTTTGGATATGTGGCACAACTGTAATCTATTAAGGAAGAGTTTTGAAATATTTGTAAAATTACACATTTTAGACGCACAGCACCAATGCTGTCTACTACCTCATAGCACCCAATTGATTCTTAAAAAATATATTATATTATCGTAATTGATTATAGCTAAAAATATTGGTCGTATGCTATTATTACAATTTCCTGAGTGGTCTGAGGATTTAAATGAATGGAATAAAGAAATACATGTGTAAATGCACCTATAATGTTGTTCAATTATCAAAAATGGAATTTTCGAAAAATTGGTTAATAGACAGTATTCAAATAAAGATGCTATTTCCTTTCTGTTTGAAACCTTGGCACAGATCCAAGCTGTGGTCCTCTCATATAGATCGAATCAAAAAGAAAGGACAAAAAGATGATTTGAGCCACCGTTTTACTATAGTGTAATTTTTAGGCTTAGGTTGATTTTAGGAAAAAAATTTGTCTCAAAATCAATTTTTTGTTAAATTTTTTTTTAGGATAAATTGCACTGATAATTTTTATATTTTGTCTTTATGTTTTTGGTTCATGTAATTTTAACTAACTCTATTTGATATAATTTTGACTTTGTCCTAATTTGATTTAATTCATTATAATTGTTAATTGTTTTTAATGAAAAATATGCATATAAGCGATATGTGTCACGTTTTAAGAGCAAATTTATAAACTTTATCAAGTTACTAAGTTAACATCAACCAACTCATTTGGCACGTTGGTTTTAGGACCAAAAAGACAAAAATAGTCATAAAATGACAAAATATGTTAAAAAGTCAGTAAGACAAAATGTCACATTTAAATTATAATCATTTTACTTTTTCTCTCACAAAAGTTAAAATAATCAAAAAATCTAACCTAAACAAGACCTTTTATCTCAGGCTAAAATAAACAAAAAGTTAAAAAGCTAACCTACTTCTTAAACGAATAATTATTTTTCATCAAAAATCTAACGTCATTTTCAATTAGAACAAATTGACATAAAAAAAGTAAAATTAAAGATCAAAATTTACCCTAAATTTACCCTAAAGAACAAATTTACCCCAATTTTAGTTTTTTGTGTTAATTTGGTTCAATTGATAATGACGTTTAACTTAGTTTTTACTAAATTTTTTAAATATTTTAAGCAAATTATTTAATTTTTAGATATACCTAACATAAATACACTTAAAAAGTATAATATTTGCAGAAAAAAATCTTTAAAAAATCCACTAAATATCAAAAATACAAAAATACAAAAAACAATGAAAATTCAATACATTTTTTGTATTCTTGTGTATTTATTGATTTTTAAAATATTGTTTTGCAAATATTTTACTTTTTAAATACATCTAACTAAGGTACATCTAAAAAAATGTAAAAAAATTGTTTAACATTTTAAAAATATTCACTAAAAATATATATATATATACGAAAAACGAAAAACTCAATCAAAAAATTAAATTCAAAAAATTAAAATCAAACACATTGGTTAAGATTTTTGATGAAAAATAATTACTAAGTTAGTTGATGTTAACTCAATAAATTGATAAAGTTTATAAATTTGCTCTTAAAACGTGACACATGTCGCTTATATGCGCATTTTTTATAAAAATATATATATATATTTAACAATTATAATGAATTGAATCAAGTTGGGACAAAGTCAAAATTATAGAGTTAGATCGTATCAATTAAAATTACATGAACCAAAAACACAAAGACAAAATATAAGAACTATTGGTGCAATTTACCCTAAATATTTTTGGGCAAATTACACCGATGGTCTCTATATTTAACGTCCGTGTCATTTTAGCCCTTACACTTTCAATTGACTTAACTTTAACACTTAATTTTAGATTTTATTTCAATTTGGTCCAATTGACAATATGGTTAGTGGTTTTTTTAAAAAGTATCACTAAATTGATTGAAATTAACTAACTGAGTTGAGTAAATTTATAAATTTACCTTTAAAAATATAACACAGGACATTTATCTGTATATTTTTCATAAAAAAGATACTAAGAATTGTAATCAATTGGACCAAATTAAAACAAAATCATAAATTCAGTGTCAAAATCAAGTCAATTGAAATTACAAGGACTAAAAAGACATAAAAACCAAAATATAGGGACTATCATTGTAATTTGTCAAAAAATTTGATTTTGAGACATAAAAATATAATATATATATATATATTTACTTCTCAAAAGCGGTTTGTTTTAATTTTTATTTTTTTAAAAACAAAACGGTCCGTTTTGGCCGTGACAGCACCCAGCCCACTCTTAACAAGGAGTGAGATTGCATTTCATTTCTCTTTTCACTTTTCTTATCAAATCTTCCAATCAAACACAGTCAAAAAAATTGGATGCATACAACTTCATAATCCACTGAACAAAGAAATAATTGAAGGTTGAAAACGAACACTCCTTGATCTAGTCCATCTTAATCAACTATCAAGAATCAAGAATTACAAGCAAAACTCTGTACGGTTTGTATGCTCTATTTATTTATCTTTTTCACACTTAGAGAGAAAAAGACGAGAGAGTTAAATCAGATTTGAATTGTTTTTCACGCAAGTAATAGAATTTGGCTGCCTTGGACTGCTGAACAAATCGCAAAAATGTTTCTAAATTTACCAATACAAGATAGGAAATAGCCAGGTTCGGTGCAGATTGGGCTAAATTGTAAACAGAAGAAATTGGAATTGCAGAAAAAATAAGGACAATGGAAACTAAAAAGGAATTATTGGAGACTCAAATCATGTGAAAAGAATTATATATTATTTGTTATTAATTTACCACTTGTAATTTCATACATGTAAACTCTTATTTTGGTTGGACTTTCAAAATTTATGACAAAATATGGTGCTGTGTCAATCGAGCAGGTTACATTATGACTCCATGAATGATCGAAGAACAAATCCAAAGACGGAAAATCTGAAGCACAAACCTGCATCAGCTCCTTCAGACATCCGGTTTAGCGAAGGATAAGTCTCCTTCTTTTCCAAATGCAACAGCGTTCTTAGAAAGGCTGAAAGTCCCATCACAATTGATTTTGCTAGTCCCTTCAAAGAAGAGTTGACCAATGGTTGATACCTTCACTGGGACCGACCATCAATTTCAGAACCGGTAGTCCTTCCATGGCCTGCTCATGCTCAGATAAAGCTTCTTTAGTCATTAATATCCGAAAACATAAACATTGTTATGTTGTTTTCAATATCAAATCTCAGCATTTTCGGAAGGTGGCGCTAGAATAACACAAGGGTTATTATTGCAAGTAATCAATAAAATTGAGTAACACAAAAACATATCAAAGAAAAAGGGAGTTTACTAATGTTCTCATCCCACCATTGCCGGCAGCAAGTCAACCTTCGCTATTATCCTTCCTTTCTATCTTCTTTTCTTCATTCTTCATCTGTAAACCCTGCACATCGATCGGAATAAATGTTGAAATAAAATTGCGATTTTGATAGCATTCCCTAGATTACCAACAACTCACATCAACAACTACAATCACTATTTATGCTTATTTGCTATCAGTGATATGATTTTTATGTACTAATCATATTTATCAAATGAAAAGATACAATCACCTGTTGTTTCTTCAGAGTTCTCAAATAAAATCTTGTCTGTCTCAGGCGACCAACCGTCTTTGTGGTAGTCTTGATGGATATCATAATAATGATGGCATAGAAAGTATGAGCCTGTTCTTACATGATATTCGGATAAATCTCCAACATTCATGACATTGTGATGAGAAGGATGGGCATTGTGGTGTTGAATGCCTTTCTCTTCACACTCATCATACACAATCTGGACTCCAACTTCCTTTACCTGAAAAATGTCATCAAAAGTCGCAGAGAGATTCATTTTATCGCCACCTTCCATCAAAAGATGCCCAATTTCCCAATGGCTAAACCATATCATACTGTTGTCATCGGGAATGCCTCTGAACATTGGGCTGTAGTTCCACCTCGCACCTTTGGTCTTATTGTTGATTTTAATATGTTCAGATTGATAGCTTTCAAGGCTTATATCATTGGCAAATGCATAGACAATATATACGTTCAAGGCTACAATCTTGAGATTAAGGACTAAAGGCACATTAAATGATATCGAGGAGCCCTTTCTCTTATTGCTACACCACCTGGCACCTCATTCCGAGAACAAATATGCTATATATACCACATTCATACAGTCCCTGTGCCATGGTATTCAAAATAACATTAACGATTAATTATGCAAACAACTATATATACACATATACATACATAAACACACACACACACACACACACACAGAGCACCTGAAGTGGACCCTTCTTTCTTGTGAATGTCATGTTGTTCAGCAATTCCACCTCAAGGCTTCCCATGGATTCCAAATCAACTAGGCCCAATTTGTTAATCATTTCTGCACCAAAGATTTCCAATAGGCTCTAACTTGAACATCCCTGAACCTCAACTAGTTTTTCGCAATTCCTTGAGAACAAAAACAGAGATCTTAACAAGTTAGGAAGATTTGTTACCATTCCCATGAGCTACATCCTTCTATATTCAACATTCCTAAACTCATTGGAAGTTCTGGCGTTGATTGGAGCCTAGTGCAACCAGATAACTTGAGTGCATGGAGCACATTAAGACCTTTGATGCTCTCCGGTAGGCTAGAAATTGGATTCTCAATAAGATTCAAATCTTGCAACACAGATAAGCTACCAAGACTTTTCATAAGATCATCATTTGACAGATTGCAATTTGAAAGGCTTAAGCTTACTAATGAGCCTGGTAAAGAAGCTAATGGAAAATAGATGGATTCTGTTTTTTCTTGGTTTCAATACCCAAGACCGTAAGAGAACTCCATGATTTATCCTCACTAGTGGTAGTCGCTATTCTATTTATGGCGTTCCATCTGCGTGAGCACTGTTAAATATTTCATCTTTCCCAACTCAGGCAACTGATCAAGCTTTGAGCAACCAGAGAGAATGAGTTTTTCAAGGGATGTAAGATGACCAATTTTGCTTGGAAGCTTCTCAAGATTTTTGCAACCTTTTAGATTCAAGAAAACAAGCCTCCCTAATTTCCCTATTGATTCATGAACCTCTACCAAGTTTATGCAATCCTTAAGGATCAAATTCTCAAGATTAGGGAGTCCGTTGAAGTTAGGGGTATTGGTGAGGCCATAGGAATGACTGAGATTGAGGAATTTCAATAATCCCAGCAACTGTAATAAAAATACAAAAATAGTTTACAGAATTCATATGTTGGTCCTGAAAATAAAAGATCAGTAGAAGAAAAAAATATAAAAATAAATAAATAATAATTAATCATACCTTGGTCCCCTTCCAAACTTGTTCCAACCTACTATTGCACAAGTCAAGAGCAATTAGGCTCTCTATAGAAAAATCACTCGGTATGGATTTTAGAGGAAATCCATGCCAACACAACCATCTTAATCTTTTAGGGAAGTCCCGGTACCCTCTCATGGTTTCTACATAATTGAGCTGCAGCAATCTAAGTTTGTGCATCCTTGCAAATGCATCAGTTTCCAACTCAACCTGATTTGAATTTCTTACACCAATGTTTATCGGGTGCCAGGAGAAGAAACCAAAACAATGTCGTTTCAGTGAGTTGCCTTGGTCTGCAAGCAATGATTTGTTACTAGGTTCTTCAAAGCGGGGTCGTTTTGCATTATTAACACCAAAGCTTGTCATGGAACAATTATATTCCCCTAACACATGCATGTCAAGGAAAAGACCTTCAATTGAATCTGTTCCCTGATAAGATAAAACATCTTGAATAAGAAAAGAACATCCATGAACCCAAAAAAAAATTAAATAGGTGAAAGAGTAGTATGTTTCTCACGCTTTATCTCTCAAAACGTTAAAGGAATCATTGTTGTGCCATAATCTGCTGCGTTTACGGCTCCTTGGGTGATTCTTGGCGAACAATTTCTCTTCCCATGTCTCAAGCAAGTGGTGCATCATCAATTTGTTTTGATAATTAATCGTTAAGAGACATCTGTCAATGAGATTTTGAATCCCAACTGTTGGGTAGAAACCACATTCATCTAGGATTCCAATAGTGAAATCTTTGCCCTTTCCAATAAAGAAGCAAGAAATATGAAGGAATAGATTTTGGTCATGGTCATCTTGTAAAGAATCATAGCTTATTTTCAGCTTTTTTAGAATTTGAGAATCGTGAATAGCGCCAATTTTGGTATTGCGTTTTCCCATATATTTAAGCTTTTCCCAGATAGAGAAGAACCCAAAACTTGAAGAGCTAAAGGAAGGCCTCCACAGTGTTGTACTACCCTTTTTGAATGCTCAACATAACAATCAATGGGATGGTCTTGTCCAAAGGCATGCCAACTGAAAAGCTCTAATGATTCATCATCATCAAATCTCTCCACCTTATGCATCATATAAACTTCATTAGCCTTTAAAAGTTGCTTGTGCACGGTGGTTAAGATAATTTTACTTCTGGATGAAACCAATTGCATTCCAATTATTGCATCAAACTGGTCCCGCTGATCCACATCATCAAGAACTACAAGAACTCTTTTGCAACCAATGGCATCTTTAATCTTAATGATTCCTTCATCAACACTACTTATTTTTTCCTTTTTCCTTTTTAAAATGTCCGAAAGAAGCTGCCTTTGTAAACGAATTAAACCATTGGATCGTTCTGAAATTTCTCTAACATTTGCAAGAAAGCTGCTAGCTTCAAATCTTTCAAAATTCAAATTATAAACAAATTTGGAAATGGTTGTTTTCCCTATTCCACCCATTCCATAAATCACTGCTATGCCAACATCAGTTGATTCATCCTGTAACCACGAACTAACGTTTTTGACTCGGGATCCTATTCCAATTAAGTATGGGGCAACATTTAAGACTGTGCGGTTCAACTTATCCCCAATCACTTTGACAATTTTTTGGATAAATTTTGCCTCATGCCTACAAGTTGCAGATAAGTGGAAAGTAAAGCACGATAAGCATGCCGTGACTTAAAATAATACTAAACTACTTGCATAAATAATGGAAAATACCAAATAGTTTGTCCAAAGCTTGATAAGAAAATGCGATTACACAAAATGTGTGGTTGTGCAAGATAATTTTGAATTAAAGAATAGGCTAGCCAAGCAAGGAACGTTATAGAAAAAGCATAATAGGATTTCTCTGCTCGCTTAATTGTTGTGCTATTTTGGGGAAGACTTCAACAATCAGGAGAGAGAGAGAGAGAGAGAGAGAGAGAGAGAGAAGAAGAAGAAGAAGAAGAAGAAGAAGAAGAAGACGACTCCACTACAAATTAAATACACAACTGCCCACCAAAATAAATTGATATGCAATATTTATGCAAAATGGCTATTCCTAAAAACTTTTACCACCATGGCAACTATCATCACAATAATCAACTTCTACCAGCACATGTTTTTGTATAAAGTATATTAACATATATGTTGTTCACTTATATATGTTTGACAGTACCTCAGCCCCACTTTTTTGGTAGAGTGACTGATTCCGGTAACTCAAATCCACACAACCACAAACAAATCTGAGGTGGGATAGCACTCGCCACAGCACTAGGTGGCGAACTCTTATTAAAACTAAATAATGAATATTACAGTTTTTAATAACTCAAAAACAGTTTCATAATGCATTACCAAACGAAGTCTAAGTAATAAAGATATGAGGAAATTACCCATCAGCTTGATTCTGTAAGACCATCCCTGCTAGATCAGCAACTTCTCCAAGTGCCGCCCTCCACCCTTCCACCTTTTTCCTCAGATACTCCTTCTTCCTTTCATTAGTTTCCCCCATGAATCGCTCTTCGTGTCTACCAAATGCTTCTGCAAAACTCCCCATTTGTTTCCTAACTTGGGAAGGATCCACATCATAGAAGACGGGTAAAATTACATGTCCTGATGTCCTCTTGTGTTCAAGGATCATCACAAGTTCATCAAGGCACCATCTGGAAGAAGCATAGTCCTTGGAAAACACAATTATTGAACTCCTTGATTCTCTTATTGCATTGTCTAGTTCTGATTTAACATTTTCACCTCTCTCAATACCATCATTATCTCTAAATGTGCGAAAACCCGAACCTAATAATGCTGTGTAGAGGTGGTCAGTGAAGGCCTTGCGGGTGTCTTCGCCTCTGAAGCTCAAGAACACATGATAAGTGCATCGAGGCGGCGTGGAAGAGGAGGCCATTTGACTTTGGGCAAACCCTTATATGATATAACTGACGGAATGCTACATACAATTTCTCAAAGACGTAACTCTCTGAACCGCAAAATTAACCATGAAAACTACCAACCCAACTCAAAATGAACACAAGAACAAACAAATATCAACTAGAGCATCTCCAATCCTTCATTTTATTTTTTTTAATTATTTATTAAATTTGAGTAAAAAAAACTGGTTAAAAGCTTAATTTATAAGCATGGGAAGCTCCAATAGCTTTCCATCAAATTTAACTAAAAGCTTGATTTGGTGAAAAAATTGAATGCTCCAATCCTCACCTAGTTAAAAATTTCATCAAGCTTATCCCAGAAGCTTCTTTCATCAAATTTGGTGTGTTTTTGGCTTTGATTTGATGAAAAAATTGGTAAAAATTTAGCAACTGATGAATAATGACAGTGGGAAAGATGAGTTGTTTGTAATTGAAAGGTTACCTGTTTTTGCTGTTGGAAGGTCCCTAAGATTTGGATTGAGCGCTTTTTAGTTTGTGAGATCAAACAACGAGAGAATGAAGACCAAGCGGCATAAAAGTGAACAGTAAAATTTGTCTGGCGCAGCAAATTGGACATGGAATAAGTCAATCCAGTTTTGTCAAATTTATATTTAATGAAAATGATCGGTAGTTGGAATTTAAATTTTTCTGAAAATTTGAATTTGTGCTTTTCAGCTGTGCTTGGACGATTATTTGGACAAACGGTGTAACACTTGTCTATCACGATTATCATCTTTGTCAATTGTGATTGTCACTTTCTTTTCAGATGACCGGCCGAACAATCGGCAAGCCAAAATTAGAGCAAATTGGGCAAGCCAAAATTTAAAAGATGTAGCATTACTCTATATTTAATCATCAAAATTATTTAATTTGCAAGGCTATTTATATGTATTATTCATAAAAAAAATTATCTTAATTTAATAATCATATTTATCTCTTAAAATTGGATAACATGTATGTTTTTAAAATATACCGTATACTTTTTTGGAAACAAATATAATAAAATAAAAAGGCTATGGTTATTAGATTGACTTAATTTTTTTAGGTAAATTACATTGACACTCCCTGAGGTTTCTATTTAATACAAATCTCCTTTCACATTTGAAAAATTACACTTACCCCCCTCCCTCGTGAGATTAAAATGACATATTTCTCCCTTAGCCATTATAAAATAATAAAATAATACATGTATTTTGTTCATGTCATTTCAAGAAAAATAACAATAATCTTCTTTGGTTTAAGTCAACAAAAAATTGAGTTTTTTTATTTTTACTGAATTTTTTTAATATTTTAAGCAATTTTTTTATTTTTTAGATATACCTAATCTAGATATACTTAAGAAGTATAATATTTTGTGATTTTTTTTTTTTAAATTCACCAAATACAAATATATATATATATACAAAAAAAAATTCAATACATTATCTTATTTTGTTGTATTCAGTGTATTTTTTAAAAGTTTTTTGTACAACTTTTATACTTTTAAATGTATCTAGATTAAATTGATCCAATCAAGATATAATGGTGGAAATAAAAATGAAAAATCATATTCATATAATAAAATTTAAAATATATATATATATCATAAAAATATCGTGATAGTAATATGTTGTAAATATAAATCATGTTTATGAGTATTTTGTTTTAAAATGTGAGAGGGAGATTTATGATCTGGGATTGGGCCGGACAGATTTGGGCCGAACAAGGTTGGGCCGAGGTAGTGCGGCCCTATCCTGAAAGGATTTGCTCGGTTAAGGCAAGGTGTGGTTGGACCGAGCTACTTGGCTTCATGGTATAGAAGCCGGTCAAGTGAGATGTCCAGCTCCAGGCAAGGCGTAGGTGCTCTGCGGTTCACGAGTTTGCCCGACAGGAAGGCCGACGGTAAGCCAGCCTAAGTTGTCCCGAGCTCGGCTATGCCGGAATGCAACCGAGCTCGGTCCTCCTTGAGCTTGGCAATGAGAACACTTGGGCATAAAGTGTAGCATGGCAATTGATAGCCGAGATGGTGTAGCCCAGCTGCCGAGCTCCCAGTAGAGTGGGCTGGCAGTTAGGTTAGGTGATGTTCAGCAAGATTTGTGTTGACAGATGGGATAGCAATACCACATGTCGAGAGATCACTGGGAGTAGATTTGGGACGCAGAGGGTATATAAGCATGTCTGCGCCCCCCATACGAGCAAGGACATTTTTTGTAAGAAACATTACACTCTCCTCTCTCTCTCTCTCTCTCTCTCTCTCTCTATCCCATGGTGTGTGCTACCTTGATCGTCGGAGGGGTTTTCCGGCCATACACCGCCGGGTAGCTCACCGCTGTTGTCCTCGCAGGTGATCGGATAGAGACGGAGCTTGGAAGAAAGGAGTACGGGCTCGCCGGAATATTTGCTCCCCGTACAATTGGCGCCGTCTGTGGGAACTTTGCAGACAAAACCTTGTCTTCCAGGCTCATCTGATCGCCTTACATAGCGAACAACGATAAGATTCCGTTGTCCGCCATCGATGGAGTTACCCCGGAATCAGGCAGATGGAGAGAATGACATCCCGCCATCCCTCCAATGGCGAACCTGGAGACATTCCCAGGAGGACAGTCTGGAGACGCGCGAGATAAACGCGGAAGAAGTTATGGTCATTCATGGAGTCCAGACGGTCATCGGTGGCGGAGAGAATCACATGCGAGATGTCTGGAACACAAGCTCAGGGACCAGGACGCCGTCATCCGGCGAATGGCGGCAGAGATGGAGGAGCTGAAGCGGCATGTCAAAGAGAAGGGTGTAGCTGGAATGGGAGACCACAGTGAGCGCACCCAACCCCACCGTTCAGGCAGTCAGAGTCAGCGACACACTCCGTCCATTTCCATTACCAGAAGTTACAAGGTTGGTGATTCTAATGTGCGTGCAGAGAAGTCCAGCGCACAAGATAGCACTTACCAGCCCTCACGTCTGGCTACGACGTTGATGTACTCCTATTCCACTCGTTCAAAGGATTTGCGAGCAGTCTTGAAGGAACGGGCTCGCTGACGGGAGGCTCAGAGGGTGCCGGCGTTCTAGCGGTTATCCTATGGGGTTCACACCAGCGAGGAGGTCAGAATGCCTCTACCCCGCCTAGCAGCGCCACTCCTTCTAGATACAGACTTGGCGAGGCTGAGCGCCACCCCTTTTTCCCTGGAGATAGAAACAACGCCGCTTCTGGCAGGCTTCCACCAGCCTAAATTCACGCTCTACGATGGAAAAACCGATCCCTACAAGCATGTAAGCCATTTCCGACAGGTCATGGCCGGACATAGGCGGAATGACGCACTTATGTGCCTTATCTTCCCATCAAGTTTAGGCGAACTGGGCTTGAATTGGTTCAAGAGGTTGCCGGAGAGGAGCATAGAAAGGTGGCATCAATTGGCCGAAGCCTTTGTGACGCGCTTCAAAACCAATACAAAAACACCAAAGGAAGTTGACCACCTACTGAGTGTCAAGATGGAACCGAGCGACACATTAAAGGCATACAACTCCAGCTATTGGGTGACCTTCAACGAGATCTTGGATTGTCCAGTCAACCTGGCAATCACACAATACAAGCGTGGTCTCCCGGTCGGACATAAACTGCGAGACTTGCTTACCATGCACCAGCCGACATCCATGGACCAGCTCATACAACGCATCAATGAGCACATCTGAGTAGAGAATGATGCGTCAGCATCTACCACGAAGGTAACTCTGGTAGCAACAGACAAGAAATTGGCTGGAAAAGTGCATGCGGTCGGACAAGAGTCCAGCCGAACAAGTGACCGCGCTGAGGAATCGGACCGTGGCTCAAATCGAAAAAACCAGGGTAGGGGACGTCGGAATGACTGGGATGACTACCCCCAGGATGATATAGCCGATGCAAACAGAAGGTTGAAAGCAAGGACAGGCATCACCACGGTCTTTAAGATTCCAATCTATCGCATACTAAGTGAAATCCGTGACGAGGAGTATGTCCGGTTTCCTGTTAAGTTAGGCGACGGACAGAAGGGCTTCAATCCGAGGTACCGTTGCACGTTTCACCGGGAGCGAGGCCACCGGACAGAGGATTGTTTGCCTTTGAGGCAACACTTGGAAGAGCTAGTCGCAGCCGGACACTTGGACCTTTACATTGATGGGGGCATGAAGGCAAATCAAGCTCTGGTTGATCCTCGGGGAATGGATGACAGAGATGCGCCTCCACAAGGGGTTGTTAATGTCATCCATGGCATAGTGGAACCAGTGTGTGTATGCGAGCTCCGAGGCATGATCAAGAAGGCGGAACACATGAGGGAAGTTTTGTCGGTTCAGCCTGCGATCAAAAGAAGGAAGATCGAAGAGAAAAATGTGATCAGTTTCTCCTCGAGAGACCTAGAGCGCGTTCAGACGCCACACAACAATGCCCTAGTGGTTACACTCCGCGTCAAAGAATTTGATGTCAAACGGATCTTGATCGATCAGGGAAGCTCGGTCGAGATCATGTACTACAACGCTTTCAAACAGCTCAAGCTCCGTGATACAAACTTAGCTCCGGCAACTTCACCACTGGTTGGTTTCAACTCGCAACCGGAGTGGCCTTTGGGAAAGATTTTCCTGCCGGTCAAAGCGGGCTTCGTGGTCAAGCAAGTGGAGTTCTAGGTGTTGTAGGTGCCATCTACTTATAATTTGATCCTTGGAAGGGGATGGCTTCACGCTATGCAAGCCGTGGTGTCGACCTACCATCAAGTGATGAGATTCCCCTCGGCTATGGGGGCAATCGAGGAGATTTGGGGCGATCAAGTCATGTCGAAGCAATGCTTCGTGGCAGTCAACAGGAGCCGAGCTGCCAAAGGCTTTGTCCAAATGATAGAGGGACTGGAAGACCAGGGAATCCTTGATGATGTGGGCATTAGGGCCGAGGATAAAGCGGTTGAGGAATTGGTGGAGGTGGGAATTGATACTGAGCATTCGGACAAGTTCTTCTTGCTCGGCTCAAGCCTTACAGCCCAGGAAAGGACCGAGATGGTTGAGTTTTTGATGGCCAACATCGAAGTCTTTGCATGGTCGCCTTACGACATGCCCGGTCTCGATCCGAGTTTTATATGCCATCATCTCAATGTCTTCCCCGGAGCTAAGCCGGTCATCCAGCGAACAAGGAGATCGGCGTTGCATCATGCCGAGGTAGTTACAGAGGAAGTAAAGAACTTGCTTGAGGCGCGAGCAATTCAGGAAGTGCACTACCCTCGGTGGATTTCGAACACCGTTGTGGTGCCCAAGAAGAATGGGACGTGGCGAGTTTGCGTCGACTACAAGACCGTCAACCGAGCTTGTCCGAAAAACAACTTCCCTCTGCCTAGAATAGACCAGCTTGTGGACTTGACGGCTGGACATAACAGGCTCAGTTTCTTGGACGCCTACCGCGGCTACCATCAGATTGCCATGCATGGGCCCGACCGAGAGATCACCTCATTCACTACACCAAGGGGACTCTTCTGCTACCGAGTCATGCCTTTTGGTTTGAAGAACGCCGAGGCAACTTTTCAAAGGATGGTGACCAAGATGTTCGCACCTCTGCTAGGTCAGACAATGGAGGCTTATATTGATGATATGGTGGTTAAGAACTAGCATCAAGCAGACCATTTGTCCGACTTGGCCGAGATGTTCGCCATTCTCAAAAAGTACAAGCTACGCCTGAATGCGTCTAAGTGTGCCTTCGGCGTGGGATCCGGAAAATTTTTGGGTTTCCTAGTCACAAACCAAGGTATCAAAGCAGACCCTACACAAATCCGAGCCGTGCAAGAGTTACAACAGCCCAACTCGGCCAAAGACGTGCAGCATCTAGCCGGAATGGTCGCCGCGCTTAATCGTTTTATAAGCCGATCATCAGATCATTGCCACCATTTCTTTCAAGCCTTGAAATCAAAGTTCTCATGGGATGAGGAGTGTGACCGGGCTTTGGCTGAGCTCAAGGAGTATTTGTCTTCAGCGCCACTATTGGTAACACCGAAGCCCGGCGAGGAACTCTACCTTTACCTAGCCGTTTCACAGCATGCAATCAGTGCGGTGCTTGTCCGAGCTGAAGGAATCAAGCACCTCCCTATCTTCTACGTCAGTAAAACCTTGCTACTGGCAAAGTCGAGATACTTGCTGCTGGAGAAACTTGCGTTGGCATTGACGATGTCTTCGAGGAAGTTGGCGCACTATTTCCATGCTCATACCATCATTGTCTTGACCGAGTTCCCCCTCAAAGCTTTGTTCGAGCGGGCAGACTTCTCCGGTTGAATTCTTAAGTGGGCAGTCGAATTGGGACAGTTTGATGTAAAGTTCTAGCCGTGCACTGCCATAAAAGCCCAAACTCTGTCCGACTTCGTTGCTGAATTTTCACCTGGAATTCATCCGGTATGCCTGGTCGATATTGCCGCAGCATATGGAAAGGTGAATACAAGCCCAACCGAAATACAACAGCTTGGCGGCGTTAGCAACACGGAACTTACACGCCCCGCCGAAGCGCCTTTAGCTACTACGATACCACAGCCCGGCGATGCGACGACGGAGTTGGGTATCACCGACCAACCTGATTTGTCCGGTACCGTATCACCGAGGGGGGAAGAAGTGGAACCGATCACAACAAAGCCTGCGGCCGGCATAATACCGCAACCTGGCGATTCGCCTACGGACTTTGGCATTATGGATCAACTTGCTGAGTCCGGTGTCGAATCGCAAAAGCGGGCTGAAGTGGAACCGCTCAGCACAGAGTTCGAAATCGAATAGCCGAGCAACCATAATCCCATCAACCCTCAGGCCTCCCAGGACCCATCAGAATGTTGGAAGCTGTTTGTGGGGGAGATATGGAAACTTTTTGTTGATGGAGCATCGAACCGTCACAGTGCCGGGCTGGGTATTGTTCTGATTTCATCGGACGGACTGACTATCGAACATTCTATCACCCTTGGCTTCCCAGCATCCAACAATGAGGCCGAGTACGAGGCGCTTTTGGCCGGGCTCAAGAGCGCGCTTCAGATGCAAGCATCCGAGCTAATGGTATACAGTGATTCCCAGCTTGTGGTTAACCAAGTTTCTGGGATTTACGAAGCAAAGGATGACCGAATGATGAAGTACCAATCTCTGGTCAGGAACCACATCAAGCGATTTCAGGCGATCAGGGTCCAACAGATTGGCCGAGAAGAAAACGGCGAGGCAGATGAGTTGGCAGGCCTTGCTTCCATGGTCGATAGCACATCTCCTAACCCTCTTTTGATTGAATTCCTTTTGAGACCTAGCATTAAGGAAACCGGGCAGACGGAAGTACTCTGCGCTGAGCTAGGTCCTTCTTGGATGGACCCTATCATCCTTTTTCTCAGAGAACGGACCCTTGCAGCCAACAAGAAGGAAGCACATAAAGTGTGGGTGAAGTCAGAGCGGTTTTGGCTCTCTCCATCCGGTGCTTTATACAAGAAGTCTTTTACCGGTCCCTACTTGAAGTGTGTGCACCCAAGCAGCGTGGAGGCCTTCCTGTACGAAATTCACGAAGGCATCTGTGGCAGTCATATAGGGGGCAGGTCCTTGGCCTACCGAGCTATTTTGCAAGGCTACTGGTGGCCATGCATGCAGGCCGACGCACAAAAGTATGTTCGTAAGTGTAAGAAGTGCCAGAAGTTTGCTCATCAGATCCACCAGCCGGCCAGGGAACTCCTTCCCCTCACCAGCCCTTGGCCCTTTGCAATGTGAGGGCTAGATATAGTGGGGCCGCTCCTAACAGCACCAGGAAATCGGAAGTTCTTCATCGCGGCCACAGACTACTTCACCAAATGGGTTAAAGCGGAGCCTTTGGCAACAATCAAAAAGAAAGACGTGAAGCAGTTTGTCTAGCAGAATGTGGTCACGCGGTTTGGCGTCCCCAAAATTCTGATCTCTGATAACGGCACCCAGTTTGATGGTCGCCTATTCAGAGGGTTTTGTGAAGATTTACAGATTGAATTCTACAACTCTACTCCGGCTTACCTGCAGTCTAATGGTCAGGCCGAGGCATCAAACAGAACCATACTTGATGGATTGAAGAAACGGTTGGAGAAGTCAAAGGGAAAGTGGGCTGAGGAACTCCCCAATGTTCTTTGGGCATACCGAACAACCCCTCGGCGGTCTATCGGGGAAACTCCATTTGCTTTGGCTTATGGCATGGAGGCGGTCATACTTTTGGAAGTTGCCATGCCCACCCTCAGAAGCGAAAGTTTTGAGCTCGAGCTGAATGCCGAGGCCATTACCCTAGAACTGGATCTAGTGAAAGAGCGTCGCGAAAAGGCTCTCATCCACGTGGCCGCCTATCAACAAGAGCTGTCAAGGAAATACAACAAAACGGTGCACCCCAGACCGTTCAAAGAAGATGATTGGGTCTTGAGGAAAGTCATGGGCAATACCCTGGTACCAGGTGAAGGCAAGCTAGGGGCAAATTGGGAAGGACCCTACAAGATAACCGGTCTGGCGGGTAAGGGGGCATACCACTTGGAGGACTTGGATGGTAGAGGAATACCCCGACCATGGAATGCGGCCAACCTCAAACTGTATTATTTCTAGCTTTTTTTTTCTTTTTCTGCAAAGGAATTTTTTGCCTTATACTTCAGAATATAACATTCTTTTTGTCAATATATAGAAGTGTTTCTTCTTTGCTTTAGCATTCAAATTGTTGTTTTGAAGTAAAAACCGAGATGATGTACTCCAGTCATTGGAGTCGATGATTTGCTCAGCTTCAAAGATAAAACTGAGATGATTTACTCCGGTTGAATGAGTTGATGTTTTGTTCAACTTAGGTATTCTCAACCGAGATGTTTACTCCGGTTGAAGGAGTTGATGTTTTGTTCAACTCTTAGAGTCCAATCGAGATGTTTACTCCTATTGAACGAGTTGATGTTTTGTTCAACTTAGGTATTCTTAACCGAGATGTTTACTCCGGTTGAAGGAGTTGATGTTTTGTTCAACTCTCAGATTCCAACCGAGATGTTTACTCCGGTTGAACGAGTTGATGTTTTGTTCAACTTAGGTATTTTCAACTGAGATGTTTACTCCGGTTGGAGGAGTTGATGTCTTGTTCAACTTAGGTATTCTCGACCGAGATGTTTACTCCGGTTGAAAGAGTTGATGTTTTGTTCAACTTAGGTATTCTCAACCGAGATGTTTACTCTGGTTGAAGGAGTTAATGTTTTGTTCAACTCTCAGATTCCAACCGAGATGGTTTATTCCGGTTGAAGGAGTTGAAGATTTGTTCAACTACGTGATTCAAACCAAGATGAGTTAATTAATGTGGTTTGTCTTGCCGCGGTATTTTGTTCGGCTGAAGTTATGAGACTTAAGGACCGTGCAAACACTTGATGAAATTTAGCTTTTTCATTGATTGAAAATAAGTACAAGAGGTGGGGCAGACAGCCCGGTTACATGTGCAAAGCAAAAAGCAAAGGAAAAGAAAGCTAAGCTAAGGGGGAAAGGTTGGTAAATTCGTCATCAGCTGCCTCCAGGTTGACCGATGGTGTTTGCTCCTTGACACCGGGCTGCTCCTGGCTACTTTCTTCCTCGACATTTGCCTCGGTTTCTTTGGCGAGTTCTTCCTCGGCTTCAGCCTACAACGCGTTGAAGACATCGTTGGCATATGGCACGAGGTACACCGGTAGGAAGGCAGTTGGCGGGGAGGCAAATATGTCGGTCTCGGGACCTTGGCTGAGCTGGTCGCAGGCAGACTTCCAACCACCTTTAAAGTAGATGTCTTGGGTGGCAAAGACTTGCTTTTTGTAGCTGTCTTCAGCCTCCTTAAAGCCGGCATTGTTGGCGTATTCGCACTCCTTCTCCCTTGACTTTTTGAGTGCATCCAGCTCGGCCTGGAGCTCATCTCTCCTCTTCTCGGCGTCGCCAAGCTGGCCGAGCAACTTGGTGTTGTCAGCGTTAGCAATCTGCAGTGAAGCCTTTGCTCGGCCGAGCTCGGTTTGAAAACTTTCGACTTGGCTGGCAGTGTCATTTGCCTTCTGCCGCAGTTGATGAATTCTTTCCATGACCAAGTGTTGCTTCTGGATGGCCTGCAAGAAAAAAGATTGATCAGAAGAGGAGACCGTGCAAACACTTGTGAAAACTTAAGTAGAAGTTTGGTTCTTACCCTGGTCATGGACTTCACAACCGACTTCACCAATCGGGTGTCGGGAACATGGTCGCTGCCGACCACATCGCTCGGTAGGAGAAGGGCCTTGGAGAGGTCAAAGGCGAGAAGGTGTTCTCTGTCGCCCTTCACCAAAGCTGTGGCTGGGATCTCTTTACCCTAGTGTTTGAGCTACGGCCTCCATGTCGGCGTCGGGTCAACGGTGACGGCGGGTTGCTTTGCTCGGTGGTAAAGGCAACCAGGCCGCGGTGATCAGTGGACCGAGAGCGTGATGATGCTCGGTATCTCGATTGAAGTTGTTGTGAGGAGGTTCTTGATACGGCTTCGTTTTGCCATCTCCTGTTCTTCGGTCAACCGGATTAGCAGCACGTCTGGTAGAGTTGGGTCTGGAAGAGGTGATGGAGCACGAAGAAAGTCTGTAACTTTGCTCCGGCGTGGAGCTGAATATCTATAAGTTGGAGTGTAGCCGAGCAGCTCGTTGCAATCCCGATGGTGGTGGCGGAGCACGGTCCGGATGGCTTCTACGTTGGGATATTGGTAGTTGGCTTGCAAGGCTTGGATTGCTGCAAAGGAAAACAGAAAAACGTTAAGTACAAATTAGTGAAGAGAAACAAAGCAACCGGGCAAGTTAGCACGGCTTAGATGTCTCGTCGAAATTCTTGCTAATTGACTAGCCCGGTATGTCGGCTGTTTCATAGTTGCCAGACACCCAGAAAAAGTCATCGTCGTGTAAGTCCTTATCTGGGGCCCCGGTCACTATTTTTTCTTTGCAAGGTCGAATTTTTAAATAATAGGCGAAGCCATCGCGGGTGTGCCCAAGGGTGTATTGTCGCAGTATCTCGGCTAAACCTAAGTTAGTGCCTAGCCGGTTGTTTAGCTCGTGGACGCCATTGATAATTCGGTAAGTGTTGGTTGATACTTGTGTGGGTGCAAGCCTGGTCCGGCGCAGGAATTCGGTCATCAATGGGTTGACCGGGAAGCGGAGGCCTCCTTCAATGATAGACAGCACGGTGAAGGGGCACTGGTCTAATCTGCCCCAAGGGGTTGTCTCAAACTCGGCGAGCTCTAAGTGAACATCGGCCGGGATACCGTACTCCTCCCGGAACGCGGCCAGGGCAGCCGGAGTGTCGACAAGGAAACGGAATTTCCCCATTTGTGGTCGACTAATTTAGCCCAGTTGAGGAGGTTTGGCACAGACTGGGGATTGATGGCTGCTCGGTCCTTGAGAGCCTCGGTAACGGTCTGTGGTCCCCTTGGACTCTGCAGGAAAAGGATGGCAAGTGTAAGTGGGAGTGCGGTCGCGCAAAACGAGCTTGACTTTAGCTCGGTCAGAAAGAGTGCCAAACCACCTCGGTTTAAAGGCTAACCAAGGAGCTCGGTCGCCCAAGCGGACCAGATGTTAGCCCGGTCGAGCGGCCAAGTCCTTTGGCTACCCCGGTTTCTACTAAGGTTGGGACAAATTGATTATTTGCCCGGTCCAATTGACTGTAAAATTGAAATGCCAACAGCGGTTTCTACTAAGGTGTGTGCTAACTTGATCGTCGGAGGGGTTTTCCGGCCACACACCGCCGGGTAGCTCACCGCTGTTGTCCTCGCAGGTGATCGGATAGAGATGGAGCTTGGAAGAAAGGAGTATGGCTCGCCGGAATATTTGCTCCCCATACAAAATGAAAGGTCACCATTAAGCTATATCATTGTGTTTGAAAATTTTATATAAAATTTATATTTGTATATCATCACTCAATAAGAATATGTTCGGGTAGAATTTAATGATGAAAAATTGTAAAATGTAGTTATGATGATAGAAAGAAGAAATGATAGGAAAAATAACAAGATGGTCATTTAGAAAATTTTAAGGCATGGTATCAGCAGGGGCCATTTGTAATTAGATTACAAATCTTAGGGAGAGGAATGTAATTTTTTAAATGTGAGGGAGATCTATATTAAATAGAAATCTCAGGGGGTGTCAATGTAATTTACCCTTTTTTTTTTTTTTTTTTTTATGAATCATATGTACAGAAAGCTATACCAAATAAACGATTTGAAAATAGAACCTGTGGTTGGTGTCACAAACCTTTCAAATTCAGATATTTAAACTTGAGAGAAGTCCAATTCAATTTTAATTTGGAGGATCCGGATTTGCTAAATTGAAAATCTAAGCTTTACTGTAAAATTGATTTATTATTATGAGGCTAATTTGGATTTACTTCAATAATCTAAATTATTCATCTTATACGATCAATTGAAAAAATTATTCATATAAAAAAACTAGTTGATCCAATTTCGATTGTCATATTATCTATGCCACGTACATGTTTTTAAGAATAGATGCTCTATTTTTATAATATATATGTGATTTGATCATGTAATTACTTATATCTAATCAATCTAATTTTTTGCATACATATTCTTCTCAATTTATCGTATAAGATGACCAGTTCAAATCCTACAATGCATGCAACTTCACTAGTGAAGTTGAGATTTTCAATTTTAGGCAATCTGAACTCCTATTGCTCATTTTAAATAAAATGAAAATTTAATAAATATTTTTTAAATATCATGTGATATTATTTACATGATATTTCCATGAAAAATCACATTCGCATTAAGTATATCATTAATTATCACCTAATTACTTACTAAGGTGAGTTACCATATCATACTTGTAAAAATTTTTGCTACGTAATTAGTCTGGAATACAACAGACATTTTCACATAATGCTTTAGAACTACTGAATAATATTTCCTTCATTTACAATCTAATGAGTTGATCTAATTGTTTAATACTAAATTTAAAAAAAAAATATATTAGTAAGACTCAATAGGCTAGTGATTGCGTTGAAAGTAAGATAATAGTTTATTGAGGTGAAAGTTAAGATAATAAAAATATTACAATATAAAAAAATATAGTGAGTGTAACATTATTGATGTTATTCCATTGAAGTAATAATGCTCATATGCCCCCAAAAAAATATTCTTCATATTTTATGTATTGTGGTACATGCATAATAATATTTCTTGAATATTAATAATATTTATATAAATTCATTGTATTTAATGAATAACTGTGCGATATGATTACAAATAAAAATTTTATGCAAAAAACCTCATTCCAAATTAATATGACAATGACTTTATTAAATTATTATTATGAATCAAAATAGCAAACGTTTTAATTTAAAATAAAAAATCTACAAAAAGCAACATCATTATCATTATGTATAAAGTTCAATTTAAAAATCAATAAAATATAGTAACTAAATATGATGGCCCTAGTGTTATTGTTATTGAAGTAGAAGACCTTAGAACTTTAGTATGGCTATTGTACATCTAAATAGTTTGAAATTTGAGTCTATGAAAGAACATACTAACCCAAAATTTGGAAGTTGAACTTGCTCAAAATGTGTATTAACCTTTTACCTATCTATAATTCTTCCCCATTTCCTATTTGTTATCAGCAGTTGTTAAATTAGCTCTTAAGAGCTAAAATTCCTAACCTCTCCCTTGCAAGCACATAAGTGCGGCCTCCATTGAGAATATCCACATTGTCGGGATATGGGGATTCCAATAGCCCATGTCTCTAACATCACTGCTAGTCAAGCAAACCAAACAAAACAAAGAAACCAAAATAAGGGTAGACGCAATAGCTATGAGGAATGCAGGGTAGCAATAGGAATAACATAAACACTGTTTACAGCACCAGTATTCCCAACTTCATTACAAGTCCCACGTTCCAACTATCCTAAGGCAACAAACCCATGTCAAATGAAAGTCCTATTGAACATCAGTAGAGCACAAGTAAAAATTGGGATACACAATCAAGGTCCGTTCCTTGCACCAGTGCACCTGCAAAAACAAAAGACGACATTCAATAAAAAACCAATTACACGAAAACAACTACACGCAAGGGAGAGAGAGAGAAAGAGAGAGAGAGAGATGCAAAAATGGGGAAAGACCTGGCATAGAAGAACATCAGCTAGCCTTTTCTGGTTAACGATATAGCAGCGAAGCTAACAGCAGGTAATACTTTGTAAGTAAAATCAATAAGAAAGAACATTAACATTATCATCAAAATTTAATATTTTTCCATCGAATCACCAAACCGTGTGCTGGTCATTAACTTCAGGAGCTCCAGATAATACTTGAATCATCTATATTTTCTACATGTAAATTTAGACCAAAGCAATACACAACCAAAAAAAACAGCAAATATACAATTCTCCTAGTTGATCAATAAACATCAAAGAAACATGTGCTAATGATTTACAAGGATCAGCACCACTTGATCAAAAGGTAAACACATCAGACCATCAAGGGTTCGCAACAACCTGCACAAAGGGAAATCCTTAACCATCATTATGGCTTTAACCTGAAAATTCCAATTACGGCTGTTTTATGCAGCATGTCAGCATCCAAAGAAATCCCCCCTCCCAATTAGAAGATATGGTTTGATTTTTCTATTTGGCATGCTAGCTAAGAAACACGGACACGGATACCACAACACAGATATGACATGGAATCCCCTATACGGCAATTTTAAAAAAATGCAGGACACGGCATGTGGGGGATACACACAAAATATATAATATCTATATAATAAGGTACAAAGGTTTTTGAAAATATGTTAGAGACAATTGTCCTACTAGGACATTTCAATGGTTCTGATTCATTTCTATATTTAAATGGACAACTGAGATGAAAATCTTATCTCTCACTCTACCTGAATTTCCCGCCCAAGAGCCACAAACTCTGCAACCACCCATCCTTATCTGTCGCACCTCACCTTTTCACATTTTAAATTTCAAAACACACCCATCCACTCTCTACAAAAAAGAGACCCACGCTCATTGAACTCCCTCACCTCACCCTTCCACATTTTAAATTTCAAAACACACCTATCCACTCCTTACAAAAAAGAGACCCATGCTTATCGAACTCTCCTCTTTTTTTTTCCTTTTAGTCTCACTCACAATTTTTAAATTTCAAAACACCCACGCTCATCCAACTCTCTCCCCTACTACTACTCTGCATCAATCAAATCTTCTAATTTTGTTTCTCTTTTTCAAATTCTTGTACCTTTTTTTCTTCTTTTTTGTGTGGTGGTTGGTGAGATTGGCAATGTTGTTGCGGAATTATGTCTATGTGATTACTGTTAATGAAGGTTAGACAATTTAAAGATCTGGATTTGTTTTGCTTTTTTTTTTTTTTTTCCCAGAGAGAGACAAAATGCAAATTTATGCATACAAGTTATGTGGCTGAGATGTTTTAGAATATTTGATCTTCATAAAATGGGTTTTGATTTTTGTTTGATTTATGAAATGGATTTAATTCCTTAATGAAAAATAAGTGTTGATTTTTTATAATTTTGAAAAAGTTTTTGAAATGGGTGTTGAAAATATATTTGTTTGGTCTAATTTTTCAGAAATTATTTTGAGATTGGTTTTTGTTTGTTATTATTCAACTTTTTTTTTCTCCATATTTTAGTCTTTTTTTTTTTTGTACAATTAAAAAAAGTAAAATACGAAAAAAAATTCATTAAAAAAAAATCCAAATAAAAATGCTCAGATTTTTGTTTGAGTTTTTTTTGTTGTTAGAATTTTTTAATATTTTAATTAATTTGTTTTACTTTTCAAATATATTTAGATTAGGTGCATTTAAAAAGTACAAAAAAATGAGTAAAATACAAAAATAAAAAATCATATACCTTTTTTTTTTCTTTTCTTTTTTGTGTGGTGGTTGGTGAGATTGGTAGTGTTGTTGTGGAATTATGTCCATGTGATTACTGTTAATGAAGGTTAGACAATTTAAAGATCTGGATTTGTTTTGCATTTTTTTTTTCTTTCTTTTTTTCAGAGAGACAAAGTGCAAATCTATGCATACAAGTTATGTGACTGAGATGTTTTAGAATATTTGATCTTCATAAAATGAGTTTTGATTTTAGTTTGATTTATGAAATAAATTTAATTCCTTAATAGAAAATGAGTGTTGATTTTTTATGATTTTGAAAAAGTTTTTGAAATGGGTGTTGAAAATATATTTGTTTGGTCTAATTTTTCAGAAATTATTTTGAGACTGGTTTTCGTTTGTTATTTCTCAACTTTTTTTTTTCCTCCATATTTTAGTCATTTTTTTGGGTACATTTTAGATATATCAAAATTAGATGCATTTAAAAAGTAAAATACGAAAAAAATTCATTAAAAAAAAAATCTAAATAAAAATGCACATATTTTTGTTTGAATTTTTTAATATTTTAGTCAATTTGTTTTACTTTTCAAATATATTTAGATTAGGTGCATTTAAAAAGTACAAAAAAAAAATGAGTAAAATATAAAAAAATCCAATAAAATAAATGAAAATACCTTTAAAACAATTTTTGAAAAATCAAACCAAACAATTTATTTTTGTCAAATTTATTTCTATTTTTTCAAAAAAATCAAAAAATAATTTAAAAAATCAAATCAAACCGCTATATCATGTATTATTTTTAATATACATTCAATAAAATTAATTATTTTTATAAAAAATATTAACTTTCATATTAGAATAATTTGAAGACATTTCATCATAAAATACTAATATTTAATTTTATAATTTTTTAATAAAAATTTTAAAAAATTTAATGAGCTAAATTTTTAATACATATAATAGCATTATAGTAGAAATTAAAATTTCCTCACAAAACCTAAGTAAATTTGAAAATTTTTTTGAAATGGGTGTTGAACTAAGGGACTCATCGCCACTTCTGCTCCGTGACTGTCTACCATCATTGAAAAGAAAAATCTTAACATCATGTTTTAATAATTTTATTTTGATTTATATTTTAATCTCATTATTAATTGCACCGTGCCTTCAGGCACCGGGCATACACTAGTATTTATTATATGTCATCATAGTTGTCAAATTGAGATTCGAGTCTTGAATCAAAATGGCCTTGTACCGAATCACAAATCGAATCGAATTGAACCGTGAATTGTAAAGATTTGGTCATTTTTTCCTAAATTACTTTAAAAAATATATCTACACACTTGAATGTTAAATATATCTTATGAACATAAAATATCTAGAATTAAATCAATGAAAACGTTGTTTTGAATGATAATCACGTAGTTTAATAAGTTAACAAATGTTCTTATTTGAGATCACCATCTTACTTTTTCCTTTTTTGAGATATTTCTTATCAACCATTCTTAATAAAAGACAGTAAACAAAAACAAACTCTCAATTTCCAAAGTAACAATAATTTGACAACGATATTGATATTTGAATAATAAGCATACATACTTTTCCAGGTAACAATGACCAAATAATAAGAAATAATTATTTAGAATCTTTTATTTTAAGGCATAAAATATTTTAATAGGTATAACTGACCCCACCTATGTAATATTCAACTATATTTAATTTAACAAAATAATAATAGATAATTTATGGTATAAATTACTTTAATCTTAAATATCTTTAAAAGATATATTATGATTTTTTTTTTTTAAATGAGAAGAAAGGTTAAAAACGTGTTGAGTCTGACTAAATCATATGTTACACGGACTCGGGTATGAATATCGGGTGCGGGTGCGTATCTAGGAGTCAGACACTTCAAAATTAAAAATTAAAAATTAAAAATTGAAGATACGTAGATATGGATCAAAATTTAAATACGGGGTATAGGGAATCGTTAAATAGTTTTTTTAAAAAATATATTTATTATATGAAGATGAATTTAAAAATAAAAATAAAAAAACTAAGGAATAACAGATTTTGTTAAAAAAAAAAATAACAAACAAAATATAAACAATAAATATAAATTATATAAATTATTTCAGATGTAAATTAAATAATATTATATATGATAAAATAAGTTATTTTCATTTTAGATATAAAAATTATATTATTTATGATATATTATTCAATTTTTTATGAGTGAATATATTATATAATATGAATAATATTATATATTATTATATTGATGTAATTCATATTATATAGTTGTCAAATCGGGATTCATATCGTGAATCGAAATCGCCTCGTACCGAATCGCGAATCGAATCGTGAATCGTAAAAATTCGGTTACTTTTTCTAAATTACTTAAAAACATATATCTACACATTTACATATTAAATATATCTTATGGATATAAAATATTTAGACTTAAATCAACAAAAATATTATTTTGAATGATAATCACGTAATTTAATAGGTAAGAAGTTAACAAAGATTCCTATGTAAAATCACCATCTTACCTTTTTATTTATTTTTTAGATATTTTTTATCAACCATTTTTAATAAAGATAATAACCAAATAGACAAACTATTAATTTCTAAAGTAAGAATAGTTAACAACGATATTGATAATTGGACAATAAGCATATATACTTTTCTAAGTAAGAGTGAGCAAATAATAAGAAAAAATTATTTAGAATATTTTATTTTAAAGCCTAAAACATTTTAAAAGGTATAACTGACCTCACACATGTAATATTTAAATTAATAAAATAGTAATAGATAATTCATAGTGTAACTTTAATCTTAAACATTTTTAGAAGATATATTACAATTTTTTGAAGAGGAAAAAAATGAGAAGAAATGTTAAAAATATGTTAGGTCCGACTAAATCTGATTGGATCCTATAAAAAACTCCATGATCACTAAAATAACAACAAATCATATATATATGTTGAGTATTTTTATATTAAATGCTATTAGAAGTTGTATTATGTCATTTTCACTAAAAAGATGAAAAAAATGAGTCAAAATATGTTGAACACAATAATTTCAAAAATTGCATGAATCGTAAAAAGTGAATCGAATCGGGAATCGATTGTGAATCGTACGATTCACTAGAGATTCACTTCCAAAACAGATTCACTCATAGATTCGTATCGATTTTGCAAAAATTGCGTATCGAATCGTGAATCGAATCGCGAATCGTAAGATTCTAATAACAGATAATATAAATGTAATCAAAAGGATAAGAAAAGAGAACAAAGAGATGACACAAAAAGGAGAGAGAGAGAGAGAGAAGAAGAAGAAGAAGAGGAGATCGAGATTGAGAGACGAGAGAGAACACAGAGAAGGAGATTGAGCGAAATCGAAGTCGGCGACCAATGTCTTCACCCTTTCGAATGGCGACCAGGTTGTTTCTTGCTCTCTTCTCTTTCATTTCTTTTGTCGTCGTTTCTAAAGAACCGTGTCCAAGAGAGAAAAGGAGAATCCGACACAGATCCCATAGCTACACCCGTGTCGTGTTGTGTCGACGCGGGTACTTCGCCCCAAAGTGCCGAGTCTGTGTAACATAGACTAAATTTGATTGGATCATATTAAAAACTCCATGATCACTAAAATAACAAAAAAATCTTGTATATATTTTGATTATTTTAGCATTGATCGCTATTAAAAATTGTATTATGTCATTTTTACTAAAACGATAGAGAAAAAAAGAGTTGAAAATATGTCGTATATGATAGTTTTAAGAATTACTTGAATCATAAAAGTGAATCGAATCGTGAATCGATTGTAAATTATGCAATTCACTAGAGATTCACTTCCAAAATAGATTCACCGATAGATTCGTATCGATTTTGTAAAAATTGCTAATCGTATCACGAATTGTATAGCGAATCGAATTGCGAATCGTAAGATTCTGATAACAAAGTATGTCATATATATAAATATATCATTCCAAAATAATAAATAAATGTAATATAACATTAATTTTTATAAATTGACATTATTTTTCTTTTATCATCGTATTCTATGTTATTTTGTTCAAACTTCTAATTAGTTTCATACGTGTCTAATCAATGGAAACGTGTGCTTATGCAATGGACATGTGTGTCCTCCAAGTATCCGAGTCTTTTTTTTTTAAAAAAAACAAGATGTGTCCAACACAAACACTCCGCCTTTTTAGAAGTATCCGACTAGTGTCAATGTCCGACACAAACACGCCACCTTTTAGAAGTACCCATGCTTCTTAGAACGCCAACTTCAGTCAATTTATTTTCTGTAACTTCTATAGCATCATACCCAATAGGCTGAATTTGTAGTGCATCCCCCTCATTACGACACAATGTGCACAAAATTACAACGCAATGTGATCAAAGTTACAACCCAATCACATTATGTCATAACTCTAATGACGGGGTGAATGGTAAATCAAATTTACAATACAACGTAGTTTTTGGTCATAACTTCACACACATCATGTTGTTTCTTCACACACACACTGTCATAACTGTAATGGGTGCGCATCTTTAGAGAAGTGTAAACTACGTACTGACCATTAACAATGTTAGTCCTGGAGCCTTTCAGTCTAGGTAGTTGTTCGGCAATTGCATTTGGACAAACACTTTTCTGTTGTAGTTCTCTCAGTTGTAATGGTTCTAGCCTTTAGGTTCTGGGGTGGTTCTTATATGAGATGAATCCACGTGTCCTGGACCTAAGCTGAGTGTATTGGGGTGGTGCAAACTTGATTACGTGGCATATTTAATGGATTCATCACTTGAGCCATGAAGTCACTGCTCGAGCCATCTGTTTGATCAGGCCAGATGGCAGAATAGTCGTATTCCCCATTTGAGCCATGAAGTGTTCTCTCGAGCGGTACAGGTCGATCAGGTCACCTTTTCCTTACACAATCTGAGGCAATTTTAGATCTAACTGACTGAATATTCTCTTTTAACACAAAAACCAGAGCTGAGCTCATGGAGGGTGAGAGAACTTGAAATCCCTGAAGAAATTGTGAGATCTATGCATCTAATGTGAAGAATTGAACACTGCCAAGGATGATTTCACTTCAAACCAATTACACTTCGATCTTGGAAGTCATTTGAAGGTTTTCGAAGGCTATTTGGGGATATTGCTAGTGGATTCCAGTGAGGTGGTTCAAGGTGTGGAAGATCAAGCTCCAGGAGTGATGAACATGGATTCAGCAAGATGTTCTTAAATTCAAAGTTACCCCAATCACATTTTGTCATAACTCTAATGACTCGGTGAGTCTTAAATCAAAGTTACAATCCGATGTGGCTTGGTCATAACTTCGAGTGCTTCATGTCACAACTGAAATGGGTGCACATAATGCGCATCTTTAGAGGGGTGCAAACTACAGACTGACCATGCCCAATAATATTGCAAACTCAAGAATGAGTATTCTCAACAACAGCATAAACACTTCCAAAATCATTTTTTCATTGATAGAACATCTATGTAAAAGACAATTTAATAAGCAGGAGAAATCAAGAGGCCCACTTCCATTTGTTTACCTTTGAATCCCAATTATTCACCATTTTGTTATCTGCTTTGCTGTCAGATCTACAAAAGCAAAGCTTTCCCAAATTCATTTTCTGCTTTTGATCTTTGGAGTACATCTAGTCTTGACAATTTAATCATACTTCACATCCTATGAAGATTTAAGCAATCCAACAAGAGAACTGAGTGACTTGAATCAGTACTTCACAGGTTATTTCCCCTAGGCTATGTTGGGGTGATATTCTCAAACTTCTTAAAATATATAACCCAATTCTGAGTACCAGCTCAGTGTTGACGCAGGACAGGTGTGGGGAATACTCCTACAAGTAGTGAGCCAAATATGAAATATGGAAGCAGGAAAAAAGTAAGCTTTGAGAACTGATTTTAATTAGTTTACAAAGAACTGAAAGGTTATTAAAATATATTTGCTTTTAGACTTTGTATAGGATAACAAAAATGTAGGTGTTTGGGGCTGTAATCAAGCAAGAATAGAATCAGTTTTAGAGCTATCCAGGGGCTGTGAATATACCATACCCAGGGAACAGTAAAAATAAGCTGATTTTGGGTGATTTTATGTGCTATGGTTGATAAGTTGAGGAAGAACGGAATAGGCTTATGATGTAGGGTTTAAAGGTGTGGTTTAAATGTGAAAAACAAGAGGATTCACATTTGGAGCTGAAGAAGAAGAAGAAGATGGTTGATAAGTTGAAGGAAAAAATAATGGGCTTGTGATGTAGGATTTACACCTGGTGCTAAAGATGAAGAAGATGATGAAGGAGAAGATGGGCTTGTGATGCAGGGTTTAAAGGTGTGGTCTAAAAGGTGGGAAAAAAAAAGAAAAAAAAAAAAAAAAGAGGATTCACATTTGTTGCTGAGGAAGAAGAAGATGGTTGATAAGTTGAAGGAAGAACATAATGGGCTTGCTATGAAGCACGGATACTTCAAAAAGGGTGACGTATCCGTATCGGATACCGATACTCCTCGGATACTCGCAGATACGTATCGGATACTTCTTAAAAGTATCGGATACTTCTAAATTAATTTTTTATTAATTTTGAAGTATCGGATACTTAATTTTGAAATATCGGATACTCGAAGTTACATATTCCTTATAATATTTTGTTTAGTTCTTTGATAAGAGGAATATAGTGAGAGTTAAACGTAATAGAATTTGTCAAATTGATGTATCCTTGTTGTCTCTCTCACTTCTCTCTTGCTTTCTCACTCTCTCACGTTTCTTTTCTTTGCTCTCATTCTTTTTTTGGTGTTGGCATGTAAGGATGATGTTTAATTTGCATTTGTTTTTGCTTTTAGTTTTGGATGTTTTATGAATGTTTGAGCACTTTTAAGTTAATAGGAATCCCTCTTTTTATTTATTAATTTACTTTAAGTTTTATTTTCATGCATATTACATTATTAAAATTAAATTTTTTTTTTTTTACGAATATATCCCCGTTGTACTTGTATCATACTTTTTCAGATTTTGACATATCGCCATATCCACATCCCCATATCACCATATCCGTATTTGTGCTTCCTAAGCTATCATTGATGACTTAAAAAAGTATATTTGCTGAAATTTTTATTTAAGAATTGTTTTTTGACTTTAGCTAAGGTCCTGTGATATTCACTGATGAAGGAAAACAAGTTGAAGCTATTGACCTTGAAGACTCTTAGTTTTATAAGAATTTTTCTTCTTTATCAAGTTGTCTTTTGCTTTAGGTTTTATTTTTATGCATACTGCATTACTAAAAATTGTTAAAATAATATTTTTTATGAACGTATTCCCGCCGTACCCGTATCCTAGTTTTTCAAATTTTGTCGTATCGCCGTATCCGTATCGTATTGTATCCGTATCCGTGCTTCTTAGTGGGCTTGTGATGTAGGCTGTATGGTTTAAAGGTGAAAAGCACGAGGATTCACATATGTTGAAGAAGATAATGATAAGAATAGCCATCACACAGATTCCACTGCTATCACAAATAGGGTTAGAACTGCATCACATAATTCACAAGAGATTTTCAAAAACTTTAAGAAATTATTTATAACATGTACTCTCCAATGAATTGAAAGAATTACAATAGCTTTTTATGGACTTAGACTCCTAATTCAAAGAATAATGATTTCAAAATTGACAACAAAAACAACTTTTTTTGAGGTAAAATTCACTTTACCACATAGTGGTTTCGCTAATGTGCGGATAACTCTCTCAATGTTCAAACATAATCACGTTATGTGGTTTCTAGATTAAATCACACCACCAATTCCATTAATGGCATAAAAAAATGATCTTAATACCCTTCTCATTTTCTTCTTCTTTTGTACTTCTTGTTCTTCTCTTCATTTGTCTTTTCAGAGAGAGAGATGGCCCCATCACAATAACTACAATGAAAGTGAGTTGTTTGTGTTGAATAAATATTTAGGGTAAATGAGACTGACCACCCTTGAGGCTTGGAGAAAAGACAGTAAGCCTCATAAGTTTGGCACAATTACACTACACTCTTAAGGTTTTAATTCATTTAACACTTCGCCCCTTTTTCATCAACAATATGTTAGTCGTATAAATAACAAAAAATAATATTGTCATCACTTTTACATTGAAATGTATATTTTACCTTGTGTGTCTTTATATCTTCATATCATCTATATTGGTTTTGGTCTCTTTATTTACTAAAAGGGAAGTCAGTATAATTATGTCAAAACTATAGGCTTCTCATATTTTTTCCAAACCTCAATGGAGGTCAATGTAATTTACCCAAATATTTATTTAATATATATATAGATGTAAGTTGAAGTTATTTATGTATGTGTATATAGATATTGACATATAGAGATGAACAAGAAGAAACAAAAGTTTTAGTTAATAAATCATGGCCACACAATTCAAATTCCAACAATGATTCATCCCACTAAAAATACCACCACTAATAGCACTAATGCATTAAAAAAGTGTAAAAAAAAAAAAAAAAATACAACTCCAAGACCAAAACATCACATCATTACTGGCGGGACCCACTGCCACCTAATTAGTAGGAGCACTAATTAGTGCTCCCAAACATTTTTCTTCAAATTCTTGGTAAATTTCCGGGTTTGTAGCATTATCCACCCCCCCTCCCCCAACCAAAAAAAAAAAAAACTTTATCCAAATATACAGACAAGATTCATTCTACCTATGGCCTACAAAACATCAATTTTAAATCTACACTGTACACATCACTTTTCATGATAGAATTATTGGTAATTTTTCATGGTTCCTAGAATTATTGTATTGTTATTTCATCCTTGGTTAACTAGCAAAATGCAAAATCACATTTAGGGGTGTAAATGGTTCGGTTCGGTAGTACATTTAGCACCAGTGTTTTAAAAGGCTCGAGGCACACCGAGGCGATAAGGTCTCCTATAGTCTAAGGACAAGTTTGGCATCTACTAAATAATACAAAAAGTCAAAAAGTCACTATCCTATTTAAGTCACATCATCTTATTTAAATCACATCACCTCTCTAACACATCACATCAAACCCAACCCATATAAGCCAATAAGTCAAAAAGTACACTTTTTTAGAACATCCCAAACCAACCCTAAGCACAAGGCACGAGGCAAGCGCCTCACCAAAGCGAGGCGCATGTAGTAAAAGCAAAGCAAAATTATAAAATAGGCAAACTTTTTAACATAACAAATATATGTAGTATATTAAAAATATAATACCCAACAAAAGGTATAAAGTATCACATTCACATCTACCAAAATCCTTATGTACTAATATCATCCACATAAACTTCAAAACAACTAAACTTCTAACTTGTGGTTCAAAAAGGAAATATAAGTCCTACAGTTGCAGTGATTTAGTGTTCATTTTATTCTTTTCTTTTTTTTTTTGATAGGGAAAAAAAAACAGAGATAACAGAGGAGGAAAAAAAAAACAGAGTAGAACAGAAGAGGGAAAAAAATTGAGGAGAAACAGAGAAGAAGAACAAAGGAGAAAAAAAATAGAAAGCAAGAGAAGAAGACCAGAGAAGAGAAGAAGAGACGCAGAACAGGGGAGAAAAAAAATAGAGGCAGAAAAAACGTAGAAAAAAAAGAGAGAAAAAGACCAGAAATGAGAGAGAAGAGAAGAAGAGTCGAACCAGAGAAGAGAAGAATAAAGCAAAAAAAAAAAACAGAGTAGAACAGAGGCAAAGAAGAACTAGAGAAGAAGAGGAGAAGAGAGAAGAGAATAACCAAAGAAGAGAAGAAGAGAAGAAGAACCTTCCTAGTTGTCGTGAACTCTTCCTATTGCGTCGACGCGCCATCTTCTTCTTCTCCACTAGGGTTTTTTTTAATGTTTTTGCTCTTTTAACCCACGTTTTGATCATTTTATACTGTAAATGAGATTTTATTCTGTATGAGTATCCACACAGAAAACCAAATGGCTGTTGGAGTGGAAGAATCGTGAAGCGCATAAGGCGCTCACCTCGAGCCTCAGCATAAAGTGTTTGCCTCATCGCCTCGACTACGCCTCCTCTACGTCGCCTCACCTCACCTCGCCTCGCTATGCATGAGGCGCAGAGCTACGCCTCGCCTTGCCTCAAGCTTAGGCGTGCCTAAGGCGCACTTTTCAAAACACTATTTAGCACCGAACTGATCATTTTGGTTTTTATGACTAAGAAACCGATACAAAACGTATGCTACGGTCCGGTTTTATCGGTTTTGTTGGTTTGATGTAGAAGAGAAATTTATATTAAATTTTTAAAAGTTTTATAGTAGATTATAAAATTTTACATTGAAAATCAATGAAGAAAATATATGAAAATTGCTCTATAAATGTTTTTCTCCCTAATTTTTATCACAAAAGTGTATTATATTAATTACTTCTCATATAATTTTCAAAAAATTATAATATAAAAATATTTAAATATAATATTTGGTCAGTTCGGTTTGCATTAGTATAAAAAGTTCAAAACCGAAACAGATTTATGAAAAACAAACCGAAAACTAAAATTCCGATCGGTTTCTGTCGGTCGGCTTGGTTTTATCAATTTTTCTTAAATCCCTAATCACGTTACAACGCATATACACAAGAGTAGTGTTACTCTAGCCCAAAGGTTAGACCCATTTTTCAAACTCAATGATGTGGCCAGTTCAAAAAAAAAAAAACTCAATGATGTGGCAGTTTATTAGAAAATCTAAGTGTTTACCACCTAGAAAACCAAGGGGCAAACACGTAGGCTGCATTTACTAGGATTGGATGTGGGCGTGCCAGGACTTGTGGACCTAGTCCAAGGTTAGGAATGTTTGGATATTTCTAACTTCTAACACAAATAAATGACTGTGACCACCACTGGTTCAGATCTTGTCCCAATGAAGAGGACTTTTACTAAATTTGTTAGGTGCAAAAGATAACTAAACTAGAATTAAAACTTACATTGATTGATAAATGAAGTACAATTAACTAATCTAAAGATAAGTTGGATAAACAACTAATTGCATGGAATTGAATTGCTTGAATGAAGATAAAAGCTATGAAAGCTAATATAAATGTGAAGATGAACTCTTGGTTGAGTGTTTGTTGCTGGACCACTTCAAATGTTGGCTTTGGAGTTCTTTTATAACGCAAATAGACCTCCCATTTCTGCTCAACTGCCAAGAACATGGCAGCCTTTCATCTTGACACCATGATCTTTGACTTGATCCTCAAGTGTAGCAACCACTAAACCACTAATGGCTAGTTGCTCCATTTTTGTAGCTTTTGGTTAATCCACTAAGCTTTTCCACCTGCCATGTGTATAACCCACAAGAATCCTAAAAACCCCATTTTGCATTGTTTGGGGAAAACGGCTCCTTTTTTTGTAGCCTTTGCTGACTCATCAAGCTCATTGAACCTCACGTGTGATCTTCACCAAATCAAAGGCCAACCACCTTGCTTGATTTAAGGAAGTGATATTTTGTGGGCCTCAACCAATTCCTATTTCCTTCGAGGCAGTTGAGGCACCTATAATCCTTAAATAAGTAATTAATTAATCAATTAACCAACTAATTGACTTGGTCAATTAAATAAATAAAAATACTCCCTTGCTCAGCCGCCATTTTGCTTTGATGGGTCCCCAAAAATCATCAACTTTTGGTCTTCCATTGCCACGTAATTTAATTGTGGCAATTTCTCCAAAAATGGTACAAACACTCGGACAACTCGGTGTCATATCTTCTCTAATCATCCGCTAAAGTGGGCTTTTATATCATTTTCATATACACAAATACAAGGAATAGAAATTGCTGATCAATTTGACAGATGCTACAAAACAATGATTATCCACGTAGTTGAATTAGGGCAAGATTTATCATGACACCTGAATACTCGAATACAAAATTGATAGAATAGAACACACACATACACATAAACGTACCAAAAACATACCAATCAAAATTACAGGTATCACTTGACAAACAATCGCGTACCCACATAGGTACATACATAAATACACAGATTATAACTATAATTCAGGAAACTAACCTGAGAGAAGCCGAATTAAGGATGGGGATTATCGGTGAGAGTGAGAAGATGATGATGGTGAAGGAGAGTAGATCTTGTTGTAGGCGGTTTCACCGATGTGGTAGATGGTTCCTCCACTCGTCTCTCCTGCCCTGTTGGTCCCACTGCGTCTCTCTCCCCCTCTCTCTCTCTCTCTCTCTCTAATGTTGGTGTTTGGGGAAGTTGGGTTTTCCCGCATACATTGGACCAGCCTAAATAATTTGCATTTGGGTCCACATTGTTTCTTGCTGTTTGCAACTTAAATTTTTAGTTAAAAAAATATATATATTATAAATTGTCAAATTATTGTTATTACTTTTTTTCATTGTATTTGGTTGAAGGATTTGAAAAGAGATTTGGAATTAAAAAGAAAAGAAAGAAAGTGGATGAAATATAAATAAAATATATCTACATTTCACTTAGTTTTACACACTTTTTCCCTTTCGTTTTTCAAATTCGTTCAGGAATCTCCAACTAAATACAGCGTAAATATCCTTTTATAAAATATTAAAATATTATTAAAAAAAATTATTTTCAAGCGAGTCTAAAATTGTTTAGCTCCGATTTGTAAATTATTTTTTTATTTTTTTATTTTTATAAGGTGAAAAAAGTTAGTTGAATATTTTTTTAATTGAATAAATAGTTGTGAGAAAAAAAATAATTGATTAATGAGTATAATATGTCATTTCAATATTGTTGACTTTTTGATTTTTGATTTTTAATTTTTTTTTGGTGATTTTTTAGGTTTCTTAACCAAAAATTCACAAACCAGACCATGCCTTAATCCTAAGTTCGAATGCATACTTTAAAATAACAGTAAATTATACTTTACCCCCTTCAACTATTGTCATGTATCACTTTATCCTACTAAACTAAAAATTGTAACAATTATTCTCCTTCATCTATTAATTTTTTAGGAGTAATGTTAGACATCATGAAAAAAATATTATGAAGATTATCATAAAAAATTCTCTACATTTGGATTATACATATAATAAAACACCACACTCTAATCAAAAAAATCTTCTTGATGCATTTCATGATTTTTTTTTCATAATCTCTAATATTATTTATTTTTTAGAGCTGATATTATTACTTACCTAATTTCTTTTAACCTCCAATTCACCTCTTTTTTTAAAAAAATTATTATTAAAATTATATCCTGAAGTAAAATTGTATTAAAGGACAACCTTTAATGGAACAACTACCCACCAAATACAGACAATTTTACAATATTATACACTCCTCTCCCCCACCTAAACATATTTCTTACCCACCTAAACTAACGTATTCTTTTTCATCAACGTTTCTCTTCATCACCATTCTCAAACCCAATGTTCCTCTTCATCACTATCCTAAACTCAACATAGTCCTCTTCGTTGCCATCCTAAACCCTAAACGTATTCCTTATCATCACAATTCTAAATCTAAACCAGAAATCAATGACTGAATTGGAATGGATATCTGTTATTTTGTTTGTTATATTGAATTGGAATGGAAAACAATGAGTTAAGGGTTAAGTTACACAATGCTGAACAAATGCTGTTCGGAAACACAGTGTTTAAAAAAATATTTATATTTGACAATACAGTGCTGAACCAACCCTTGGGCAAACAACCAGCAAAATGACCCGGTGGTTGACTGGTGGTGTGATTTTGGCCCAATTTTACAATAATGATACAATGATTTTGATAAAATGAGTATAGTCGTTCATTGATTTCAAATAAATCAAAAAGAGTGACCTTCGTCATGGTTCTTCAACATGAAAGGGACCGTCTTTAACCATGATTGAGAGGATGTGCAAAATTAGGTGAGAGTGTATTTGGGTGTGATGATATTATAAATATGGGTAAATTTTGGTATTAAGTGAGGATGTTAAAAGAAATCTTATTAAAATTTAGGATGTAAGGTGGAGGTTCAAAGAAATGCAGGGTCCAAAGAACTAAAGTAGGTGCTAATAGCAGCTCTTAATTTTTATTTTTATTTTTTAATTTGGACTTTTATGACTAAATACACTTTCACTCATTGGATAAATTACACTTTAACCCCTTGAACTATCACTTCATATCACTTCACCCTCTAGAATTATTAATATCACTATCAAATTGGAATTTCTTATTATTTTTTTCATTTTATCACTAAATTAATTTTTAATTTGTTAAAAAAAATTTAAAACCAAATAACAAAAATATTTATAAATTTTTTTAAAAAAATGTTCACTAAAGACAAGAAATATAAAAGTGTACCAGTTTCTTGTTTTATATATATATTTTTTATTTTTTCATCTTTTATGATTTTTTTTTTATAAAAAAAAATCTTCACAAATATTTAACTTTTAGGTGCATGTAAAAATTAAAAGTTTTTGACTAAAATATGAAAAAAAGATTACTAAAAATAGAAAATATTAAGTATTATTAAAAAAAACTTTAAAATATATTTTAAATTAATAAATAAAACATTTTTTTAGCTGACGGGGTAGAATGATATTGAGTGATAGTTTAAGGGGCTAAAGTGTAATTTATTCCTATAGTAAAAGAGTATTTTCGTTGTCAGTGGCGACTCCAAGAATTTTTGTCAGTGGTGTCAATCAAAAACTTAAATACCATATATCTTACAGAAAATTCACATTAATCATTATATCACATATGGAGAAAAAAATCAACAAATTAATTTAAATTCTAAAATTATAAACAAAAATATTTCAATATATTGATACTATTATTTAAGCAAAAAGACATGCTAATACATGAGCTTCTACAATTGACCATGACAAGATTTCATATTTTGAAATCGTTGCATAATAAGCTCATTATCAACACTATCAAATAGTGGGTTCAAAAGAGTAGGATTTAAAACTATGGGTTCAAAGTTGTATTTTAGTGGGTTCAATTACTAATTTTTTTCCTAAAATCTAATATTTATATAATAATAATAATAATAAAAATTCAGCCAGGGGGTTCGGGTGACACCCCTGGCCAAGCCTTGAAGTCGCCCCTGTTCGTTGTTATGGTCTAAATTGAAAACAATTAATAGATATCAGAGTTAAGTATTACAGTTTTTAGTTTAAAAGGGTAAAATGACATGAGACAATAGTGTAGAGGGATAAAATGTAATTTTTCCTAATAATAAGGACAAATTATAACTACACATTTTTTAGGATTGCCTAAAATATAATTTTCCCCAATAATTCTGAAAATTACATATTCTCTTCTATTAAAATTTGTTTGTTAACATAAAAATGAAAATGACCATCTTATTCATCCATACTTAATTAAAAATATTATATTGCCCTTGTCCTTTTCCCTTCTCAAACCATTTGTATGTTTATCTCACCCCCATTTCTGTTGCTTCCTGCCATTGTTCACCACTCACCCCTATGTAAGTTATTAAGGTTACAATTGACACTTTGCAAATTTTTAGTGATGATGTAGGTGAACCTGTTAGTTGACCTCCACAATTGACATTTTGCAAATTTTTAATGATGATGTAGGTGAACCTGTTAGTTGACCTAACAGTGGAGAGAAATGGAGAAAATTGTAATGCAATTTAAATTTTAAAGGGTGAAATATAATTTTTAAAATTATAAGAAACAATTCACATTTTAAAAAATTCTCAAAAGAGTTGGTAATTTGTCCTAATAATAAAGAAATGAAAAAATAAAAGTAAAAATATATGTATATATATATATATATTTTTTTTTTACAAATAGGGAAAACGTAAATTAACATGAAATTTTTTGGAAAACTATTTCTAAAAACTTCTTTCATAAATTTTTATGGAAGCACCTCATAATTTAGGAAATATTTTTAAATTGTTTTCTAATTTATTTTGAAATACTTTTAAACGTAAACTAACACCTTTTTTTTTTCCGTTTCCCAAAATTTTAAAAATTTTGAAATTAATATGGGTAAACTAAAACAATAAAACAAACAAGTTTTCATTCCAATTTTCAAAAATAAAAAATAAAAACAAAAAACATGAAACAAAAGCGCTAACAAATGAGCCCAAGTTATTGGAACCCTATGACATTGAGGTGAAATAATATTTTTAAGAAAAAAATTACAATTCAGTGTTATTTTCACAAAATAATTACGAATTCATGAAAAAATTTAACGCTTCAATTATTAATGTTTATAAAATTTACCACTAATCTGAAATTTTTTTAAAAAACTTATATTGAATTATATTCTCTCTTTTTAACAACTCAATACAGAATGGTTGGACATGTACATGCACTATAGACAAATAATTTATTTCTCAACATTTTTAGAACTCAATGGTGGTTTTTCAGCTATGAAATAATCTACCAAGTTCTTTATGATCAGCAAGTTACAACCCATGATGATTTATTACTTACAGAAAGCATATTTTGAATACAAGCTCTGCTGAATTATCCAGTAAAATTCACCATCTTTTTCGCCCAAGTTCTTTATGAGATTTAGATTCATTGAAGTGTGAACTCAACTATATAACAGTTGAATCTACACACTTTTTCTAAAATAGATCATCCGGCATTTCATACGACTTCCTTGAGATTCTGCTAGAAAAAGGTTCAGGTTCTTGCATCTCAATGGTTCAAAAGTTAAATGACTAGTTATTACTAAATTTTAACAATGAATAATGATAAAATACTGCATTTTAATAGCATTGCACCAATAGTGCAAATGCTATTACTTCTACCTCTCTCATAATGCCAAACTGAAGCACGGATCCCACTGTGAGAGACGTAACGACAAAAAAAAATTCTTGCCAAAATCTACTTATATACCTCGCGTCAAATTTGACACAATGTATAGCAATGCTAAATAAAATAACAGGCCGTCGAAGAGAAAAAAAAAAGTTGAGCATCCTGCTATTTGTTAACGATAGTAGCCCATATAACTAGGGAAGAACCTCTTATGATGAAGTGCAACATAATCGGAAAAACTAGCCTATAATAACTACACCCTGCTAGTCCAACATAAAACTATCCAAGCCAATGCAGAAACAAACATGAAAAATGCATAACCAATCTTGACCAACTAAAAACAATGCATGTTCCAACTTCTATTGGTAATATAAAATAGTAAAAAATTAAATCCCATTATCAACAGACATTCCAGTTCATTTAACTTCTAAAATGGGCACAAGTCTTGCCTTGTTTCAGTTTAAAATAGTACCAGAAAGTTCTAAACTATGTCCTTTTGTTTCATTAGTAATATTTGTTCTCAAGCTTCAGAACCTAGATTTTTACCCTCTTGGTACTGCAACTAGGGCACTTGTACTGCTTGATATGCTCAGCTTTTGCAGGCGTAATCTTTACACATTTTCCGTGGAACCATCTCTCGCAAATATCGCAGCAAATCCAAAACTCGTCATTGGCATAGTTCTCCCCACAAGCACCACAGAGTGTTGCTCCCTGTTCATCGTCGTCTTCTTCCTCATCTCCCCCACTCTCATCCTCTAATTTAGGCGAAGGAGATGTCTTTACTGTCTTTGGTTGAGACTCAGGCTGCTGAGGCTGTTGCTGCTTAATTGAAGCAACCAAAATGCAAGAGTTAAAAAACAAAAATCACATATAACAAGGCAAAACATGCAGAATAAAAATATATATATATATATTTATGTATGATGGGGTCAATTACCATCTTCCCGCTTGATTTGATTTTGCTACTGTTGCTGTGAGGACCAGATTGGTCTTTCAACAGCCTCACATTCCCTGTCACAACTTCAAATATAGTTGGGAGATCATTTATCAACTGGAAAAGCCTCTTCCTGCAAATGCCAATTCCAACAAAGATAAGAAATAACTCAGGTAGGAAAGTCTGCATTTCCATTTTATTCCAGACATGTGAATTGTTACTTGTGAAAACAACTTTTAATTCCTCCAGGGCATGAAGGGCTTCTAAATCATCCACTAAGGACGTTACCCAGCAGGAAGTAACTCGACTTCAGAATTGGTTCTTATTCAGGAATTTACTCGCGATTCATGGTAAATGTGATGGAAGAATGTCCACCCACACCACTTGAACATAAGCTCAAGTCTAAATCTTATTTGGCCTTCATGGCAAGTTATGCTCTCAATAATGCATCTAACTTAAACCAGAAGATCCTGTAGTCAAGTAAAGCATCCTATACCTTGGCTGAACCAAATTTTAAGGAACAAGTGCTAAAATTGTTTCTTTCGTTTATTTTGGATGCAAATCATACAATTTGACACACATACATATGCATAATCACAATCAACAATTAAAAACTAAACAAATCTAGGAGAATAAATATTTGATAATTAACATAAACATATTGAAGCAAAATGAAGAAATGCAGGACTGACTCTGCTTGGCACATCATTCATAAAGCAAAGAAAAGAACTATGCTAAGATACTCATTCTACCACTTTACTAGTCAACTTTTATACATCCAAAGAAATATCTAAACACCCTTACAAAAATATAGGTACCCTACAAAATTATGATACTCAGTTAATTAAAAAAAAAAAAGTCTACAAGAAAAAAGGAATAGAGAGGAAGAACTTATTAGTTGAATTGATATTCCTAATTGCAAAATACTATCTTCTAAAAAGAGTTATAACCGCTTCCATTTTTTGTCACGTATACTATAAAAGTATCTATAAAGTACCAATTCTAATGCCTAACCTAAGTTAGGCTGTACATAAGACTACAAGTTAATATGCCCTTTTCAACATAAGAGATGAATGCAATACCAGAAGCTAAATGACTTTTTAAAAGAGAAAACAGATTACTACTTCCTAAAGTACAAATGTCAATGCAATTCAAAATTTAATATCCAAATTGCAAAGAAACAAATTAATTGGCAATATCAATTTTCCCCCTGATAGCTTATTCACCTATTCTGATACTTTGTTGATACCAGGCTATTATGTGAGACTGATGGCTGCCTTATTCGAAAACCATCAACCTTTTTAAAACAGGGAGATACCTAATTTCCAGAAGCAAGGGCTTACTATAAAATTCCAGTCAACCAAAACAAAACAAAACAAAAAGGACAAACTATCTCTGATATCATAAACCTGTGGCATAACTTTGACCATTTCAAAACTCCAAAAATCATGTAACAAAGATTCTGACCTGTATCTTTATAAAAAGGCCATCAACAATCCTATAATGCACGAAGAAAAAAATAAATAAATAAATCAGAAGAAGAAGAAGCTACTATGCTATGAATATGAATTTAACCACCTGAAAAATATATACCAGAGATCTAATATTTATTAATTCAATAATCAAACAAAGTTGGAATATAATAGTTTGTATGAATATATAAATGTCAAAAAGGATTACAAAATTGCAATAATTTTGAACAGATTTTACAGGTTCAAAAACAAAGGGGCATGCCAATAACATGACAGGATAATTCCATTTTATTGGGGCATGCCAGTGCATAATGGCACTATGAACCCCATTTTTGTTTGCAAGTGGGTCCGTTTGGGAAGGGCTCAAGTGGCTCATGAGCCACAAAAGACGAAACAGGCTCATGAGCCACAACAGACAAAATATCACATCCAACTCCATAATTATTACAATCTTCTCTCACAAAAAAAGTCAAAAAAGCCAAAAAGCCAAAAGCCCTTCCCAAACCAAGCTTTTGAGCCCAGGCTCATATAGCCAAAAAAACCAAAAAGCCAAAGAGCCAGCCCACTTCCCAAACGGAGGCTTAATATGCTCTCATCTAGCATTCCTCAGAATTTAACTATGGTCTCATCTTATGAATTAGAAAACAAAATCATCTATTTTTAATCCACCCGATACAACTGATGAGGAGTTCTGCCATATGAAAGCCATGCTTTTTTTTATATATATAAAGGATGTAATCTCAGTCTCTAGCAGAAGTAAATGTATAGAGAGTAAACAAAACCTATAAAATGAACATAATAAGCACATTGGGAGGTAACTAAATCTCCATATAGACTTTAAGAAAGTGTGGATGTCTAGGAAACAAAGAGCAAATAACATAAGGAATATGTACAACAAAAAGAGTCTAGGTGTAACACCACAACAATGCAGAATGAACAAATTAATGGATATAACCTGCACATTTCATTCTAAACAAAGCAAACAGCAAAGTAAGAAAGGATAAGCTGTAGCAAGTTAAATGCTTCACAAATGTGAGAAATGAGAATGAGGGGGGAAAAAAGTACCACGAAGCAGTATGCAACAAAAGCCACATATCATCCTAGGAAAATAATATCACAGTAAACGGTATGCAAATAGAATTGCACAGGACTAATGCTGCAGATCAACTGGACAGACGAGCATACTATACATACAGTGGCTGACCCAGAAATCTTCTTAAGAGGGGGACCAAATGATATACAATTAAAAATTGTCTACAAAACTTATTTTATTACATTTTTACTAAATTTTTGTATGTATGTTATACTAAAATATTCACTTAAACATAAAAATTGAACATTATCATTAAATTCCAAATAAAATTTTCAGTTAATGTTGAATAGACATTTACAAAACAAAAAGTATCAAAACAGTAATATAAAGTACTTTTTACACATTGTACAAAATAAAAAAAGATTAATAAAGAATAATTAACATTAATTTGAGCCATAACTGAAGAGAACTTTGATTTGCGGGATCTACCACCATAATAGCTTGTAAGCAACACCAATTTAGATCATTACTAGCATATAATATACACCAAGTGTATAGTAGCATCATCGTAGCTAAAGGCCTTAAACAAATGGAACTTCAGGGGGGCAAATGGGCAACTATTTACAAGTATTACCTTTCACTCTTACCAAACCCAAAGCGTGCACCAAAATAGAAGGCAACAGAAAGCAACCATGAATCACTGTGAACAGCAACAAGTGATAACCAGTCCTTCTCTTGCATTCCATCCCTTGCAAAGTTTATACCCAATGCCGGCTCAGGAAGCTCAGGAGGCACCTCCTCAACAGGCAGGTTGACTTCCCATGTCTCATTCGGAAGTCCATATAAACACAAATTCTCCTTATCTGCAAAAACAACATGATTCCAAATAAAAATTTATTCTCCATATAATTGGAATCGCACTCTTCCCACCAACACATTCTCTTTAAAGATAAACAATAATGTAAATACAGTACCCATATAATACATAACCAGCAATTATGGAACCATTATATGGAAAGTCATTGTTAAAGAATCTTTTGTTCCTTATCAAGAAAATAAGAAACATTGACCAATTGGCTGCTTTAAGTTTCTCTCAAAGTAATGAAACATTCTCCAGAAATAAGGAAATCATTTTTAAAATTTTGAAACAGAAGCAAAGTGTATATTGAGATAGCAAAGTTAAGGTGAATTTTCGTTCTTCCAACACCATTTTGGGGTATGTTCAACAGTAAGCACAACCAAAAAAGAAAATGAAATTTAATATACAGAGCTTAAGCACCCAAAGTAAATGACAGTCATAGACTCAAAGTTATGGTGTTAACCCTATAAATATGTAACAACCCAATCGATAAGAAGTATAAGGATAACACAAATGATATAGTACAAGGTAACAACCACATGGCAGTATAGGATCAGAATCCAAACCTATCCCATTAGCTTCAACAACTCAAAACATTAAACTAGTACTGCTTCAGGGAATAGATTTTATGAAATTCTGCGGCGAAAGCATTAGAAGCAAAATACACAATAAAAACAAATGACTAGGTGAAATGACAATGAGTTTGATACTTGAAAATTTTATATTCTAGGATTAATTGGTAGTGCTTGAAACACTATTTATTCACAGATTTGTTAATAATGGTAAAGACAGTCATTTATCAATGAAATTATCCAGTTGTGTAGGTGGCCTGGTCTTCTACAGTCTAGACCTCCGGAATTGAACATTTTGTCACTCTTACACTCATCCAGGCTCTCTACTCCACTTGTATTCATCACAAGCATCAAGACACAATATTCAACTAAATTATACCAGCCAACGAATCATAAACTTCCAATCATTAGCCCGGGAACTGAAAACGTTAGAAATTATAATGCATTTCACTGTGATTCAAGGCCCGCCTATGCCCAAGTCCTATCCAGGCCCGAGATTTGCGCCTTGCAGTGTTCCAAGTCAGGCGACTTATCGCCCTCTAGCATGTCCTCATATCGCGTCTGCCTAAGGCGTGCGACAGGGCCAAGGCACAGAAAAGCCCAAGGCCTGCACCTTGAGGGCTTTTATTTTTTATTGTTGCTTTGATTGGTTTTGTTTAAAATTTAACCATTGATTTAACATGGTACAACTATAAAAGATCCCTACTCTTAAATACACATGCCAATACATTGGGAATTCAGCCACAAATCAACGATAGAAGAAAAATTAGTCCTAATTCCTAATCTCCGAAGAACACTTCGCTGCTACCTACTTTCATTATCTAGTCTAGCAATTCCAAAAAATCTTCTTCACATTGCTATCTTATTCTTCTCTTCTTACATTTCTCTCTCTCTCTCATTCATTTCTCTTCTTCACTTCTCTACATTGTTGTCTTCTCCACTTCTCTTCTCTACGTTTCTTCTTCTTAAATTATTTCCTTATATTAAATTACATAATTTTTTACGTACAAGATGCGCCTCACTTCGGTAAAGCCTGCGCCTCGCCTTGCGCTTTGCGCCTAGGCCCCAAGAGACCTTGGCGTCTCGGTGCGCCTATCGCCTTTAATAACACTGATGCATTTATTAAAGATGCAGAATATAAAAAAGTGTGCTATTTGTTGTACTAGTAATATACTTCAAACCTTCCCATACTAAAAACAATCAAAACCTCATGGGTCATATGCATAATCCTTCCAGTAATGCCATTCACCACACTGTACACAATTACAGCTAGCAAAAGCCAGTGCAAGAAGCCATGCATGTGATTTGATTTTATGGTTACAAATGTCCATGAAGTTAGTTTTCACAATTCCTAAAGTTTTGCTTTTTGGTAAGAATAATCACAGATAGTCATTGAGCTTACAACATTCTGGACCAAATTTAAAGCAAAGTGCCGTATTTTAAGAATAACTAATGCACAATATAATAACATTAAGCATGCATTTTTTGGGGGGAAACCAAGCGAAAATGTAAATGACAGTAACAAATGTCACATTAGAAAACAGATCAAACATTCAAACAGAAAAACCACTCACTCTACTCAATAATTATAAGATAACACCATCCTAAATAAAGGCAAACGATAGTGTTTGAAAATTTTTCCTTTTTATTTATTTATTTATTTTTTTTTTGGGGGGGGGGGGGGGGGGGGGGGGGATAAATAACGCTGGTGCTTGAAATTAACATCCAACAGTATGCCAAATTAGGGTTAGTTTAACTTTTATCCACTAAATTATAGCCATTTTTTCTCTTTCAACCTTAAACTATTAATTTCATCTATTTAGTCCCTAAAATTTCTAATGTCAGGTAATGTGGTCCAATTGAAGACAGTTGGACAAATCAGTAACCTTTACAGTCTAATTTGATCGGCAAAAAGATTATTTTAAAATTTGTACAACTGAAACCATGCAACCACACTCATTCTTTGTTATTCACTAATTTGAAATGAGGGTTGGAGAATAATATGGGTGTTTGGTTGTTTAAGTTGTCGAATATAGTGTGAATAAGAAGATGAGTGTTTGGTTGTCTGAATTGTAAAATTTCCTTTTGCCAATTATGTTAGGTTTTCACCATTATTGATTTGGTCAGACTATCTCCAATTGAACTATATGAACTGAAATCAGAAACTAACGAGATGAAATTGATAGTTTAGGTATGGAAAAAAATAATAATAATAATTGACAATCATTCAGGGGATAAAAGTGAAATTAACCCCATGTTTGTGGAGGACACATTACATGCTCATAATAATAAGTTATGCTATCAAGCATTGATCAGGTATTCTGGTTAAAGTGCTTCAAAAATATTCTACCAAGCAATGCATGGAAAGCAACAAACACATATAATAATTAAAATAATGTGAACTAAAAATGCAATACACAGAAAACCATGCACACAAACGAACTTCACAAAAAATTCTGCCCAGAAACTACCCCATAAACAACCAATTTCACTTTCTTTGGCCCCCAAAATAACTTAATTAATAAGCACTTGAGTTTATCTACCAAAAGATCACAGATATTACTCAGTATGGCTATATCATATCAGGTCATTCTACTGACATTTGTCGTGTTTATAAATTATAACTAAATCTTTTTCAGTCATAACTAAAACAAAATAAAATAACTAGTCATAATAGCCAAACACCACCTAAGATATAATCAAAGACTTTTCTGATAATAACCAAAATAATAATCACTATAAGTCAAAACCAACATTACAATGGGTCATAACTAATACAACAATAATAAGTCATAATCCATGACAATAAGACCTAACCCAATACCACAAACGTCATAATTGTGGCAAATGGGTCCTAAAAGGGGTTTGAATTATAGAATTTCATATATTTAAAATTATAAAAAATAAAATAAAAAAGAAACAAACTCACCAGGATCGCATAGCTGAAAAAACTTGGCTACTTCTGCATATAACAATCAACCAAAGCAAGTAATTATTAGGCATATATATATGAAAATATATGTATCGATATATATATACAATTAGGGAAGCGAAGAATAAGAAGTAATAGGAACCAGTGGTGAGAGCCTTGATCAAACCAGCTCTTCTGCCTATGAAATCGATGTACACCTCATCCACAGTCTTGGGTATTGGATGTGGTATTGGTTCCATTCTCTAAAATTTCAAATGGGTATTGTGTATAGTCCGGAAACAAATTTCTCAAAAAACCCTAATGCTAAACGAAATCAGAGCAGACAATCCAATTAGGGTTTTGCAAGAACTAGGGTTTTTCCTTCATACTGCTCACATATATATATATATATATATAAGAAAATTGATGAGTTCTGAAGAGAGAGGGTGAGAATATAAGAAGGAATTTGAGATGAAATTGGAGAGGAATCAGCGGGAAGGAAAAGCGTTTTAGTTAATTTTTGCTTCTTTTTGGGGTTCGCCTCTGTATATAGGATAGGATAGATAGGATAAATTACAAACATACCCCAAGTTTGCTTAAAACATTACAAATACACCCCTGATTACAAAAATTCTAACCAGTAACTATATGAAATTGATAGTTTAGGGTTAAATTATAAATGCACCTAATTAAAATGTGGATTGCTTTTTGTAATTTGCAAAAATTACATAGAGTATATTTTATTTTAATTTTTTTTATTTAATAGGATTAATTAAAGAAATAAAATTCATAACTTCCCTCTTATACAATAATAAAATTACATGAATTACTAATTGAAATATATTTTTGACATCATTAAAAACTATTAATTGAATTGATAATTTATTAATAAAAGAGATCATTTGTTATGAACTTAGAAATCTCAGGGGATGGAATGTAATTTTCAGAACTACATGGAGTGATTCGTATTTTAGGGGGTGTATTTGTAATTTACTCAAATATTAATTATTTTCTTATAATTTTAAAAATTACAAATATTTTCTTATTATAATTTTTTATTTAATAGAAATAACAGAATTTTTTTTAACTACTCTCTTATTCAACAATAAAATTACATAAATTGTTAATTCAAATTTATTTGTGACATCATTAAAAATTGCTAATTGACTAAATAATATTTTAATAAAATGTATCATTTGTTATGCGATTAGAAATTTAAAGAGACAGAATGTAATTTCTAGAACTTGAAGGGCATGATATAATTTCTAGAACAAATACTCTTGAGATTTATTTAAAATATGAATCGTCTGTTGTAATTTTGAAAATTACATCTCACCCTTTCAAATTTTTAAGGGCAAATTATACTAACAGTATCTACACTTTATCTCTTGTGTCACTTTGGTCCTTGTATTTTCAATTTGTTCGATTTTGACTTTCAATTTTTAATTTTGTATCATTTTAGTCCATTTGTTAACATCGGTTAAAATTATTGACGGAAAACAAACACGTGAGATGCACATGACCTTTTTTCAAGGGCAATACAGACATTTCACTACCCTTTTCTTGTTTCACCACCTTTTTTCTCTTGGACTCTCTACAACACAATCATTTACCACCATTGCCTTCCTCCACCATCATCTATAGCCAATCCCAAAATTAACACCATTTACCTCCACCACACCAAACCTAGTACCGTCTGCCTCCCAGACCACCAAACTCATCACCCTGTCTTTTGCACATACACGCCATGTCCATCACCTCCATCCAACCTTCTTCATCTACCCCTATCATCCCACTATCACCAAACAACAAAGTGATAATCAAAAGAATAACAAAGGGATAAGAGAACAATAACAATAACAAAGTGATAGACCATCAATTTCTCTAAATCAAACAATAGTTCAACCAAATAAAACATCAAAACATACAAATCAAAAAAAAAAAAAAAAAATCAACCAAAGAGAAGAGAGAAAATAAGAGAAGAAAAATATTAGCAAAGAAGATTCTTTACAATCTATTAAATAGATCATCCTCGTTCAGCTCCTAATTTTTGTTCTATCTCCTCAGTTTACCCCGTTTGACTAGAGAAAGAGAGAGTGAAGGAAGAGGTACAGGAGGGTCGTCGTCATTGCTACTACTGTTGGGAAAGAAAACAGAAAGCTTGTTGGAGGTGAAGGAAGGAAGTTCCAAAAGCATAGAGAAAAGAGAAAGTGATCGTGACTACATTGAAAAGGCGTTACGACTAAGTTGAGGCAAGAGGCTGGGTGTCACTGTTGCTATTAAGGGAAAGAGGAGGAGGTGGCGAGAGGCTGGGGGAGAGGGACCAGGATTAGGTTGATAGAAGAAGAAGGGAGATCATGACTAGACTGAGGGGAGATAATAAGGTCACCGCTATTGGTAAGAGAGAGGGAATAGGACAAAAGATTGCTAATGGCGGTTAGGGAAACAAGACGGCGGGAGGCTAGGAAAGAGAGTGAGAGAGAGAGAGAGAGAGTGAGTGAGTGAGTGAAGTTAGGCTTAAAGAGAAAAATGATGTAGGCGACTGTCATGGCTGGACTAGAAGAGGGAAACAGGTGGTGTCATAGTTGGAATAGAAGAAGGTGAGTTCTGCAGATCACAACTGTGATTGCGATGATGAAGGAGAAGGTGCACAAATCTAGCAACGAAGAAACCCACACCGTGTAAGCTCTGTAGATTGCGATTGCGATCGTCCATCAGCGAACGAAAAAACATCGAAATCAACAATGTCAAACTGCAAAGCTCTATTTTTATTTTGATTTTCACTTTGATTTTGATTTGTGATTGGTGGTGTTGTTTGGTGGCAGTTGATGGTGGTGGTGTTTAGCAGTAGCGGTGGTGGAGTGAGATTGATGATAGATGGTGAAGGAAGGGGGGAAAAGGTGTTGCACAAATGGAATAAGGAAGGGTTAGGAATGAAATGTATGTTTTGTACCTCAAAGTTGATAACATGTTATGCACATGACTATTTTCTGTTAAATTTTTTAACAGAGACTATTGATTGGACCAAAATGAAACAAAATTAAAAATAAAAGGTTAAAATTGAGCAAATTGAAAATACAAAGACCAAAGTAACACCAGAGGTAAAATACAGGGACTATGAATGTAATTTGCCCAATTTTTAATTGCATAAAAAATTACCCATTTTATCAATAAATTGTTAAAAATTTTATTTTTTCTGTTAATTCTGTCAAATAAAAAAATTCTAGTAAGGGGTATTTATAATTTTTAGAATTACAGAGAACAATTTATATTTTAAACAAAACTCACGGATATATTTATAATTTATTATTATTATATATATATATATATTATGTTAACCGTTTATTTTTTTTATAAAATAGATGTGCTCTTGTTACGGGGTTATAGATGTTCAATCAATTTGATTTTTTACATGAATGATTTACTTGATGAACCTTATAATATAAACGATTCAAATTATTGAAAAATGTTCACGACAAGCCTCCACGGGCTATCAGCAACTTGCTCTATTGTGATTTGGGTCATAAGAGGAACCCGGAGGAACCCTCATCCAATATTTATAGGTTAAATTACACTACTCTCCCGTGTTTTTAAAAAATAAATACAGTAAATCTTATAATTTTGATATAATTATATTAAATTTTCAAGTAAGGATGGTCACAGATGGGTTTGTAGTCCCTCATTCGCGCCTTGGGAAAATTGGGTTAGTAACGAGGACAGGTGTGGTTAATTTTGTAACTTAAAAAATGTAAATACTAATGAAATTATAGATAATATAGTATAGTATGGATAGTAATTTATAATTAATAAAAATTAGGAGGTAAAAATGGAGACTAAATGTAATATTTTGATTTTTAATTTTATCATATTGGAAAAAAATAAATGATATATGCATTATATACATATAAAGACATTTAGTAAATATAAATGGAGTAAGGGCGGGAGAAGCAAAACTTATCCTCATGCCACTTTCTCATCGGGGCAAAGAAAATTAAAGTGCGAGAGGAGATGCGGGAGTGGAGCAGGGCAGAGGAAAATGGTCATTTCTATTTCTAAAGTTTTAATTCACATAACATTTAACTCTCTTTTTATCAATAATTCATTAGTCATATATGAATGAAAAAAATTATGTTGTTATCTCTTTTACACTTAAAAAATGTATATTTGTTTTGTTTATCCTTGTATCTTCAAACTATTGGAATTAGTTTTGATCTTTTTAACCTTACTAGTAGTAGTGCACGTGCGATGCACATGATTTTTTCTTCTTTTTTTTTTTTATCATAAAAGTATAATTAAATAGTATAGATGGGAAATAAATTTTCATTATGTAAACAAGAATCCAAAAAATAATCATTTATCAAAATTTTTAAAATATGCTATTGTACACAAATCATAGATTATTTGCTTGTAATTCTCTTAGTCTAAAACAAACAGACACCTATAGAAATCAAATGCCTTGGTATCACTTTTAGGTGCAAATGTCATCTTATTATAATATAACTGGTAGTACATGAGTTATTTTTTTCAATAAATTTTTGAACCTAACTCTTCGAAATATTGATTATTTGACTATGACACCAATAAAAGAAAATCTAAATCTTAATGCTGTGTTTGGTTGAGGGATTTGAGGAGGGATTTGGAAAAGGAAATGGAAAAGGTAGGTGAAATAAGAAAAAAATATGCCTACATTTCACATAGTTTCACACACCTTTTCCCTTTCCCTTTCCAAATCCCTCCCTAAATCCCCCAACCAAACACAGCGTAAAGGAAACAAACATAAGAATGACAAAGTAAAATGAAATGCATAGTTAGAGTGAAAGGAATTATTAGGATTAATACTCTACTGTGTGTGAAAGAAGAATAAATGGGTAAGAACAATTTAGAGTTTGGAGCATATTTATTCTATATAGGGGCATAACACAGCCTTTAATCGGAGGAACTTTGAAAATTTTCATAATCATTTTGTGGGAACATTACAGTGATGGAATCCTATATCTCGAATTATGCTATTTTGTATCAATATTAGTGAGAAATGTTGTAGTCTTTTTAACCATAATCTTGATTGCTCTGAATTTTGCAGAGGTTGCCTTATGGTCAACTTGTTAGTTCCAAACCTCCCACCAAGCTTTAGCTTACATAATTTTAATCATTTTTTGGACCACTTTCTTTCTTTCAAATTGAAAGATCTCATTACCATTTTAGATGGGTTATTCATGTGCTTTGTTACTAAAAATCAAATATTACATAAGCAAACATTTTTCATTAATTGACCACTTAATTGGTCAATGTGTTACAATTGCTCCCATCTAAAGCATTTGTGATTTTTTCCTAAATTATGAAAAAAGAAAAAAAAAAACTTACTGATTCAAATGCTGGTCATTATCCTACTAAAGTATTTAGACAAAATTATTCTAGTAAATGAACATCAGTTTCAAAGGAATTTCTCAAAACTGCTAATAGAGTCTACATTGTTGAATTTGTTCAATACATACAAAATAAACAATTATATTAAATTAGAAATAGTTCTACCTGAATTAATGTAGTTCAAATGAAAAATAAATCAAAATGTACATCTTTTATAAAAATGATCACATAATAGAACATGGGGTAATATTAGGCTTGGTTTGGCATCTAATTATAAAGTCATATTTTTTTTTTAATTTTTGAATTTTTTTTGTTGTCTTTACCATTTTAATTTTTTTTACATCTTAAATAAACCAAAACGTGCATCTTTTATAAAAATGATCAAATAAAAGAAAATAGGGATAGTATTAGGCTACCTATATGGGGTTCATATCTTTTGCCATCTAATTAAAAAGTCATTTTTTTTAATTTTTAATTTTTTTTGTCTTTATTAAAATTTTAAAATTTATTTTTATTTTTATTTTTAATTTTTTTAAATTTTTTTGGTCCGTTTAATTGAGTATAACTTTTTTTTTTTAATTAAAAAAAGTTACTAAAGGTGATAAAAAAAAAAAAAAAAAAAAAAAAACACCCACTTAATGTCATTTGTTTGCATTACTAAAGATAGTTATAACATTTTATGGGAGATTGCTGATTAGAGACAGAATATGAAAGAATCAGATTCATGCATCGAATTTGAAGAAATAATGTATAAATATCACATAAATATCCATTGATAGGAGAGGATTTTGTTTTTAATAAAAAAATATACATAAATTTGGTTCTAGAACTTTTCACCCAAAGATTATGGAAGTATTTTTACCGTGGTGTCCGTTGGTTGCAAATTTTAAGGCCCAAAGAAGAACCGTGGCAGTTAAGAGCAAAATGAAATACCTTTAATAGACAATTTATTACGATTTATCTGTGAAAAATAGGTTTTAAAGTACCTACTAAGAAGATGAAGGAGGCACTGTATAAATATCACAGCAAATTATGACCATGATTGGTTTGTATTTGTGAAACAATTTTGAAAAATAATTTTTTGAAAAGAGTTTATAAAATTTAAAAATTTGTTTGGTTGTATGTTTTGAAAATAATTTTGAAATTTGGGATAATTTAATTTTTTGTGTGTGTGTGGGGGGTTGAATAGGTTTTTGATCATCAATATAAACTACACAACAATCTTTAAAGTATTTAAAAATTGTATCTATCCACCGTTGAAATACTTGTGGTGTAATATTTAACCCAAAAGGCATAACATTCTAGTGGTAATGTCCTCTAGGTGTACTGAAAGCTGTCAATTTTTTTGACTCTTCAGTCAATTGAATTTGCCAAAATCCACTTTTACAATCAAATTTGCTAAAGATTTTTGATCCTTTTGTTAAGTTAATCAAAACATCTTTTCGTGAAATAAAATATCCATCAAATTCTAAATTTTCATTTAGTCGTTTATATTTGACTACCATTCAAGCTGTTCCTCTTTTAATTTCAGCATGGTTTCTTACCATAAAAGCTAGACTAGAGTGAGGGCTTTTAGTTTCTTCAATTAACTTTTTGTCTAAAAGTTCTTGAAATTGAATATCAAATTCATCTATATCTTGTCTAGTATAAATTCATCCATAGTTTTAATGGATGTTCACTAAAATTTTCTTCTGAAATTTTATAAATCCAGTGTGATTCATCAATGGTTTTGATGATGGGAGTTAAATCATCATGCGGCACGGGCGCAAACTCTTTATCACAAATGTATTTATGTTGTTCTAATAAAGGAATATGAATCAAGACATTGTTTATGCTTAATGAAATAGTCTTTTCCTGTATTTGCATTGGAAGGTATTTATATATAAAATTAGGGCCCAGCTTCTCTCCAGTCCAAATCTGGACTGGACGGTGCTATCCAGCCCTTTGGGGCCCACTATGGGTCGTGTTTCGATAATCTAAACCGTTTCAATGTGTAGAACTCGTCGAGTACTATATGCCTGTAAAAAATCACGTTGATCGGATATCAATAGCTATATGATCAAATCAGTTTTTTGTAAGCCGTTTATTTTCGCCGTCCATTTTTTTTCATAAAAAACTGATTTGATCATATAGCTATCGATATCCAATCAACGTGATTTTTTACAGGCATATAGTACTCGACGATTTCTACACATTAAACGGTTTAGATTATCGAAACACGACCCGTAGTGGGCCCCAAAGGGCCAGACAGCACCGTCCAGTCCAGACTTAATATGTTCAAATTTTCTTGTTCCTGGAAAAATAAGAATCTGAACATTGTTTGAAGTAATAGATTTTTGATTAGAATTATTACTTGATTCTCCAATACTTAACTTTGAAAATGATTTGTTAGGAAAATCTTTTCAAATACAGAAGTTGATCTTTTAATTTTTGGAATTATATTTTCAATATATAAATTTTTTCTTGATGCTTGCATTTGTAATTGTGCAGGTTTTTTTGTTTTAGAAGATTCTCCTTGTCCCACTAGGTTTTAGATTAACCATTGTCGAGGGACTTCTAAATCTCTCCAATTCATTAGACGAGGTTGTATTACCGTGTCAAATGGTCTTGGTTCAAAGATTTCAACGATTTTATTATCGTTTGTTCTTGTTTTTGTTTCAGGAAATTTGGTTAATTCGTGAATTGTTTTCCAACGAATAGCCAAATCATGAGAATTTGATTTCATTCCTAATCCTTGTGTTTTAATTCTTATTCTGACTGTATCTTCAAGATTAGGATCATTTATGGAAATAAAGAAATTTGGTCTGACGTTAAACCAAACTACTCCATTAGCCAAATTAGACTGAATTTCTCCAATGATTGCTTTCATTGAGTCGGAAAATCTTTTGTCAAAAATTACTGCCAAAATAGGAGTATCTATTCCTTGGCGGCATAAGGCTGTTATGGTTACTTGAATTAATCCAATATGAATATATTGAATTTCAGGATATTTCTTTTTCCATCTTGCAACCTTTTCTTATCAAAAAAATGAATATCAATATTTCCTTATTCTGACCATTTTGCTTGAGTGTTACCACTATATTGTTCGAACACTCTTGCTGAAAAGAAATTGAATTTTGAAAGTTTATAAATTTCTGGAACAGCAACTCTTGCATTTTTTTGAATTTTGCTAATTCTTCATCGGTAAAAGTTTTTTCTTCTCCGATTACATCTTCAAGTCGAATTGCCTATAATTCTTCTTGAGATATATTATCTACTCCTTGAGATATTTCTTGACTATTAGTAGTCATCATGAAGATTAGTTCTTCATTTGAACTTTCTTCATCATTAGAAATTTCGTACAAAATTTCTTCTTCATCTGAAATTTCTTCGCCATATATTATTTCAAAATCTTATTCTTCAAGGACTTTGATCATTTTCTTTGCACTTTTTCCCTGTTTTGGGCATTCGGGTGCATAGTGACCTTCTTTGTTACAAATGTAACATTTACAAGTTTTCTTTTTTGAAACACTTGTTGATTTCTTTTTTCGAATATACTTTTTTTTTTTTTTTGAAAAAGTTTTGTTCTTTTTCCAAGGTTTCCATTTATATTTTCTACGTTTTTTTGGAAAATCCTTTTCTTTTAGAAAATGTATTACAACCAATTTTCCAATTTTCTTTTAAAATTTTATCACAACATTTTTGACCATATGGTGAGTTAGAAATTTGATTTTTTATTTGTTTTTTCGCATTTACTTCTAAACACCGATCTGCTATCAGTCTTAGAACAAGATTAATGCGAAAACCAAGATTATCATATTCTTCTTTCCCCATTTTTTTGAGAAAATCAGGATATGTTTTAATACATAACTCATCCCATGGATTAGGGAGTTTATGAAAAAATTGATCTAACCAGGGTTGATTTGCTGATGGATCGATAAGATAATAATATTTTTTAAAAGTTTGAACATAGTCTTCAAAAAGACAAATATTACATAATTCTAGTTTAGTCAAAATATAATGTGCATCGGCTTGCAAATTAGTATCTCCTGCAAAACCACATAAATTTTCTTTTATGATTTTTGCAAATTCAGCTAAAATTGTGTCAAGTGTGAGAAAATTTGTTAACAAAGTCGTTTTTTGACTTTTTTCAATTTCAGATTTTTCCCACTGTCTTAACCATTGCAACACATCTCCCTGGAGAGTTGCTGCAATATAGTCAAGGAATTTTTCCTTTGACCAACTATTTTTATAATTGGTAATAATGATGGACAAGGATTGTGCCCAATCATCAATTGCTTGTTCCTGATCCTTAAATGGAACATGAGACAAGTCTAAATAAGTACCATTTTGAGCTATTGGATACTTATGATTATTATCTTTTCTAGATATTACTGGTTCAGGTGTAGGATTGGAGAACTTCCAATATTAGTATCATTTTTAACTTCATTTGTTTGAATAAAGTCAAAATTTTCTCCATTTCCCCATGTGCCAAATAATTCGGGATCAATTGGCTCTTCTGCCTTTCTTTTCCCTTTATTTATTTCTGATGAAATGTCTTGATCTATTGATTCTTCAGATGAGGATGATTGGCTGTTATCATTATTAGTTGACATATTAATATCATAATTAAAATGTTGTAAAAGGGGTTCATTTTCTAGATAAGTTTCTCTTATCTGATCTAGTAGCCTATTTCTTTCATCAATACCTAAATCTGGGTCTTTATATAATTTTCTCCAATAATCCAATATTTCAACAATATTTTCATATTCAGTTCTGTTATAGGTATTGATTTGAAGTACCATAATATCTTCTGTATCATAAAATAGCCTAGGGATGTGACTATCTCCTGGACTATTCATTCCATCATTGTTTATGAAGGACATAGTTTACAATTTTGTCACCAAATTGTTTATTTGGTTTTTTGCTTCTTTATTTAAGTCAATATTTATTATAGAACCCAAATTGTCTATTTTAGATTCTATAGACTCAACTTTAGTCTCTAGATAATTTTGATTTATTTTTTGATGTTTATCTAATTTAGAAAACCAAGAACACATAATATCAGTAATATTATTTAAACTAGAACACACACTATTTATATTTGCAGATTCTTTAGTAATATGCAAACTATGATCATATTTATTATTAACATTATTTTTTGTATTTCCAAAGCATATTATATCGTCAGAATTAATTGCCATTTTAGATTGTTGTTGGTACCTAAGACCCTCCTAGTGTATTATCTGGTGCTTAAAACCTCTCTTTTATGATCTTAAAGACTTAATTATGGCCAATAGTCAAAAGATCTTAATGAGTATATGGGCTTTGACATACACCAAGCATATAGGTTTTACAACAACTATAAATGAAACAACTAATTATGAAGATATAAAATACAAAGGATGCACAAAAAACTTAGACGGAATTTTTACTTTAATTTTTTTTTTTATAACATAAAACACACCTTACAAACTTGTATATATATCAAAAATTTATACATAGATAGAAATACTTACATAGCTTGATCTTGCTTTCAAAAGCTCTTCACCAAGCTCTAATACCAATTACAAAACAAACAAAGGAAATGAGCTTTTTTCTATTTTTATTATGGAATTATGGTGGAGTTATAGAATAAGGAATTATGATAGAGAATTTAGAGACAAAAAAAAAAGTAAAAAGATAGAGAGAAGTTGAAGGGAATTTACATGCTTTATTATGTTGGCATAAAGGTCAATATATAGACTTACAAGGTGAGAATACAAACAAAATATAACTTAATGCATATCTAACTTCTTATCTAACTTTGTAAGACTTTACGTCCAAAAAGTTGCAAAATTTCTAACTCTTTAGGCAAGCCTAGTTATAGGCTTTTTGAAAAGTCTACCTAAAAGTAAATACAAAGAGACAAAAATAAATACAAAAGTACTACAATTATTTGCTCTTTGCTACAGTTTTTACAATTATATACACTGTCTACCGTGAGAAAAAGTGATTAATTTGGGATGATTTTGGATTTTTTTTTTAAAATTTTTTTAACCAAACAAAATTCTGAAATTTTTTGTCAAAAATTGTCAAGACAAACCAAACAACCCCTTCAAATTTACGAAACATCACAACTATTTGGTAGCAATTGTGTGCTACATAGATGACCAACGGGCATGTAACTTGGTTGCAACATCTCTCTCAAATAGTAGGGACACAGGAATTGAAAAAAAAATAAAATAGAAAACACTCTCATATTTTCACACCTTTTTTCAAAATTATGAAATTTATTGTATTTTTTTTTTCAAATTTTATATATACATACATGTGTGTGTGTATTAGAACATCATAATTTGGATGGAGATATGATAGAATTAATGAGAACTACTAACTTTTTCTTATGTATTTCAAATAAATTTCTTATCTTTAAGTCTTAATTTCTCCACTTATAAGGTAAGATTTTCATCCATTCAAATCACAAATCAAGAATTACTCACATGTAGAAGTAACTCTAATCCTTCAAAATTAAGGCTTTTCCTAAACCGTTAAAATCAAACTTGTAATTATCTATAATTTAACCATTTTCTTCCCAAAATGTCATTTGATTTCATCATGACTAATCATTAGTTAGGGTTTTTCTAATTAAAGTGAATTTTGTTTTTGTTTAGGACTCTCTTATTATTTAGGACTCAAATCCCTCATCCAAATATCTCGGGTTCTGTGATGTAATCACACCTCGGCCAAACACTGTTGGAAAAAAATGATTTTTTGGTGACTTTAATTAAATATTAAAGTGGGTTCCAACCACTGATGAGTTGGGTTTAAGTAGCTCTAGATATTTTGCAATGAAATCTTTACACCACAAATAGAATGGCCAAAAACCATTGAGATTTGAATGAGAAATTGCCTCATGAAGTTAGCTTCATGAAAGAAGTAATGGGGTTTGTAACTCCTGCATTAATGGGGTTTGTAACTCCTGCCTTTATTGTAGAGATTAATGGTGCATTATGACGCTTTTCCTCTCTCTCCTATACATGTATAAATTGAGACCCTCCTGTCAAGTCTCAAACACAGAAATTGTTTCTTCCATTTTTTAGTCAGTTTGCTAGAAATTTCTACAGTGAGAGAGTACTGCTACTATTTTTGTTCGCTAAGCTAGATAGAAAATATTTCTGCCGTAGCTGGTTTTGACTGTCGTATCCTAGGAGACAGACGCTGGGATTCCTCAAGCACTCGACCCATGAGACGGCGAAATCTTTTTTAAGGAAACTGCTTCCATGCAGGCTTTGGTTTCGTCTCTTTACCCTTTTATTGTTTTGTGTATTTCTGTTGAAATTTAGTTGTAATTATTAGCATATGTTCTTGGTATATAATCTGATTTCTTCATAAATCTATTTATTTAATTTCACAATTTGAACAACAAGCTTAAAACAGATTTCTATATATTTTCTATGAAATTGATCGAATAGATTTATATAGACAATTGTATAATGTTACTAGGAACTGTTGCGGAATTGCTCCCTATTTCAATGATTGTAAATTATGTAATGTGATTCTCTAATTGCTTAGTTTAATTAGAATGCTCTATCATAATTTGTATACTTAATTGTATTACTCTGATATTATTTTATGCGTATGTTTCATCATTCCCCTACTATGATTTGCATGAATTTTTAGGTTATAAAATATAATTTATGGATGTTACAATTTTGACATGCTAATTCTATTCTAGGTTTTAATTTGTTACCACTCCTACAAAAACAGATAAAGATCACACTTTTTTGGTGTGATGTATGTTATTTAATCACACTTTTTAAGTTTTATTAAAGCGTGATCTTTGGGAGTGTGATTAAAAGTGGTCATTTTTAATCACACTTTTTAAGTGTGATTAAAAATATTTAGATCACACCTTTTAAGTGTGATTAAAAATATTTTTATCACATATTTTAAGTTTGATTAAAAGTATTTAGATCACACTTTTTAAGTGTGATTAAAAATATTTTGATCACACCTTTTAAGTGTGATTAAAAGTATTTAGATCACACCTTTTAAGTGTGATCTTTGGAAGTGTGATTAAAAAGGGTCATTTTTAATCACACTTTTTAAGTGTGATTAATAACATTTAGATCACACCTTTTAAGTGTGATTAAAAATATTTACATCACATCTTTTAAGTGTGATTAATAACACTACTAAAAAAAATACTTTTTGTGACCGTCACATGCCGTCGCAAATAATAAAAATACAGTCGCAAAAGACTTTTTGCGACAGCTATTTTGCCGTCGCAAAAAAAAAAATAAAAAACACTTTTAGCGACCATTGTTTTACTGTCGCAAATAATTATTTATTAAAAAAAAAATCATATATGAGTTTGCTACAACAAAAAAATCAATTACAAGCACCAACCAATTTTTTGTAAATGAAAAATAACAAAATTAACAAATTAATTAAATTTATAATAGACATTATCCATTAACCATCTTTAAATACACTGTACTAAAAAATTCAAGTCTTCAAAAAAAAAAAAAAAAAAGAAGAGCAACATAATCTTTAGCTCCCAACATCAACCGCTCGATCGTATCAACTATTCCCTCAACAAAATCTGCAAAAACATATATCAAACTTGACTTGAAAATTTAATGCACTTAAATGTGTTAGTTTAGCTTAAAATAATCAAAATAAAACTATGTCAGTGACCTATCTCTATGGCAGATCAGTAATTTGCAACAAGAGTTTCAATTACCTTAAGAGCAACTTCAAGCTTAACTATGGGATCACTTAATTATGGCGTTCGGAATTATATAACAATATTGTGGCGAGAGATTTCCCTAAGAACTCCACCATCACCACCTCCTACAACCAAAACCTGCATCAAGTAATTCAATTAAATTTAGCACAAATACCTGACAAACAGAATAATTATAGATTGCATAAACATGAAGAGCAGAAGATAGCTAGCTCTACCAACAATGTTTTCCTCAATCATTGGCAACTTAAATTACAAGTTCTCTTTCTACTTGTAAATATGATGAATTGAAATTTGAGAGTACATAGAAATATTATTTGTTCACAATTTAACAATGAGACAAAAACAAGGTGAGTCTTATATTCAATTCTAGAAATTTGTCATACAATGCCTTCAATCTAATAGAAAGAGTAAATTTTGCACATAGAACTCAAATACTATTTTGTCTGAAATTTCCTGGGAAGAGTGTGCAACATAGTGATAATAAAAGAATGGTGCCACACAGCCTTGTCTCTAACGAAAGTCGAACCCTTAACCTCTCATACGTGAGAAGTAGGAAGTTGATGTTGTTGGGTTAGAAGACTGTTTGGCACATATAAAATAATTACTTAGAATCAAGAAATTTTGGAAAGAGGGTGATGAGTTTTTCACCCAATTTAGAGTAATGCCCTGTTTCTAGAAATTAATGCAAGAAATTAGTGAGGTAGAGATGACAAGTAATGTTGATGAGAAAGTGAAATGATGGTTAAATTGAAAAAAACATGAACGATTCAAAATGAAAGTTGTAGTAGAAGAAATTGGGGACATGGATCTGGGTTTATCAGAATTTTTTTTTCCAAAAGGTCTCTAAAATCATAATCAATGCTTTAGGTTTACCTAGATCCAAAACCTTAAGCCCAAGATAGGGAATGAGAGGCTTTGGTATAACTATAGTTGGATGTCCAGCATAGGCCATCAACAGAGGAATAGCAGCAATTGATGGCAATAATAATTTCTTGTTCTTCAAAGTCAGAAAGACCTAGTTTAGCATTAACTCTGAATGCAGTAATGCAAAGAGAAAACAGTGCTCTTGAAATAAATGGGCCGATAAATCCAAAAAATATGATTGGAATACTCACACTCTCCAAGGGACATCGAGGACATCATCTACAAATCCAAGCAAAATCATGAAGCAGATGGATGCCAAAGCCGCATTGTACTCAACAAGCCACTGCACATATTAATAATCAACAGTTCAGTCTATCACTAGTTAGAGCAAATAATGTCCTTCACCTAACAATGCAGAAGAAGGAGGGTTGTAATACCCAAAAAAATACAAAGAGAAGACACAATTAAGGAGGAAAAATAGAAGTATAACACTTGTTACAACTTACAACATATGACACAGAAGTGCATAACAAACTCACACATCCTTACAATAAAGTACAATTGACAAGGCCAAAAAGAAAAGATGGTCACCATATACAATAAGGTAAATTACAAAATCATTAAAACTGGAAGCCAATAATTTTTTTTCCCCGGAAGTATATTAAGAAAGCATCAAGAGGGGATGCCACCCAATTCCCAATTCATGGAAAGGAATCTGCCAAAATGGGGTTGCTTTCCAACCATCTCATTGTAATAGGTAATTTACTAAAGCAACTTCTATTTATATAATTTTCCTTGTATATAATATGGATAATTTGAATGTTCAATCCACCAAAGTCCCAAATTGTCTTGGTGGTCACCATCCCAAACTGTCCCGAATCAAGTTTCAAAGACTCTTTGTTCTTTTTTTCGATAAGTATCAAGTTTCAAAGACTCATAAGCAAAGATGAATGAAGTACCTAAGCTAGCTAATGGCAAAATGTATGGTAGGTTATTTACCATAGAGACATGCAATCTTGGAGCTCAAAAAATGTATCATACTCATACACGAGGCAAAGATGTCCGAGACAAAGAAGAAGTTTTCACAATCCTTGACATTCAAGTATCAAACATAGAATAGATGTTTTGTTGGTTGGGAAACCACCATGCTAAGAGAGTATACTGAAATAACATAATATATTCCAACTACCTATCTTAACTTGTGACCGTCTAGCTAGTCTCGCTTATATAGACAAGGACAATCATCTATCACTTTTGATATCAACACCGACGTCACGGTGTATGTATTGGTCGATTAGACAACAATTGATTTAAGGTATCAAGCAAAGCCATCAACTTTTGAAGTCACTAAGGAGAATTTGGTAATGCAACTCAACTCAATAATGCTTCAAGTTTACCAATTTTGATCCACTATGTGTCAACTTATCGTAAAAATAACAATGATGACGATAAATAATTTCTACTTTTACTATCTGTAAAAGCGAAATGATAATCTAGATCATCTTTTGTGGTTCATATTATCAAGATCCCGCAGAAGATCTCAAGAAACTTCAACCGCATGCACAACTTGAATAGATATATCATTTTCCTCTAGAAAGTTTTAGACTAGAGATAGATTAGATTCCAAATACAACACTGAAAAATAAAATAAAGTAAAATACCAATTTGAATGTAAACCGTGCAACAATGATAGGGAAAAATGAAAATAAAAGAGAGAGTGAAAAATTTTATTTAGAGTGAAAAAAGGGATAATCAAAATTTAGAGGCATAGAAAACCTTGATGCAAATTAGAAGGAAGATGAGCCTAGATGTTGGAGACATTCAAAACAGTTTCCAAAGAGGAAGTGGAAAGTTTTTAAGGAGAAAATCAGGCAGTCCGAGGTTCAACAAAATTCTAGACACAATTTTCTTACAAATCTGAACTAAGCACTAGAATGAGATCCTAAAACTAGCACTAGAATGAGGTTAAATACAGTTCACTAGTACCCATTTTCTTGCAATGTAGAATGCCAACACTATGTTCAAAGCAAAAAAGCAAGTAGAAATATTTCTAATTTCTTCCCCTTAAAACTAATAAAATGATCAGTGTATAGCAGCATTACAATTCAACGACTCATAACATATCCAACAGCACCACAATACACAAAGAAGTCTTAATATGCACTATTCTTCATCTTACTCAAAATCATTGTTCATCTTTCTGCAAAATTGTTGTTTTGGTTGGTTCATAGTCAAGATAATTATTCATGAAATAAACAAAGAAACTAGGGAAAAGGCTTAATTTAGAATTAACCAATCCTAAGCCAATTGCACACAAATTTTCTAAATCAATAATTGAATCTGTAGAACACAATAAAATAAGAAATTGTCCTTTGAAATTTATAACTGTACAAGTTTCATTTGGGTTGAAATTTAGACAACACAAGATTTCAAACAATCAGTAACCAGATCCACCACTATGTTGCCATATACCTGGATATCATCATTGAAGACAAGATGAGTAAAACCATATTTCTCTAGCAACTCAAAAGCATTGTGGTGCAGAAATCTTCAAACGTAAAGTGACAAGAAGAAATCAAACCAATATTAGAGTTGCATTAACAAGATTAGGCTTCAAAATATTCAAACTAAAGCAAAGAATCGAAATGGTGTGCACCTGTCTGAGTACTTTTTCACCATAATTCGCTGACAAAGACCATGAATTCATGAAGTAGGTCAACATATTCCTGAAGATCAATTTTCTAAAACTAGCTCAGTACCAAATAGAATGCCAAAAAAAAAAAAAAAAAAAAAAAAATTTGTTTTCATGATTGTAAACAAGCAATAAAATGCCAAAACCAATGTACCTTCCCAGTTGCCCTCCTTTGTCGGAGCCCAACGTAGAACTCATCCTTCAACAACTTCTCATTGTTTGTCCACACATCATTCGTTATCGGTAAACACTGGACAATCAAGCAAAAAGACATTGATCCATATTATATGGTCAAGCTGAGAATTAAACCATGTTATGTAGTTTTTCTTGAAACATAATGGTTGTGAAACTTGCATACACACATTATAATCAAAGAGGTTCATGAATAATTAAGTAAAGGTTTCAAAGAAGGTGAGCATCTACATAGGGACTCAGATATTATCTGCTAGTGAGGCTTACCACGAAGGTCTAACTCCTCCAAGTCTTTGTATCTGAGCCGACTTTCCAACAGGTATCCCCATCCCCTGATAATGATTTAACCTGTTATTAGCTACAAATGCTTTTATACAAGAATTTTCCACAATCGAACTAATACTTGAAAATAGAAATATGTATTGAAATAGCACTGGTAACAAATACCAATATGGAAGTCCTGAAAAAAAAAAAAAAAAAAACTGTCTTGTAAATATTCTATATGCTGGTTGTAAGTAAGAATTGTTACGTAAGGTAAAATATTTAATAGTTAAGAAAGAAAACATGAATTCACCTGGGAACCAAGATCCCCAAGTCCCAAAATTCGCTCACCATCATTGACGACAATAACTTGAATGCTCCTCTCAGGCCAATTTTTCAATACCCCAAGAATCTTTCCCCTATGAAAGCAAAAAAACATTTTTTAAGTTGAAACCAAATTATCGAACTTGTAAGCCTCATAAATACAGTGAAACAAAATCATACTTCTCTTTCAAGCTAATGTAAAGACCACGAGGGTGTTTGAAAATGCTCTCATACTTCTTGCAAGCCTCACCAACAAATGCAAGTGCATAAACGGAGAAGCTCCTCAACATTGTCAATAAGAAGCTTGTAGAACAGCCATTCATTCCTCTCCTGTAAACCAAAACAATTGAAAATAAATAAATGAAAGTATTATACATTTACCATTTTGTTTTCATCTGTTTTGAACTCTTTTAAAGGCTACAATAAATGAAGTAATCTGTTATGCTTTTCTTGTCTGTAGTATCTTAAGTACACTGGCATTGAAATGAAGAATGAAGGGGCAAATGCCGATAATCCCAGATTCCATATTGTTGTAGGAGTTTAAAATTAATTATTTATAACCAAGTAGCATCGAAGCACGCCAAATATGCACCAACGGCTTCAAATCAACAAGTTGGAGTTGTTGTTGTGAGTTAAAGAGGCACCTGGAGGTCCATCATGGCCATGTACTTGAAGTGGAACTTGATATTGGCGAATATTGTGCATCATTTTCTTCACCTGATATAGAGCCCCAAAAGGATATCCATTTGCTCAGGTCCTACCAACAAAAATAGGAAGAACTTGCAGATTTATATTTGAATGGCACATGTAAATAGACTCAGAGAGTGAGAGAGAAGCTAATTTTTGAAACGTATTCATACAAATTTAATGACTCAATATGGAATTCTCAAAACCAAGTTCTGTCAAGTAAAGAATAGTATATATTATACATTCTAACGAAAACAACCATTTAGTGATATGTGAACCAAGTGCATAGATAAATGACCAACCAATAGTCCTAGGCTTGATACTTGCCCAAATTTTTTTTACAAGGTAGCAACAATTTCCAATCGAGAGGACACATGAGGCAATACCTTTCCAGTTATGTAAAATGATCATATCAACAGAAAAACACAAAAAATGGTTAACCATTGATGTCTTGATGGTGAGTTTCTTTATGCATGTGGCTTCATTTTGTATGGGCAAGGACAAAAGTCGAGTTCCTCAACACATCATAACAAATCCTTTAAGGACAAAAGAGGGCCATTCATCTAAAGCATGTTCCTAACCGTGCCAGCTTATCCTAGAAGAAAGAACACAATTTTGTAGCAAAAATAACGGAGTTGTCGGCTAATAATTCTTGCTTCATGACATAGTGCTTCAATAGAATGCTTACAAAGCAGATTTTTACAAGGCTTGAGCAGAATGCCTCCAACAAATAATTGGCTTTTTTGTTCTTGACCTCTACAAAAGGAGGAAGCAAGCATAGAGTTCGCATTCTTATTGGTTAAGAGTAAATTTATTATGGAAAAACAGTAATGGTATTATTAGGAACAAAAGTGGATGGTTAACGATCAATTCACAATTAGCTTGTTTAAAAATGACCTCCACCTAAGTGAATAACCTACATTGGGGTTCTTCCCAAAACAAAATTATGTTTCATTCAATTTTATTTTATTTTTTTAATAGTCTAGGGCTGTATCAATATCAATATTTCCAATCCTCTTCCAGAATGAATCAATGGAATTAATTTACTCCATATTATTGAAGAGCATTTAGTTGCTTGGAACATTGTCCTGATATATGATTAGCATAACCACAATCAGAACTTATTTTTCCCCATATATCTTCAAATATGAATTTTGATTTTGTTTGTTTCACAAATGAGAATCAATCTGTCACTCTGATTCATAGCCTCACTCGTCTCACAAAAATTTTGATAATCAAGAGATCCCCTATTAGCAATGTGAAAAATAATTGAACCTAAAACAGAGTGGCTTAACTACAAACATCAACACATTAACTCATCAAACAAGATAGAAAAAGAAAAATAAATAAAAATGTATTACGAGAGTTAAAAAGCATATATACCGAAGAAATTGCAAGGAAGGTCTTGACGATGGGTTTGAGATCTTCAGAAGATTGAGCATATGGTCTTCGCAAATGTGTTGCGCGATACCATCTCTGCTTCTCTCTCTCTCTCCGCTCTCCGCCGCCGATCGATCGATAGAGAGGGAGGGGTAAGAACAGATTAGGGTTTTTTGGTTTTGGGCGGGTGGTGGGGAACGGAGCGGGAATGAAAAAAGGAAAAAAAAGGGGGGGAATGGAAAAAGAGAGGGAGGGGGAAGAAAAAATCAATTTTTTTAAAAAAAATTAAATAATAAAATAATGTTGTTTAATTTATTTATTTTTTGTGATAGGAGTTGTCATCGCAAAAAAATTTTATTTTTTGTTAAAATAAAATTTTTTTTAAAAAAATTATTTTATTTTAGTTACTAAGCTTGAAAATTTATTTGTTTCATTTTTTTTTTAATGAAAAAAAATTTATTATTATTTTTTATTTGGTAGGAGTAGGGGTAATATTTTAATGAAAAATATTGTAATGGTAGTCATAGTGGTGAAATGGCGATCGTGGTAGTAGTGGTGGTAGTGAAATGGCATTTGCAGTAGTAGTGAAGGTGGTAGAGGAGATGGGTTGTGAGAGAGAGAGAGATAAGTGGGAGACAGATAGAGGAGAGAGAGAGAGAGAGAGAGACAGAGTGGTGAGCGAGAGAGAGACAAAGTGGTGCTAAAAGTGTATTTTCTTGTAGTGGATCGATAAATCGAGAGGGAGCTCGGTAAATAGAGAAGACGGAAGAAATAGTAAGCAACTTAACACAAGGGGAGAGAGAGAGAGAGAGAGAGAGACAAATAGACAGATAGGGAGAGAAGAGTGATGAGTGAGAGAGAGAAAGAAAAGAAAGAAAGAAAGATGAAAAATAGGTGAAAAGAGTGAGAGAGAGAGAGAGAGAGAGAGAGAGAGAGAGAGAGAGAAAGAGCCAAAAGAGATAAACGGGAGAGAGAAGAAAGAGATGAGCGAGAGAGCGATAGAGAAAAGAGACAAAGAGAGAAGATAGATGAAAGAGATAGAGAGAAGAGAGATGGACGAGAGACACAGAGAAAAATAAAGAGGTAGACAGACAAAGAAAAGTGATGAGTGAGAGAGAGAAAGAGAAGAGACACAGAGAGAAGGAGAGAGACGGACAGATAGAGAAGACTGATGAGTGAGAGAGAGAGAGAGAGAGAGAGAGAGAGGGAGACATAGAGAAAGGGAGAGAGACAGAAGAGATGGAGTGGCAGTGGTGGATGAGAGGTAATGGTAGTAGTGGTGGTAGTGGAGTGGTGGCGATAATGGTAATAATGGTAATCGTAGAGGTGGAGTGGCAACAGTAGTAGTAGTGGTGGTAGTGGAATGGCATTTGCAATAGTGGTAAATGTGGTAGAGGAGATGGGTGGTGAGAAGGAGAGATGAGTGAGAGATAGATAGAGAAGAGAGATAGAGAGACAGAGACAAAGTGATGAGCGAGAAAGAGACAAAGTGGTCGTTAAAAGTGCATTTTCTTGTAGTGGATCGATAAGAAAAATGCCCTAGACCCCTAGTGGGAGTGACCCCCACCACCCCCACTGTTTTCTGATTGGTTCAAAAAAATTTATTTATTTATTTTTGCTCTCACTTTCACGTGAAGGTGGGGGTTTGAGTCACCGCCCACTAGGGGTCCCCAACATGGTTGGATCGATAAATCGAGAGGGAGCTCAATAAATAGAGAAGAGATGAGGGAGAGAGTGAGCAAGGCGAACACAGTGAGGGAGAAAGAAAGAGAGAGACAGACAAACAGACAGGTAGACAGAGAAAGAGAAAAGTGATGAATGAGAGACAGAGACAGAGAGAGAAAGAGATAAAGATAGACAAAGAGAGAAAAAGATAGAGAGAAAATGAGACAGAAAAAGAGAGAGAAACAAGAGATGAGCAAGAGATAAACAAAAAGAGAGAGAAAGAAAGCGAAAAGAGATTAACAAGAGAGAGACATAGAAAAAAAAGAGAGAGAGAGAAGAGAGATAAACGAGAGAGAAGAGAGATAGAGAGAGAGAAAAAAAAAGAGAGAAACAAAAGATGTTCGAGAGATAGACAAAGAGAGAGAAAAAGAGAGAGAAAACAAAATACCGAAAAGAGATAAACGAGAGAGAGACAGAGAGAGAAGAGAGATGAGCAAGAGACACAGAGAGAAAGAGAGACAGATAGATGAAGAAGAGTGATGAGTGAGAGAGAAAGAGAATAGAGATAGAGACAGAGATATAAAGAAAGAGAGACAAACAGACAGACAGAGAAGAATGATGCGTGAGAGAGAGAAAGAGAAAAGAGACATAGACACAGAGAGAAAAAAAGACAGACAGGCAGAGAAGAGTGATGAGTGAGAGAGAGAAAGAGAAAGAGAAGAGAGACAGAGATAGAGATAGAGAGACAGGAAGATGAAAAAATGAATGAAAAGAGAAATGTTATATTAAAAGAGTAAGACGACGTTGTTTTTTTCAAATTTTTTTTTATGATAGAAAAATACCATTGCATTTATTTAAACTATTTTGTAACTATATATATAAAGTCTCAAAAAGTCACATTTTTTTGTGACGACAAATTGTGCCGTCTCAAAAAGGCATATTTTTCGCGACGGCAAGTTGTACCGTCTCAAAAAGTCACATTTTTTTTTTGCGAGACAGCAAGTCGTGCCGTCTCAAAAAGTCATATTTTTTACGACGGCAAATTGTGTTGTCTCAAAAGGCTACATTTTTTGCGACGGAAAGTTGTGCCGTCTCAAAAGGTCACAATTTTTGCGACGACAAATGTGTCGTCGCAAAAAGTTCCGTCTCATAAGCCCACTTTTCTTGTAGTGTTACTTAAAAAGTGTGATTAAAAAGTAGTAGTGTATATATAATCACACATTAATTAAAAAGACGTGATTAAAAAATATATAAATAATCACACTTTAATTAGAATGTGTGATTAAAATATATATATATATATAATCACACTTACTTAAAAAGTGTGATTAAAAAATATATAAATAATCACACTTGTTTAAAAAGTGTGATTAAAAAGTAGTAGTGCATATATAATCACACTTTAATTAAAAGGTGTGATTAAAAAATATATAAATAATCACACTTTAATTAGAATGTGTGATTAAAAAAAATATATATAATCACACTTACTTAAAAAGTGTGATTAAAAAGTAGTGTGTATATACAATCACACTTTAATTAAAAAGGTGTGATTAAAAAATATATAAATAATCATACTTTAATTAGAATGTATGATTAAAAAATATATATATAATCACACTTGTTTAAAAAGTGTGATTAAAAATTAGTAGTGTATATATAATCACACTTTAATTAAAAGGTGTGATAAAAAATATATAAACAATCACACTTTAATTAGAATGTGTGATTAAAAAATATATATATAATCATACTTGTTTAAAAAGTGTGATTAAAAAGTAGTAGTGTATATATAATCACACTTTTAATTAGAAGGTGTGATTAAAAAATATATATATATATAATCACACTTAATTGAAAAGTGACATAAAAAATAAATATTATCACACTCAATCAAATTAAGTGTGATTAAAATATCAATATAATTTTTTTTATCACACTTCCAATAAAAGTGAGATCTTTTTTTTTGTCAAAGTGTGATCTTTAACTATTTTTGTAGTAGTGTACATGCTTATTATTTTTTAGACTAGATTACATGATTTAATCTTTAGAATTGTTTGCATGTTAATTGTTAAATGGTTATATACTTGAAGTGCTTGGTTATTAGTTTATTACATATAAACAATTCAAATTATTTACATAAACTGCATGCTACTTATTTGGTTTCATCCTATTTGACTGATGTTGCATATGTATATCTTGGTTTTGCATGCTTCTAGCTTTACTATCTAATTTGCATGTGAAATTGCTTCTAGTTTTCTAGAGTTATACACATAAGTTATTTCCATGTTTATTATTTAATAATTCTTATATAAATTTTAAGATTTGTAATGTGTGGTTTTATTTCCATGAATAGTGTGTGATTTAATTGGATGAATTAAAGTTTGAATTAAATGTAGTTCTTTGGAGTTATAAAATTTGTGTAACTTGCCTATATTTATTTACATGGTTATTGTGAATTAAATTCTTATATAATTTATGGCAATTAATTTTTAATTTAATAGTTAGAGTTGTAAGTTTTGTAATTTATGTAGAAGTTATAAGGTTTTGTAACTTGTATAGTATCTTAATTTCTTAGTTATTTTGCTATTCTATGATTTGCTAGAAGGTTAAATAATATTTGATTGTATGTACAATTGCTTTAGATTAGTTGCTTTATATTATGTTGTCGTTTGCTACTAACTTTCTTTGTAGGCATACCTAAGCGTGGAAAGAAATTTTATGGACTACTTATAATCCTCAATTGGATTGGTTATTTTTCCTTTATATTTGAAGAAATTTTTTGCTTGAGATTTAGTTGGTTTGTTTACCAATTTGTAGTAGCAAGTTTTATTTGCTTGTATTATTAGAAGCATTTTTTATGCATGTATTTGGTTGTAGCAATTTTTAAGTTGCTTGTAAGTTTGGAATTTGGTTTGGTTTCTATAATAGAAACCAACGTGTTTAGCCTTGGCTAAAGAGTAGTTCTTATTTGTTCAGAAATGACAACTAAGACGGATTTGGTTTCAAACCTTTGGGGTTTGAGGAAGTCTTTGGGTTTAATCATTTTATTCCCAAAGTGTTGGAAAACCAAGTTTGGAGAAAATCTTTGATTATAATATGATTATTTCCAAAGTGTTTTGGTTTATAATCTGATTATTTTCAAAGAGTTGTGGTTTTGAGAAAAGAAATCCAATTTTAGCATTAGCTAAAATATCTCTGATTTTATTCAGAAATCATGGGCTCAGTTCCGGGAGTACCAGTTAACTTTCATGGGCTCAGTTTCGGGAGTACCGGTTAACTTTTATGAGTAGTGTAATTCTTGTAGCAAATTTTATTTGCTTGGGAATTGGTTTGTTATAACCTGGTTTATCCTCTGGAAATCTTAATTTTAAAGTTGTTTCCCATGGACTAGGAGTCAACATACTCTTGGATGTTTTGTCAAAAGGTTAACTGGGTTTTAAGTGGGACCGATGTGACCTCTCCATTCTTCCTGGGAACATTCTTGACCATGTTCGATTCTAGGTTAAGTGGTGAGATTAATTTTGAATTAAATTTCCAACTGTGGATTTTCTAGGTGACAACAGAAATGTTGTTCCACCTGACAACGTTAAGCCTTGTGAGATTCTTAAAAGAAGATCTAGAGAGATCAAGTATGATTAAAGGAAATCATAAGATTGCATGATAACATTTCTGAATTGATCAGAGGCAATTAGTATGGTATCCTTGTGTTATTCATAGCATTTATGATTGCTATGTGACTTTGCTTGAAAGCAAAGATGAGACAACCTGTTATAATGGGTGAATATTTTTTGGCTTCCAAATATATTCTTAAATTGGTGGCTCCTAGTGAGTACAAGATCACTAATCACAGATATAGAAAACTAGTGGTTCCTAGGAGGTATTAGACCACTGGCTACACAGTTATGAGGTTGTGGTTCCTAGTAGTGAACAGATTACTGATCACATGTCAAGACATCATGGTTCCTAGTAGTAGAGAGGCTACTGGTCATATGTCAAGACATGATGATTCCTGGTAATTTGATCCTATGTCAGAACGTTGTGATTCCTAGTAGTAAAGTGACTACTGATCACAGGTTAAGACATTGTGATTCCTAGTAGTAGAAAGTCTACTGACCACATACTGAGAAATTAGTGATTCCTAGTGATAAGATTACTGGCCATGTTGTGAAGTTCCATATAGTAGACTATTGAACACTGGATTTGTGTTTCCTAACAGTAAGACTATTGGCTTCAGAGTGATAGGTTGGACCAAAAATATTTGGGTGCCTAATTCGGTTGATGACATTCTGGGAATGTATTTACTGTGATATGATTTTGAGAGTTTCATAATCATTGTGACACAAGGAATTGTTTAAAACAATGTATGAATTTTTGGAAAAGGCCAAAAGGCTTTGTATAAATTCTACAAAGAAGACTTAATTATCTGACTCTGAATTGAGGAGGATAATAGAAAGAAAGGAGGGAGCACCTCCTTAGTAAAGGCCAATGTCATTGAGCATGGAAAATTTTCTGGAATGAGGGAGAAGCCCCCCTTAAACGAAGTCCTTTATGTTCTGGACTTTCGCATGGTTTTTGAGCCCGACAAGGTCTTTCTGACGAAACACAAGTGTGAAATTTGTGTTATGGAAAGGCGTTAAGCCTTTTTATAAATTCTTACAAATGTGGGGGTGTCATGCAAAAGGTGGGAATACCTAAACCCAAAAGGTGGAAATACCTAAACCCAAGAGGGTTAGGATAAGCCTAAAAATCCGTTGATTGTATATTCAATGGTTGTGCACAATATAGCAGTGCATATCGATTTCTTGTGGTTCAATCTGCTATTCCAGATATACACAAGAATACGATCATAGAATCAAGAAATACATCTTTCTTTGAAAATGTATTCCGAGTTCTATGAAAGAGGTTGAAGGTGACAATGATTACATAGCTAATCAAACAAATGATCACTTGCGTGATCAAGCTGAAGATGTAGATAAGCTAAGAAAGAGTAAGAGGGCAAGGACTACAAAGTCTTTTGGCCCAGACTTCTTGACTTATATGTTAGAGGGAGAACCTCAAACTTTCCACGAAGCTATGACTTCTCCTGAGAGTCCTTGATGGAAAGAAGCGATCAAAAGTAAGATTGACTCCATCTTACAAAATCACACCTGGGTGTTGGTAAATTTACGTCCAGGTTATAAGCCTTTAGGCTAAAAATGGATTTTTAAAAGAAAAATGAAGGCCGATGGGTCAATTGACAAGTATAAGGCGAGGCTCATTATCAAAGGGTATAGGCAAGGAGAAAGCCTAGATTACTTTGATACGTACTCACCTGTTACTAGGATAACATCCATTCGCATGGTGATTGCGTTAGTAGCTTTGTGCAATCTGGAGATACATCAGATGGATGTAAAGACAGCTTTCTTAAATGGAGATTTGAATGAAGAAATCTACATGAAGCAACCCGAGGGGTTTTCAACTCCAGGACAAAGTAAGAAAGTCTGTAAGCTTGTCAAATCTTTGTATGGTTTGAAGCAAGCACCTAAACAATAGCATGAGAAGTTTGACAACGTAATGTTGTCAAGTAGGTTTAGAATCAACGAATGTGACATGTGTGTTTATGTCAAAGACACTGACAGAGGTTATGTCATTGTGTGTCTATATGTTGATGATATGCTCATTATAGGTAGTATGAAATGATCAAAACTACCAAGAAGTTGTTAAACTCTAAGTTTGACATGAAGGATATGGGCATTGCAGATGTTATTCTGGGAATTAAGATTACTAGAATATCTGGCGGAATTATACTTTCTCAGTCTCATTATGTTGATAAGATACTTGAGAAGTTTAGTGAATCAGATACGAGTGTGTCATCTACACTTGTAGACTTAAGTCTACATTTTACCAAGAATAATAAAGAAAGTTTCTCTCAGTTAGAATATTCTCGGGTAATTGGAAGTTTAATGTATCTGATGAGTTGTACTAGGCCGGATATAACTTACTCGGTTAGCAGGCTTAGTAGATACACAAGTAATCCCGATGCTTCTCATTGGAAGGGCATTGTGCGGGTGTTAAGGTATTTACGCTACACTCGGGATTATGGGCTGCATTGTACTCGATATCCAGCGGTGTTAGAAAGCTATAGTGACACGAATTGTATATTAGATATAAAGGACTCAAAGTGCACTAGTGGATTTGTGTTCACTCTTGGTGGGGCAATCATATCTTGGAAATCTTCCAAGCAAATGTGTATATCTAGATCTACGATGGAATCAGAGTTTATTGCTTTTGATAAAGCAACGGAAGAAGCAGAATGGTTTTGCCATTTCATTGAAGATATTCCACGTTGGTCTAAACCTGTGCCAGTTATTTGTATTCATTGTGATTGTCAATATACAATTGGTAGGGCACAGAGTAATATGTATAATGGAAAGTCTAGACATATCCGTCGTAGACATAATTCCATATGACAACTACTCTCGAATGGAGTTGTCTCTTTAGACTTTGTAAAGTCTAAGGACAACATTGCGGATTCGCTAACCAAAGGGTTAAATTGAGTGTTAGTCGAAACGTCGTCAAAATGAATGGGGTTGAGGCCTTTGGAAGTTACCGGAATGGAAACCCAACCTAGCTGACTAGAGATCCCAAGATCTAGGTTCAATGGGACAACCTAATTGCGTGTAACGGTGGTATGTCACTGAGGAGGTTAAACCTCCAGCCATTCCTTCTATCAGTGATACTTGCAAGTGTAGAGGTTAAGCTGAGCTTTTAATGACTCTAGTGTGTTAAGCTGTTGAGCTGAGTATAGCAGGATACTCAAGTAGAGTCACCTATGTGAGTGTGAAGTGGGGCCGCTTCTAGAAGAATTGGGCAGGCCAAGATTCTTTGGAACCACTCACTGAACTAGGCTAGTGTCCAGGGCGATACAGGGCACACCAGTGAGAACAAAATGGTGGTAGGAGTAATTCCCGTGTGAGATCTATTGTCTCAGTTTACATAAACGGCAGAGCAGTTCAAGATGTCATATTCACTAATCAGCCAGTAAACTTGATAGGTTTTCACTGGGAGAGGTTCAAAGCCAAAAGCTATCTTTCTCTGATGTCGGGGTTAGTTCGTTGTATTCTCTCTCCGAGTCATTATTGTTGAACGGTGTCCGTTTGTTGAGTCATTCGGTTAATTTTTATTCATGTGGGGGATTGTTGGAAAAAAATGTTTTTTGGTGACTTTAATTAAATATTAAAGTGGGTCCTAACCATCTGATGAGTTGGGTCTAAGTGGGTCTAGATACTTTGCAATGAGATTGTTACACCACAAATAGAATGGCCAAAAACCATTGAGATTTGAATGAGAAATTGCCTCATGAAATTAGCTTCATGAAAGAGGTAATGGAGTTTGTAACTTCTGCCTTTATTACAGAGTTTAATAGAGCATTAATCGGGTTTGTAACTCCTGCATTAATGGGGTTTGTAATTCTTGCATTAATGGGGTTTGTAACTCCTGCCTTTATTGCAGAGGTTAATAGTGCATTATGACCACCCTCCTGTCAAGTCTCAAACATAGAAATTGTTTTCTTCCATTTTTTTTAGTCAGTTTGCTAGAAATTTCTACAGTGAGAGAGTACTGCCACTGTTTTTGTTCGCTAAGCTAGACAGAAAGTGCTTCTGCCGTAGCTGGTTTTGACCGTCGTATCCTGGGAGACAGACGCCGGGATTCCTCAAGCACTCGACCCGTGAGGCGGCGAAATCTGTTTTAAGGAAACTGCTTCCGTGCAGGCTTCGGTTCCGTTTCTTTACCCTTTTATTGTTTTGTGTATTTCTGTTGAAATTTAGTTGTAATTATTAGCATATGTTCTTGGTATATAATCTGATTTTTTCATAAATCTATTTATTTAATTTCACAATTTGAACAACAAACACAGCTGTCCACGTGGCACCTCACTTCACAGCCAAGCCACGTGGACAAATCTAAAATTATGTCTCTACATAAATGTATTTAAAAAAATAAAACATTTATAAAGAAATCTGAAAATAATTCAATAAGTATAAAATAAATAAATAAAAAATGTATTGAATTTTTTGCATTAATTTTTTGAATTTAGTGAAGTTTGAAAGATTTTTTGACAAGTTTTATACTTTTAAGTTTATCTAGATTAAAATGGATTAAAAGGTAAAAATAAATAAATAAATAAAATTGATTCAAATAATTAAAAAATTTACTAAAAATATATATATATATATATAAAATGAAAACTCGAAAACTCATAAACCAAACAAAGAGGGTTCAAGATGAGAATATTTACCTCAATTGTGAGTTTAGAAGTTTTCCTCATGATTTCCATTCTTCATTATCTATTTTCTTTCACTTAATTTCAAGTTTTAACGGATATGGGTACAATCAGGTATGTTTGGTTTGAATTTCCCAAAAATTTTTGGGAAAATTTCTCTACAAATGAGTTTTCAGAAAAACTCAAACCAAACAAATTTTCTAAATTTTTTTTTCCAAAACTTGTAAACCAAACAAGTTTTCCAAACAAATCTCTCTCTCATACACATCAAATCAATTACTTTTTCCAAAACTCTCTCTCAAAATAATTTTCCAAAACATCTTTTCAAAAAAACCAAACCAAACAACTTTTCGTACTTTTTATCTCCCAAACTCATCTCTCAAACTCAAACCAAACATACCATTGGGTCGCAGAATCTTTTGTGGTCTACCATGATAACACGTTGTAAAAAAATTAACCAATGTTTAAATGCCTCCAATTTTGAATTAATAAACGAAATTATATTATTTGGTTCTAATTTTTTCAATTCAATTTTATGAAAATTGATTTTTTTATGTTTCACATATTTTTTTCTTGATTTTTTTTAATATTTTAAGTAATTTTTTTTTAAAACTTTTTAGATACACATAATATAAATATAATTAAAAAGTATAATATTTTTGAATTTTTTTTTAAAAAATTTACTAAATACAAAAATTATAAAAAAATACGAAATTCAATGCAATTTGTATACTTGTGTATTTATTGATATTTTAAAATATTTTTTTTTTATAAATATTTTATTTTTTAGGTACATTTAGGTTAGGTGCATCTAAAAAGTTTTAAAATTTTTTTTCCTAAAAACAAAAAAAAAATACAAAAAACAAAAAACTTAATTTTAAAAAAAATTAAATTTAAAAAAGTTGAAACCATTTTTTCCCCCCCCCCCCCCCCCCCTGTTCTTCAAACTACTCGGTGCTTTCGCAGTTTGTCCTTCTAAATCAAAGTAAAAGATAGGGAGATAATTGCATTGCCATTAATGCGAAATGAAATTGAATTTTTTTTCCTTATCTATTTTTAGAGAGAATGTCTGAAAAGTCCTACTACGAAGATTGGTGCACCAATAAGTTCTCTTAACTTTTTGATACACTAAAAAGTCCTATTCATTTTTAATTGTTATCATAAAATCTTATTTTTTATTTTTTAAAGATGTTTTTATAAAAAGCATCACTAATTTTTAGGTTTTAGTGACAATTTAAAAAAAAAATTTACAGAAAAATGTCATTAATTGTCATTTTTTAGCAATAAAATTTGAAAATTGTCACATAAAAAGTCACTAATTGTAACGGGAATGAGTGCACTGCAAGACTAGACAAGTTGCTCCCTCGCCTCGCAGCGGCGGCATCTGTCTTTTGAGTTAAGGCCTCGTTTGGGAACAGGTTAATTTAGTGACTTTTTGGCTATTTGGCTAAAATATGAGTTAAAAAAAATCAGTATGTTTGGGATGACTTTTTGACTTTTTACGAAAAGATGTGCAAAAAGTAGAGAGAAAAGAGAATCTTTGACTTTTTGGTATGGGTTGTTGGCTTTTTGGCTAATTTAGTAACTTTTTGACTTTTTAACTAAAAAAGATGGTTCCCAAACGAGGCCTAAGTCATTTCCTAAGATAGCTCTACGATAATCCAAGCTGCAGCTCCACGAGTCTGCTCGGAACCGGTTGATTCCTGAGCCATTCGTTCTCCCATCTCTGCTGGCGTTTGCCATCCACTAAAGCAAGAGAACCAATAGTGAATGAACTTAAAGAATTGCAGATTTTGACCGGATTGTACACCTTTGTGTTTTTTTAGAATTTGATCTATACAAATACTTATAGGACTTAATAATGCACGATCCTTGTAACAAGATTGTGAATAATTAACTCTTATTTTTATTTCTAACTGTGGGATGATTGGATTGGACTACTAAACATCTCTCGGTCCAATATGTACATACCTATTATCATATTGTGAGGCCCAATCTGACATTGTATGTGTTTAAGCCCTTCTAAATAAGAATTAAATTATTAATAACATATTTGATTATGTAATAATTAGTAACAAGCTTGGACATACATTAATATAGAGGGGGGTGACTACTTAAATTTTGTTTTTTCAAAATCTTAGAGGGGTGAGCCTATAGAATTTATGGATAATCAATAGCTAATACTAGTGTAATAAAGGAACTTTTTGAAATTGCAAGGTGATGACTTACATCTTTTTGAAATTGCAATCCTTGAAAATTCATCCAAAATTAGTCAATTTTGCTTGCAACAAAAGAAAAACTTGCTCCAAAGGAGATGCGTGTTGGAACAATCTTCTATGTATAAAATAAAGCTAAAACAAACAAAATAAATTACTTATAGAAAATTCTTGTACTGGAAAGTTAGAACAGCAAAATCGACAAAAAATTAGAACAGCAAAATCACGATCAAGTTAAGTGTGTGACACTCTGTCCTCAAAACAAATTCGCCGCCGCACATGTGCTCATGGATTAAAGGCATCTATCTCCTAAGATACAATGATCAATATCACAAATTGTAGTAGCACTAAAAACAATTTGTCTAGCGAACCAGAACTTGAGTTTTGCAACTCTCTAAATCTCTATAAACTAATATGAAGAATAGATGCAGGAAAGAAAGAAAGAATAGGAAGCAATGAATGAATGAATTTGCTGGAAAATGCCGGTATTCATAGGTATTGTGGTACCTGTTTAGACGGGCATAAAAACCCCCCGAACAGTTGTGAATTTGAACCGCCGAAAAATGAAGAGAGGCGACCAGAGATGCACTGTTCCGAAAAGCAAAACTCGAATTCGAATTTTCCTGCAAACATTTGAATTAAATCGGTAGGAAATTTAAATTTTCCCATAAGAATTTTGTCCAAAAAATTAAAGTTTAGACCCTACCTATACCACGCAACGCACCTGGCTTGACAGACGGTGGTGGCGGCGCACGAGCGCGTTTGGTGGATTTGGGTTAAATCCACTTTGTCCATAACTCCCCTCCTTACAAAACGTGGGGTGTCCCCTGAGGCCCATCCCAAGTATGCCAACGTAGAGTTTATATACTCATGCAAACTCTCTTATTGTTTCTATGTGGGATAGCCAAAACAAGGTAACTTACATTTGTCTCTTTAACTTCCTATTTCTCGAAACTGAAAACGATGTCAACTTTCTATTCACCTATAAATGGTTTTGACAAACCGACTTCACCGTGTTACTTGCCATACGTCACTACTTGGACCCACCTCAAAAGACGTGTGGGCTCCATTTCAATTTGGGTTCAAAGTTGACCCAAAATAAGCCTATAAAACTAAAATTTTCAACAATCCCCCACATGAATGGAATTGATGGAGAGAAAATGCAACAACATGATGATTCTAAAGAGAGTACAGAAATCGGAGATATTCTGCATAGGATAGGTAGCTTTTGGCTTTGAACCTTCTCTTGTGAGACACTATCGGATTTACTAGCTAATTAGTGAACATGATGTCTTGAACTGTTCATCCATTTGTGTAAACCAAGACAACAGAACTCACACAACATATTTCCAAACGTAGTTTAGTTCTTACGATTGTGTTCATTTTGGTCCTGAACAACCTAGTACTTCATGAGTGCTCTAGAGAATTACAGCCTAACAATTCTCATAGAATCGGCCCAGTTCACGCTCATATAGATGATTCTTATGAAGAGTATCCTGCAATACTCCACTAGGTATTTCTAGATAAAAGAATCATCAAAAGCATTGCTTATCCTAACATGCTACAAACATCACTATTTCATCATAGAAATGGGTAGAAACTAGACTCCCAAGTGATCCTTATGAGTCATACACAACTTGGTTGTCCATTTAAACCTAGATCTTGGGATCTCCAGTCAACTAGGTTAGTTTGCTGTTGTGGCAACTCTTATTTAATAAGCTTAAGTCCCATTCCCTTCGATGAATTCTCAATTAACTCTCTTGCTAACCCTTTGGTTAGTAAATCTGCTATGTTATCTTTAGACTTCATATATTCAATAGAAATAATTTCATTAGAGATTAATTGTCTTATAGTGTTATGTCGACAACGAATGTGTCGTGACTTACTGTTATACATATGACTTTGTGCTTTACCTATTGCCGATTGACTATCACAGTGTATGGATATAGCAGACACAGGTTTCATCCACATTGAAATATGTTCAAGGAGGTGACGAAGTCATTCTGCTTCTTCTCCAGCTTTATCTAAAGCTATAAACTCTAATTCCATAGTAGACCTAGCAATGTGAGTCTGTTTGAAGGATCTCCAAGATACAGCCACACCACCAAGAGTAATGACACATTCACCGGTGGATGTTGAGTATCTAGTATCCGATATCTAGTTTGCATCACAGTATCCTTCAAGTAACCTTGGATATCTAGTATAGTATAGCCCAATGTTATGAGTAAATCTGAGATATTTTAGAACCCTTATAATAGCTTTCTAGTGTTTTACTCCTAGATTACTCATATATCTATTTATTTTACTTACTGCATAGGCTATATCTAGGTGAGTGTAGTTCATCAAGTGCATTAAGCTTCCAATAATCTGGGTATACTCAAGTTGAGAAATACTTTCTTGTACATTCTTAGAAAGAAATAGATTAACATTCACAGGGGTTCTAACAAGATGTTATCATCTTTGCTAAATTTGTTAAGTATTTTCTCAATGCAATGTGACTGTGACAAAGCATATCCTTATGATATTTTGATAATTTTCATACCAATAATTATATCAGCAATTTCCATATCCTTCATGTCAAAATATTTATTCAACATTTTCTTGGTAGTTTTAATCATGTCATTATTGCTACTTATGATAAGCATATCATTAACATAAAGGCGTACTGTAACATAACCTTTGTTCGTGTTCCTAACATAAACACATTTGTTACATTCATTAGTTTTAAAAACCATTTGACATCATTGCATTGTCAAATTTTTTATGCCACTGCTTTGGCGCTTGTTTTAAACCATATAATGATTTAACCAATTTATACACTTCCTTTTTTTCCCCTGTAATAGAAAATCCTTCTGGTTGTTCCACGTAAATTTCTTCATTTAATTCATCATTTAAGAAAACTATTTTCACATCCATTTGATGAATTTCTAGATTGTACAAAGATGTAATGGTAATTAGCATTTTAATGGATGCTATTTTAATAACTAGTGAGTATGTATCAAAGTGATCAAGATCTTCCTTTTGTCAATATCCTTTGACCACAAATCTTGCCTTATATTTGTCAATTGATCCATTTGATTTCATTTTCCTCTTGAAAGTCCACTTATATTCAAGAGGTTTACAACCTGGTGACAAATCCACCAATTTCCATGTGTGATTTTGCAAAATGGATTCAATTTTGCTATTTACAACCTCTTCCATAAAGAAGTCTCAGGATTGGACGCAGTTTTTTAAAAGTTAAAGGCTCATTTTCTAACAAAAATGTTAGAAATCTGGACCAAAAGATTTTGAAGTTCTAGCACGTCTACGCCTAAGTTCTTCTTCTTCATTTTGATCTATCTCTTTCTCTTGCACTTGATCTTGTTCTTGATCATGACTAGTAATAGTATCATAAGATCTTTTGTTAGTGCTAGTCTCTTGTCCAGTTTTATTAGGAAACACATGTTCAAAGAAAAATGCATTCATAGATTCAATAATAGTATTTACATGCATTTTTTAGTGTTCTGATTTATAAATAAAAAACTGATATGCGCTACTATTCTTGACATAACCGATGAATATGAAATCAACGGTTTTCGGACCTATCTTAGTCTTTTTAAAACTAGGAATAGCCACTTTAGCCAAACACCCCCACATTTTTAAGTATTTGTAAGATGATACTCTCCCATGCCACATTTCATATGGTGTTTGATCCACTTTCTTTCGGGGTACTTTATTAAGAATATAATTAGCAGAAAATATTGTTTCTCCCCACAAGTTCTGAGGTAATCTAGAACTTATTAACATGGCATTCATCATTTCCTTCAAAGTCTTATTTTTTCTTTCAGTGATACGATTTTGCTGACGTGAGTAATGATCGGTGGTTTGATGAATTGTTCCATGTTCTTTACAAATATCAACAAAAAGTCATTCATACACCACCTCTATCACTTCTTAGAATTCTAATTTTCTTGCTAAGTTAATTTTCAACTTAATTCTTATATTGAATGAAAGTTTCGAAAATTTCATCTTTAGTTTGAATTAAATAAACATATTTAGTATAGTCATCTATGAAAGTGATAAAATATTTTTTCCTACCTCTAATTTGAATTGATTTAAAATCACATGTCATTATGAATTATTTCAAGTAGTTCAGTACTTTTTTCAATTGAATGAAAAAGAGTTTTAGTTAATTTTGTCCCAACACAAATTTCACATTTATGATTTGGATCAATTTCAAATTTAGGTAAACATTCTATATTAATTAATTTATGCAAAGATCCATAATGAACATATCTTAGTCTACCATGCTATAAATTTGAAGGCTCAAGTAAGTAAGAAGAAGATATATTTTTATTAATAATAGGTACAAAAGTCATTACATTCATTTTAAAAAGATCATCAGTCATGTAACATTTTTCTACATACATCCCGTTTTTGGTAAGTTCAAATTTTTCACTCTAAAAAACTAGCCTAAACCCATTCTTGCTCAACAAATATCTAGAAACAAGATTCTTGCAAATGTTTGGTACATGCAGCACATTGTTGAGCGTGAATTCCTTTCCTAATGTCATCTTCAGAATAACCTTACCTTGTCCTTCGACTTTAGAAGTAGAGGAGTTGTCCATAAATAGTTATTCTCCATTGTCCACCACAGAATAAGAGAAGAACATCTTTTTGTCGGCACGGATGTGATGAGTGGTTTCAGTGTGCACCCACCTTTCTTTGAGATTTCTGACAAGGTTGGCCTCGGAGACAACGGCTTCCCTCGGAGACAATGGTTGAAAGGTTTATGTCATCAACATCATTGGAGATTCTGTCCACTTCGATGACATTAGCTTGAGCAAGTTTCTTACTCAAACTTTCTTTACCTTTGCGCTTGCTACGACAATTTTTGGCCTGATATCATTCTTTGTCACAGATTTAGCATTTGCCATTAAACTTGAACTTCTTGGTGTCCTCTCCCTTAGAGCCTTGTGAGGAACTTTCTCCGGTAAACTTTCGTTTCTTCATTTTTTATGCATGTTTCACCACATTAGCCTTTGATTCCACAGGATGCTTTCCAGCCCGCTTTTCAAAAGTTCGGTTGTCTTCCTTAATCCTCAAATGCACAATCAATTCCTTTAAAGTCATCTCTTTGCACTTGTGTTGGGGATAGTTCTTGAATTCTTTTTAGCCTTGTGGTAATTTTTTAATTAGGGCAGCAACTTGGAAGGACTCACTTAGTGACATGCCTTCTGTATGGATGTCATGTAAAATAAGTTGGAGATCCTGAAGTTGGTTGATCACAATCTTTGAATCAATCATCACAAAATCTAGAAATTTGTCCACCACAAATTTCTTCAAGTCAGCATCTTCTGTTTTGTATTTTTTTTTTTCAATGACTTTCATAATTCCTTTGCCATCTTGATACAGCTATAAACGTTACAATGTATTATCAAACCCATTCAAGATATAGTTGCAACAAAGAAAATTCGCATGTTTCCAAGCATTAACCACAATAATCACTTGTCGATCGATTTCATCTTGTTTTAGAACAGGAGCATCGCCACGAAGGAAACAAGTCAAATTTAAAGTAGTAAGATAGAACAATATTTTTTGTTGCCATATTTTAAATTCAGTTTCTAAGAACTTTTTTGGCTTTTTCCCATGATTCACTGACATTGTCAAAATAGCAGGAGGGTTTGGAGCAGTCGCAGTACCTGCATTAACACCAGTTTCAGTAGCCATGAATTCTAAATTATAAAATAAAATTATAATTAGAATTTTTTACTACACAAAAAATTAAACCTTAGAGCACAAAATATAATTCTGTAAAAAGAAACTAAATTGTAACTTTTATTTCAAATTAATTTGAAAATAAACTTTTATTTAATCAAAATAATTCCACACAGAATATTATTTCTGTAAAACTTTAAAAATTATAATATTGAAAATTAGAATTTTAATTAATGAAATCCCAGAATTTTTATTTCTGAAAATTCAGAATTTATTTATGAAAACCTCACATAGAAAATAATTTCTATAACAAAAAGTTGGAAAAGAAGCAAACGAAAAATTCTATATTAATATAATAATTCGAATCTGTCTTAAGATTGTTGGAACAATCTTCTTTGTATAAAATAAAACTAAAACAAACAAAATAAATTACTTATAGAAAGTTCTTGTACAGGAAAGTTAGAACAGGAAAATCATCGGAAAATTAGAACAACAAAATCACGATCAAGTCGAGTATGTGACACTCTATCTTTAAGATAGATTCGCCGCCGCACAAGTGCTCACGGATTAAAGGTGTCTATCTTTCAGGAAACAATGATCAATATCATAGATTGTAATAACACTACAAACAATCTGTCTAGCGAACCAAAACTAGAGTTTTGCAACTCTCTAAATCTCTATAAACTAATATTGAGAACGAGTGCAGGAAAGAAGGAAAAAATGGGAAATAAGGCATGAATGTGTTAGGTCTAAGGTTATTCAACTTTAAATTCTTATTGATTTGGATTATTGACAAATATTTAGAATTCATTTTATTATTCAAAATTTTCAAAATAATAGCATACAAATTGTGCTTCAATGATTCTAGAAGATATATGACTCTAGAGTGTTGTTTTTCAATGGCTTTTAACCCATCAAAACATGAGATTAGCACTTGTTTGCAAAATTCTATTTATACTTGAAACTGGTCCAAGGGTCAACACCAAAATAGCAAGGGTCAAAATATCTAAGTGTTCCAGAAGCAAGGGTCGACACCAACACTGTAAGGGTTGACACTAAATTTCAGTGTGCAATCCAGCAGCAAGGGTCGACACTAAATTTCAGTGTGCAATCTAGCAGCAAGGGTCAACACCAAGAACAGCAATGGTCGACACTAAATTTCAGAATACAATCCAGCAACAAGGGTTGACACCAAGAATGATAAGGGTCGACACCAGGAACACCTGGAACTCAACTCAGAGAAGAGAAGAGAGCAAAGGGTCGACACCCAATCTGCAAGAGTTGACACTTATAAATCTGGGTTTAAAAAATCCCACCTGCCAAATCAGATCTAAACTGACACAGATTATTTCTCAGCCACTTTTTTCTGATCTATGTGGATAATATGACATCATCTCTGATCTCTGAGTAGATTTTTCTGTCACCATATCTTCTACCAAGAGTTGACCTATGAATGAGAGCATTAAATGAAAAGTTTATGCATTTAATGATCCTTCTCTTCCTAAGACTTGTCTACAGTCTGTATATACCATGCTCTAATCAAACACAGCTGGAAAATATCCTCCATGATTTGCTCCAACAGCTAGAAGATTCAAATCTCCTCTTTCCAATAGCTAGAAGCCATTAATGCTATAAAGATGAATCTCTCCTTGTTTAATCTATACACTTCTTTAATATAACAAACCCAGAGCATTCAAGAGCTTTTATACTTCATTGTACTTCCATTTTCACATCTGAGAGTGTCTTAAATTACCTCTGTGCTTACATTTTCATATCCATCTTTTGAGAGAGAATATTTGTAAAAGAGGACAGTTGTACCTCTTATTCTTGTTTTTTGTTTTCTGAGTTAAACATTTATAAAGTGAGTCATTTAGTTGAGAGGCCTTCAACGGATTGAAGTAAGTCCTTTGTAAAAATCCACAAGCTAGGTGAAGCTTGGTGGTGCATTGATTCTTAGTGAAGAAATTCTCAAGGAGATGTTTTGAGGAGTGGACGTAGGCCGATGAGCCAAACCACTATAAATCCTTGTGATGAGCTCTTCTTTGCTTTTCTTTTATTTTCTGCTTATTCATTGTCTGTTTGCTGCATTTAATCACTTAGTCATTTGAAATCTAATTTCTGGTCAATTTTTTTTAATTACCCAATTCATCCTCCCTCTTGGGTTGCCTTCCTATACAATAATTGGTATTAGAGCCTCGTCTCTAGTATTGTAACTTAACCATCTTAGAGTGATCTATGGCAACCCCTAGCTCCTCTCTTCCTAAAGGTCAAGCCTCAAACATACCACCCTTCTTCTATGGCACAAATTTTAACTATTGGAAAACCCGTATGATTATGTATATCCAATCTATCAACTATGAGATTTGAAAATCATCTGTGATGGTCCTAAAGTCCCCCCTAAAACCATAGATGGTCTGCTAATTTCCAAACTTGAGAGTGAGTAGACTAGTACTAATGTGATAACCCAACCTGTACTATTCTTAATTATGTATGTGATTATGTGTTTGATCTGAATTTGCAAGTTTGAGTATGGGAAATATGTGAATTCGGAAAAATTATCTGTTGAAAGTAGGAATATTTGTTGCAATTAAAACTTTGAACTGAAATTGGAGGCCGTAGAGGCGCGATAAACAAAAATCGACTCCATAGCTTTGATTAGCATGATTTTTAGAGCCTTTGGTGAGATTTTGAAAAATTATGATTCATAATGAATAAATTAAGATTTTTTTTTATTAAGATGAATATGTTTAGTCCTTTTGTTCTTCATTTATTGGAAGAGAGCTCCAAGTGTGAGTTAGAGAGAAAGAGAGGAAGAGGAGAAAGCTAGGGATTTGAAGGGAATCAAGAGGCAAACCAGAGATTTGAGTTAAGGTATGGAAATATACTTACAAACTTTGTCTCTAACTCATCTTTGTCAAGAAATCATGAAGAAATTAGGAATTTTGAGCTAGGGTTTGAGTTGTGTAGTGTCTAGAGCTTAAGGCATGAAATTAGAACTTAATCTCTACACCATTGTTTGTTTGAGTTCATTTGTATGATTGATCCATGAAACAAACCCTAGATGGTTCCCGTAAACAAGATTTGTGAGAAAATCATTCATGAATATATGTATTTTGAACTTGTGTATGTAAACCATGAAATTGTGAAAAGAGGAGACCATGAAATTGTTGTTGATGCAAGATTGATATGTTTAATGTGTAATTACACTTGTATCATACTTAGATATCATGTTTTTGAGTTACTTTTACATGGATTTGGGCTTGGGAATGAGAGGAAAATGTTTACATCTTGCCGCCATTTTTGGACTGCCTGAATGAGCCTAGACCGCTTGTGCGGCCTCGGGCTCCACACGAGCGCCCAAGATTTAAGACTAAAACCACTCCTCACTGTGCGCTCGAGCGGTGGCCATTTCTGCACGTGCGGAGCCAGACCGCTCGAGCGACTGGATCGGCCTATGTATAACCCAACAAGAAATGAATTCTTTTTTTTTTTTTTTTTTCGTCTTGCTACCCCGACTTCTGGAATGCACTCTCAACCATATTTTGACCCTTTTGGGAGTGAAATGATGCCTAGAAACTCATTAAAGTTAGTGAATAATGAAAGGAAAGAGTACAATTGAAGCAAATGATTTAACAAATGTATGTGTGAAATGTTTATGTAGGTTGTGTGGCCGATGAGACACCGTAAGATCAAACACACTGTGAGTAATAATATTGTACACTTATACTTTTTGGTTAGGTATCTTGAACCATGAATGGTGATCAGTGCCAACATTGTGTATTGATAGGAAATGACGAAACTTTATTAGTATTACATAACATGTGCTAAATGATTGGGCCCGAGGCCACTCGATAAATGATTAGGCCCAAGGCCGCTTGCTATATGATTGGGCCCGAGGCCGCTTGCTATATGCTTGGGCCTAAGGTTGCTTGGTTTAAATGATTATGACATTATGGAAATCTTGTGATCATCTACTTATACTGCTTTACTGTATTATTGCTTATTGAGCTTCGCTCACCCAATTTTATGTATGCACTTGTAGGTGATCAGCAGCACATAGCCCACCCCTAGAGTCAGCTTCAAGAGCCTTTTTGTGACCCAATTGAGTTATGCCTTCGAGACGGAGTCTTGTCTTGACTCACGCCACACCTTGACCATATTTTGTTTTTGCTTTCATGGTCTTGGGTTGTAAACACTATGTACAAGTTTCCTTTGGCTCTTATATTTTTGTTGGGAATGTAAATGTGTTAATGTGTTACATGGTTATCTCTATGATCTTGCTCATGATTAGCACAACTCAATGGACTTCTTTTTATTATATGCTTCCGTTATGGTCCCATTAACATAAACATTTTGTATGATCGTTTGAGGCCTTCGGTAATCTACGGATTACTGGCCGGTTATGACCCAAACTTTTAGGGGCGGGTTCAGGTCATGACAGCTGATTATAAAGATATTCAATCCAATGCCAAAGCTATTAATATGTTGTATTATGCACTTGATGCTACTAAGTTTAACAGAATATGCACTTGTATAACGCTGAAAGAAATTTGGGATAAACTTATTGTAACTTATAAGGGAACCACTCAAGTCAAAGAGTCTAGAGTGAGTTTGCTTGTTCATAACTATGAGCTCTTCAAGATGAAACCTGATGAGAACATATCCCAAATGTTCACTAGCTTTACAGATATTATAAACAATTATACTAATGCAGAAATTGTCAGAAAAGTCTTTCGATCATTGCCAAAAAGCTGGGAGAACAAAGTTATAGCAATGATAGAAACAAGAGACTTGTCAACATTAAGCCTTGATGAGTTAATGGGATCTTTCCTAACCCATGAAATCATTATGCAAGAAGGAAAAGAAGAAGAAGACAAGAATAAGAAGAAAGGGATAGCTTTCAAGTCTACCTTAAAATCTCAAGAGGAAGAAGAAGATGCTTCGGAGGAAGATAAAGAAATGGCTTTTATTACCAAAAGGTTGAAAAGATTTGTGAAAAAGAAACAAGGTGTAAGGAAATTCCTCAGAAAAGAGTTCAACAAAGATTTTCAAAAAGGAGAAAATTCTAAAAAATCTGAAGTTACTTGCTACGAATGCTACAAATCAGAATGTCCAGAGCTCATGAAACAATTCAAGAAGGACAAGAAGAAAGCCATGATCGCAGCATAGGGAGAAGACAGTGATGATAGTGACTCAGAGACGGATATTTGCAAAAATGAAGTTGCCAATCTATGCTTGATGGCACTTGAAGATGAAAATGAGGTAAATGATGAATCCGTTACCTTTGACGAATTACAAACTGCCTTTGATGAATTGCTTGTTGAATTTAAAAAATTGAGTTCTAAAAGTAGTTATCAAAAGAAAAGATTTTGAGTTTATCATAAGAAAAGGAATCCTTGACTTCTAAGATCAATACTTTACAAAATGAAGTCTTGACAATGGAAAATGAGAAAGAATTTTCAAATGAAAAAGAATCTTACATTTTTTAAAAGAAAGTAGATGATTTGTAAAAAGAAAATGAAATTTTGAAAAAGGAGAAAATTGTTTTAAATGAAAACATAAAAGATTTAAAAAATGTTCTTTTAAAATTTACTCAAGATAGAGATACCTTAGATAAAATTCTCGAAAGTCAAAATCAAATCTTTGGAAAAATGGGGATTGGATATAAACCTTTTTCAAAAGTAAAAAATTCCAAAAAGACTTTTGTTTATGCATCATCTAACCATTCTCTTCTCACATGTCATTATTATGGAAGAAAAAGTCACATCTTTCCTTCATGTCCTGCTAAGAGAAACTCATTTGTTAGAATGAAAAAGAAGTGGGTTCCCAAAAACACTTCAACTCCTAACTCTCATAGACCTAAGAAGGAATCGGTACTAAAAGGCCAACAAAAATCTGATTTTTACAGGTGTGCTTTAGGTCAAAATCCAGCAACAACCGGTGGTACCTTGATAGTGCATGCCCAAGGCACATGACCGGCAATAGAGCAATGTTCTCAACCCTTAAATCCAAAGAAAGAGGTCACGTAATCTTCGGAGACAATAGTAAGGGAAAGATCATCGGCGAAGATATTATTGGTAAAACTTCTTCACCCATTATCGAAAATGTGTTGTTTGTTGAAGGATTGAAACACAACTTGCTTAGTATTAGTCAAATGTGTGATAAAGGCAATCATGTCACTTTTGAAAAATCCCACTGCACCATTAAAAATTCTACTGATAACAAAGTGCTTTTTGTTGGTCATAAGCATGAAAATGTGTATGTATTTGATTTGCATAATTTATCTCCTAATCTTGATGTTAAGTGCTTATCTGCTTTAGATGAATCTGGATGGTTATGGAATAGAAGGCTAGGACATGCTCTTATGGACTTGCTTTCAAAACTTGACTTCGTTGTTGGTTCATCAAAAATTGATTTTGAAAAAGATAGACTTTATGATGCTTGTCAACAAGGAAAACAAACAAGAGTTTCTTTTAAATCCAAATATATCATTTCCACTTCTAGACCTCTTCAATTGTTACATATTAACTTGTTTGGACCATCTAGAACTTTAAGTCTTGGAGGTAAATCTTATTGTCTTGTTTGTGTGGATAATTGTACTAGATTTACTTGGGTGATCTTCTTGGCACATAAAAGTGATACTTTATCTGCATTTGCAGCTCATTGTAAACGTATTCAAAATGTGATTAGTCTTGCTATTTGTAGCATTAGAAGTGACAATGGTAGAGAATTTGATAACGGTGAGTTTATTCTATTTTGTAATGAACATGGCATTGATCATAATTTTTCTGCTCTTCGAACTCCTGAACAAAATGGTGTGGTAGAAAGAAAAATAGAGTTCTTGAGGAAATGGCTCATACTATGCTGGTTGAAAATAATTTGCCAAGATATTTTTGGGCGAAAGCCGTCAATATAGCTTGTTATGTTATTAATCGTGCCATGATTAGACCCATACTTAAGAAAACGCAATATGAATTTTGGAAAGGTGGAAAACCCAACATTGGTTATTTTTGTGCATTTGGGTGTAAATGTTTTGTACTTAATAACAATAAACTTGGGAAGTTTGATGCAAAATCTGATGAAGCCATGTTTCTTAACTATGCAAGTTCTAGTAAAGCGTATCGTGTCTTTAATAAAAGAACTTCACTCGTCAAGGAATCTATACACGTTGCTTTTGATAAATCTAACTCCCTTGCTTCCAAGAATATTGTTAGTGATGATGTTGCAGATTCTAATCCAAGAATAGAAGGCTTTTACTTATCTGAACATGATGAACTTCATTCTTCGGAACCCAATGTTGAAGTCTCTATGGAAGATCTCCAAAAAGAGTATGCCCATCCAACGAAGGAAAATAATCTACCCAAAGAATGGAAGTATGCTCATGGATATCCCAAAGATCTCATTATAGGAGATGCCATACAAGGTGTAAGAACTCGTTCTTTTATTCATAATGTTTGTGGCAATTTAGCTTTTGTTTTCCAAATTGAGCCAAAAACTTTTTCTGAGGTTGAACACGATGAAAACTGGATTTTTGCTATGCAAGAAGAGTTAAATCAGTTTGAAAGAAATGAAGTTTGATTTTTGACTTCTCGTCCTAAGAATCATTCCGTTATTGGAACAAAATGAGTTTTTCGAAACAAAATGGATGAATCCGGTGTTGTTATTTGACACAAAGTTAGACTTGTAGCCCAAGGTTATAACCAAGAAAAGGGCATTGATTTTGATGAAGCATTTGCACCCGTTTCTCAGCTTGAAGCCATTCTCATGTTGCTTGCATTTGCATGTTTTAAAGATTTTTAAACTTTACCAAATGGATATGAAAATTGCTTTTCTAAATGGGTATATTTCAGAGGAAGTGTATGTGTAGCTTGACGTTTTTGCACCCCCTTTTCAGAAGTCCAAATAAGCCCTACAGTATTGGACTTCTGCGGTTCTAAATCTGATTCCACAAGTGTAATGCGAAATAGATAAACACCAAAGAGTCCCAATCTGGTAAATCTTTTAGAAAATTGATTTTGAATCAAATTGCAAAAAATGACTACTTTGCCAGATACAGAGTCGCCACCTAAATATTTTGTTTGGAGGAAATTTAGAAAACTCATGACTTGTGCTAAAGACCACGTGTCCATCATTACCAAGATTATCTCGGCTCGAGAACTTAGGTATGAGAGGGGAAGGTCATGAATTGAGCACCTCCGCTCGCTTGATCAAAGATCGGCCTTTACTAATCATGATATGAATTTTATGTACATTATATGCTCTTGTTTTGGTTTATTAGGTTAGCATTACTTTGTGATGCACACACACACAAATATAGACTAACTTGCAAGAATTGGAACACTTGATTCATGTTTGTTTGGAAATTTGTTTGAATATGTACCACTTGAAAAAAAAGTGATCGCACATGAACATTACTCAAATTATTCCAATTCAAGCAACTAGCCTTCATCCACAGGCATTCAAAACAGTTTATCAATTAAGCACTTAAGCAATTAGCCTCATGGCAAACATGTTAAACATGGTAACAAGAACATTCATGCTATTATGCTGAAGTGAGTAAAGGCTCACCTAGTACTCCAAGCCAAAATAAATAAAAGAGTTAGAAAAATGCATGATTCCTAACTATGCAATATGACTAATGAAACATATACAATATGAAATCTAAATAGAGTCGGCTACTTAACATGGCATATGAAACAATTTGATAGCATGCGATCGAAGTGCGTATTTAAAGAATGTAGTAAACTAACAATGCAAGTTAGAATGATGAACCGAGTCTTGGTGCATGCAAGACAAATGGATGCAAACATGAAGTATGCTAAACAAAACATGATGTCCCTAAATTAACCATCATAACCTACTAAATAAAAGGCAGAAAGACGTGGGGTTGGAAGACATGCACATTATTACAACATTGCGCTCTTACGAAGAAGAGTCCGAATAAACTAACTAGCTAAGCTAAGCTAATTATTACAACACAAATTAAATTAGCTAAACTACTTAACTAATTATTACAACAACAAATGAATTAATTAACTAACTATTCTAGCTAATCAAATTACAACACTTTACCAAATTCAACTAGCTACAACTAATTAATTAAAACAAATATTTAAAATAAATATTTAAACTAAACAGGCTCGATATACAAAGAATGCTCATGCACGTGCTCGGTTTCTACCTGAAAAGCCACTGTTTTGCTTCCAGAATGTCTCTGTTGCACAGTAGAACACTTGTACCTCTGTTCACCTCCAAAATAGCTCTACTCTGCTCAAAAAACACACTGCTAAATTTTGCATAAGTGGCCGACCAGTCAGGAATGAGGGACTGTCGTCCACCAGTGATGGCCAGCTGGCCATCAAAGGTGGCCTGCTGGCCATTGCTGCGGGGTCCACCTTATTGCAACAGAAAACAAACAGAGCATGCATAGGGTATTCCCAAGGGTTGTCTGAACAACTCAGCCCTCCTTATCATGAACAAATCAAAGGAGTAGTAAACTTGGTCCACAAACCATCAACTTAAGCAATTTCATTGCATGATGGCTTATGAATCAAAGTGTACAAGTTCAATAAATGTAATAAAACAAGACTTAAACCTCCTCCCTTTCATGATTTGATCAAGGGAAGTGGTGACCTTGGAAACTTAAATTATTTCATCACTAATGAGTATGAAATGCCTCAAGCTTTCATGTATTCAATTAACATCCGATTGAATAGAAAATCAATTCTTATCTTGCACCATTTTAGTCCCATTTTAATTAGTAATTTCTTCATTTTATTTACCAACCAACCTTTAATTCATTGAGTCCAAAGGTAAGTTTAAGTCCTCTAAATGGAAAGAAGGCTCAAACCAAGTGTTGTCTTGGGCATGAAAGAGACATCATACTGTTGGTAATCAACCCCCTAAGGGATTAAACCATTAAGCATGACATCTCAATCTCATGCTTTAAACAAACAAGTTGTTTGAACCACTTTCAAAGAAAAACAAAAGCCAAGAAAGGAGGGAGGTTGAAGAGGTGATTAAGAGTGATCACAAGTATGGAAAGCCATAAATAAACACTATTAACTCAAATAAGATGGTGTCTAAGGCCTAGAACACCAAACTCATGAGGACAATTACACTACAAGCATGCAAAACAAAGTTCAAATGCAACAAACACGTAAAGACAGTCCTAAAATAGTCTAAAGGCAGTCCTAAAATATGTTGTAATTAAGACAAAAATAGCTAGATTAATATGCTAAAACATAGCACAAGCTAGGCTAGTAAACAAGACACAAGGAGGGGAGGCTAACCCTTCCAATTTTGGACTTCAAAAAATGATTTTGGCCACTGAAATAACTCTGAAAAATAGCGTTTAAAAGCTCAAAAATAGATAGTAAAAGGATGGGAAACACAAGGGAAAAGGCCTTGAAAACAAGGTGTAAAGAAGGGTGAACCACCCTTCAACCTTTAATGGCCTTAAAACCCAAGTTTCGGCCCAAAAATATAGAGTTTTTATAGCCCAAAAACAATTGGAAAATTGCAAGAAAAAGAGTAGTTAAAGCAGGTAAAGAGGCAAAGTCTTATACCTCTTGAAGAGAAGATCAATTCCAAGCAATAAGACCAAGCACCCACACCCTCAAGAGCTTAAACAAAGCTCAAAGAGACCTTAACTCAAATATGGAGAGGTTTGGTTAAGAGTGTATAGGAAAAGGTTAAGAAATGTAGGGAAGAGTGTAGAAATTTGGAAGAGAGAGAGAAAATTGTAGAGAGAGAGGAAAAATTTTGCTCCAAAATTTTTCTAACCTTAAAACATGAGAGGGAGACCCTCTATATATAGAAAACATGAATTTCCCTCAAGAACATCCAACCATACACGTGGGAGCAGATGCATGCATCTATGCAAATAGCTGGCACAGTTGTCACAAAATATCTGCAAAAGACACTAGCCGGCTGGCCATCATTGGTGGCCAGTAGGCCACATCAGTGGCTGACAACCAAGAGTGATGGCCGGTAGCCCAAAAAGGTGGCCGGCAGACCACCAAGGGTTGCAGGCTTGAAAAACTCAGGATTTGGTCCAAAAGCAAAGGCAACAGGGGTGTAGGGTTTGAAGGGCTCAAACTTGTGGCATTCCATTGAAGACTTTAAGCACTTGACAAGTATATAGACTCATTATCGGGTGTGCAAGCGATGGCGTCCAAGTCGTAAAGGCCGTAAAAAATGGGGTGTCTGCAGTATGTTGAACAACCTCTCGGTTTTGAAAATCACAAACACCCGAACCACATTTTTAAACTTTCAGAAGTTTTGTATGGTTTGAAACAAGCCCCTAGAGCTTAGTATGAACGCTTAAGTAATTTTCTCATTGAAAAAGGTTTTTCTCGTGGGAAAATTGATACCACTCTTTTCATAAAAACCAAAAATGATTATATGCATATTGTTCAAATCTATGTTGATGATATCATATTCGGTGCTACTAATGAATCTTTGTTCGAGGAATTTGTAAAGGATATGCATGCCGAATTTGAAATGAGTATGATAGGAGAGTTGACATACTTTCTCGGATTACAAATAAAGCAAACCCAAGATGGAATTCATCTATCTCAAGCTAAATATATCAAAGATCTCCTCAAAAGGTTTGAAATGGACTTATCCAAACATGCAGTAACTCTCATGAGCACAACGATTAAAATCGACAAAGATGAATAAGGTAAACCGGTAAATGAAAAGAAATATCGATGTATGATTGGGTCCTTACTCTATCTAACTGCTAGTAGACCCGATATTATGTTTGAAGTGTGTATGTGTGCACGTTTTCAATCGGCTCCAAAAGAATCACACGTCACTGCAGTAAAGCGCATTTTTAGATATCTTGTTGGTACTCCACTTTTGGGTCTATGGTATCCCAAAACAAATGTTTTTGACCTTTATGGTTACTTGGATACTGACTTTGCGAGATGTAGACTTAACTAAAAAAGCACTTGTGGCACTTGTCCTTCTCTTGGAAATTCACTCACTTCATGGTTTTGCAAAAAACAAAATTCTGTTGCTTTATCAACTGCTGAAGCGGAATATATTGTTGTCGCTAGTTGTTGTGCTTAAATGTTTTGGATGAAACAACAACTTCTTGATTTTGAACTTCACTTTGATCACATTCCTATTAAATGTGATAATACTAGTGCCATTAATCTTTCAAAAAATCCTATACAGCACTCATGCACTAAACACATTGAAATAAGGCATCACTTTTTACGAGATCATGTACTTAAAGGGGACATCGAACTCAAATTTGTGCCTACAAGCCAACAATAGGCTGATATTTTTACCAAACCTCTCAATGAGGAACAATTATACTTTATTAGAACTGAGCTTGGCATGCTAAATATTTCTATGTGATGTTAAACTATGTGCTATTATGCTTCATTGTGAAATTTGTTAATAAAAACTCTAGTTTTTGCCTTCCAAGACCTTTAAGGATCAACCCCCTGCTATATAGGATCGACACCTTGTGAACCAGCCTTATGCTTTTGGGTTATTAAGGGTTAACACCCTGTAGACACTCCATTTTTGACCGTCCTCAAGACTTGGACGTCATCGTTTGAACACTCGATGATCATCCATGCTCGTGTTCATTTTGAGTTCCCGAAGGTCTCGGCTGCGCGCCTTGCCTTAAGATCTCTCAACTTGTCTGTTTTGTATTTGGTTGTGGACCAAGGACTTGTAGTTTTGCTTCTGAGGGAAGAGGGTGGCTTGTTGGCCATCCCCACAACCCATTGGCTAAGGCCTTGTGCCACCGGCCTTGTTTTCTTGCCATCGGCCATAAATGGTGGCCGATTGGCACTCTTTTTGGTCGATCGGCCATATTTCTTGGCCGAGACCTTTCTATCTACTTTTTCAGATATTTTTGTGCCAGCTGTGACAGCTGGTGGGCACAATTTTCATCCTTCATACACGTGTATAGAGGGATTAATTCAAGACTCAAGCTTGCTCAACAAGCTTGAGAGTTGAATTTCTATAAGAAGGGAGACCCCTTTCCCTTTCCAGAGGTTCTGAAATCTTGATATACAAAACATATATCACACTCTCTCTATATTTTACCTCTCTCTCTCTATATTTGTTCTTGTTTGTGCTCAAAAGTGTAATTTCTTCACACTTTTGCACTAAAGCACCTAGTGAAACACCATCCTTTTGTTGCTGAGGCTCTTAGAAGTTGGTTTTGGTGCTTTTGGGCTGATTTTGATCCAAGAAAGTTGCTGGAGTGGTAGCCTTGAAGAGGTTCTACAAGGGTGAGCCAACTAACCCTTTAACCCTTTGTTTTGATTAAGCTTTTAGACCTGTTTGCATGCTGTTTTTGGCTTGACTTTAAACTGAAAAAAGTTCTGTTTTTCAGTCCTTAAAATGTTTGTTTTAGGTCACTTTTGTGTTGGGGGTAGTCTACCCCCTCTTAGGCCTTATTTGGCCTTGTTCTTGTGCCTTCTTTTTAAGCTATTGGGACCTCCTTGTTGTGGCCTTCTCGCCACTAAAACTTAGAGAAATTTCAGTGGTGGAAGTGGTGCTTTGAGGTCCCAAATAGGAGAAGGTCATCCCTTCTCCTTGTGTCTTGAAAGCTTGTGTTGATGGCTCACCAAGTTGGCTTGTTTTTGTACCTCTTTGTGGCTCCATTTCAGTGTGTCTTAGGCCTTGTTTTGCCATGATATAACACTATTTTAGGTTGGTTTGATAGCATCTTGCATGCTTCTCATACTTGTAGTGCAATCTTGCATGCTGGCATAACATGCATCTTGTGTTTGGACCATCATCCTAGCATGTTTTGGCTTAATTCTAAGAAGCTTTCCTTCATGTTTTACCATGCTTGAGCTTCGTTTAATGTTGTTTTAGTCATGCATGCATTGCTTTGTATAGCCATGGTTCATCCTAGCTCATTAGCCTTGAGTTTTTAAGCCACTAGCATGCATTACTTGGGCTACTTTCATGATTTGACATCATTTGTTATGAGATTTCAGTGCATGTAGTGTAGTCATACACTTGCATTTGTCACTCCTTCAATGCTTTGAAGAGTTGATGTTTTATGCCTTAAGAATGGATCATTGTGCATGCCACCATGCTTAGGCCTTGGGACTATCATTTCAGTGTATTTTTGGTATTGTTTTACCATAATATAGCTCTGATTTTCATTGGTGAAGTCACCTCATGATTGGTTTTGACAGGTGTAGTGTAATACCCCTTATTGGCCTTGCATACATCATGTCTTATGCACTTCATGTTGGCTTGCTTTAGCTTTGGTCCATGCATGTTTTAGACTCATTTTGGCATGATCTAGGACTGTTTTGGTTGTCCTTGGCCCTTTGGGGTTTGATTCATGTGGCCTTGGTACAAGTTCCTTGGCTAGCCTTAAGTTTTGAACCTCCTAGCATGCTATGTTTGTATTATGTGCATGATTTGGCATCATTCCTCACATGATTTCTGTGATATCCCTATTCCGTAGAATGCTAATTGGTCTTTAATTTGAGTATGATTATGTTTTTAGCATGATTTTATGTGCCATTATGTGAATATATGCAATTTTGAAATTTTATCTATTCACCATAGAAATATCTGTTTGAATAATCTGCTTTGGAAATAAAATTGGAGGCCTTATCAGCCACAGAATCCGAAATTAATTACGCCATTGTGATTGGCATAATTTTTAGAGCCTACGGTGAAATTTAATTGAAAATTGATTTGGGTCAAACTAAATTGATTAAATTGATGAATTGGTGGCCAATTACTTTATTACTATTATATTGACTTAGTGGGATTTGTTGTTTTTAGCATTACACCTCATTTCTCTCCCTTAGATGATTTAGGCTGATGAAACTCTAAGAAAAGAAAAGAGAGGGCCGGCTGTTAGAGAGAGAGAGAGAGAGAGAGAGAGAGAGAGAGAGAGAGAGAGAATTTGGGTGATTTTGGCTCAAGATTTGGGAAACTTCAAGATTAAGCCCAAGATTTTGTTATAGTTGGGAGATTGAACTCTTGGGTAAGTAAACTCATGGATTTTTGTTTGTAAATTGCAAATTCAAGATTTATTAATGGCCAAGAACATGAGTTAGCTGATTATAAGAAAATTGAATTGGTTTTGTTGAAATGAAGACCTATATGTGCATGCATGTGTGTAGTTGCTTTGAATATTGCATGTTTGAGCTCAAAGGGTATGATCCTTGTGAATTTGTTGTTGAAGCTCATGTTTTGATTACCTTTTCATCATCTAAGTTGAGAGTAAGGGTTGTATAGCACATGCATGTACAATTCATGAGAATATGAGCTTGAATGCATGAATTTGTTATGTTAGAATGAGTTTGATGGGAGATTGGGGCATGCATGTGATTTATTTATGAGATTAAGCTTCATTGGGTTGTAATTTGGGGTTTATACCATGTTAGTATAATTATATTTGAGATTTGAGCCATTGCATGCAAGAAATGTTGGCTTGAAGGTCGAATTGGAGTTCAAGAACACAATTTGGGAAACCTAGAATTTTGATGTCCGCTCGAGCGGGGGAAGTGCCGCTCGAGCGGGAAATACGTGCTCCCAGTACTTTTTGCAGACTTGGTGTCCGCTCGAGCTGGGTATTCCACACTCGAGTGGGGGAGCTTTGTAGATAGGCCTTCCCCTTGAGCGCTCTATTTTAACGCTCGAGCGTATTTTTCATGCAACCAGTACTTTTGCAGGCCTTAAGGGTCCGCTTGAGCGGGGTATTTCACGCTCGAGCGGGGACCTTGTTTTCTGAAATTTTGAAAATGTATTCTGTGTTCTGTTTTTCCGTTCCCTTTCACTTCTAAGCACTCTTAGGCATATATTGAGCATTGTAATTGAATTAAAGAGATAAGAATGAAGTCTAAAGTGGAATGTGTGAATTAAAGAACGGATTGAGTTATTTGTGACCCGTACATGTTATGTGATGTGTAGGGTTAAGCTCCAGGGCAAATCTACAAGCCGATCACTGTGAGTAATATCTAAATTCTGTTATTGTCCCATTTGCTTACTCTTATGTAAGTTTTGCAAAGTTCATTAATTTGAATGGTGGACAAGTTTGATATAAAGGCCTAAGAGCCAGTTTGATATAAAGGCCTATGTGCCAGTTTGATATAAAGGCCTATGTACCCGTTTGATAAAATGTGGGCCAAAGGCCGTTTGATATAAATGTAGGCCGAAGGCCGATTGATAAAATGTGGGCCGAAGGCCGTTTGATATAAATGTGGGCCGAAGGCCGATTGATAATGAAAGTTGAAAGGAGCCAAAGGCTAGCCTGATCTGAATAATAGTTTGAGATAAGTGATAAGTCTAAAATGAATGATAGTCTGACATGAATGAATTGGGCCCGAGGCCGTGCGTTGTGTTGGAACCTCAGTTACTTAACTTGCATATGTCTATGTATGTATGTATTAGTTAGAAATGCAAATTGGGCCCAAGGCCGTTTAATGTATATTATTCCAATGTATATTCTTTATTTGATATTATTCACTGGGCTTTCGCTCATGCTCATTCATGTGTTTGTAGGTGAGCCAAGAAAGGTTCAGACCCAGCCTCAGGAAAGTCAGTTTGGAACAACTAAGGTTTTGAGGAGTCAGCCCTTGCGTCTCACGCACGAGACACGTCTTCGCCCTTTTGTTATGTATTTATATTTTGTCAGGTTGGCGAAGTCTTTGAATGTGTTTATATGTAGTTTTGTTTGGCTGACTTAGATTTGAGTGATCCTCTTTGTACAGAATTTTATGTTATTGCATTTTCTGATGTGAGTTATTAACATATGTATGTAATGATGTGCATATAAGCACGACTCTATGGACAAAGTTTCAAATTGCTTTCGTTTGGCCTCCATGAACTCTGTTAAAATACGTTTGGTTTGGTTTGAGGCCGTAGGTAATCTCATGATTACTGGCCGGTTATGTCCTTAATCCATGGGGGCGGGTTCGAGTCATGACAGAGTGGTATCAGAGCACGAGTTAATAACTCACACACTTGTCCAAAAGAGCAATAAACGTCTAGAAAAGATCTAGGATGCATTCATGTTATAAATATGAATCTTAAGGCATCAAGAATATGCTTAAGTGTTTCAATATGAACTGTTATGTGCTATAGATCTGTGAATTACCATTTGAATATGTATGCTTTCTAGTATATACACACTTGTGTATCTTTTGTATAAAGTATGATGCAAGTTTAATCAGATGGTGAACTTTAAATATTTTCTGACGATATGAATTGACGAGTTCCCTGAAATGCTATTTTTGCATGAATGAATGATTGCCCAAATTTCCTTGAACGTAATTGTGGTATCCTTAGCAGAGGCCCTCGCCTAGGGGACATAATACTGTGGCTTATGGTCATGAGGCCCTAGCCCGGGGGGAAATAATACCGTGGCGCAGTCCCTCGCTCAGGGGAAACAATACCGTGGCCTATGTATGAGATATGTTACCTGGTACCAGAGGTTCCGTTATGGAACTTGATGTGCTTGACCAACATGATATGTTACGCTAAAGGAAGTACCACACATGATTTGAATATGAGATATGAATTGCTGCACTAATGTGTACAACAAGTTTGTTTTGTTATAATGCACAATCACGAACATATGAATCATGAAAAGTTGCTTATGTGCATTCGATTCTACAAATGGGTGTCTATGTGAAATATGAACATGATTTGAGTATATAATTACTTAGTAAATGTTCAGCATGCGATATTTGATAAGTATGCAATTATCTGTTACGTGTGTGATTAAGTGCGTACGATATGTGAAATGAGAATATAACAATGTGCCTATGTGCGAATGTACCCATGTATATTTGTGTTTAATTTTGTATTGGGCATCCCAGTATTTGGTAAAGTTCGATAAGAATTTGTGTAGAGTATGGGCAAATTAAGGGCATACGGGTTAGGAGGTTTTTCCACAGCCCGACTTGATAGTCCGGAAAGAGTGGTACAAGAATTGGCAGAGATCTGAGACAACAGCGTCAGTTGTCGCTACAGCAAGAGCCTTTGCTACCACCAGTGTAAGAAACATCGAGGAGTTTGTTATCAGATTTCTGGGGCTCGTTATAGAAGTGGTAAAATGGACTATACGGTAAGGAACTGTCCCCGGATTGAACGAAATGTGAATGAATCCTCTGCCTCGGCTGAATCCGTACCAGTGGTAGGAATTGCTACTCAGGATGGAGTAATTGCACTCATCCCAGGAAGCACTCAGAATACTGTGATTGTTATCCCAGGTATCTATATTGTTTATAAACGAATGCCTATGTGTTGATTGATTCTGAATTAGTACATTTGTACATCTTCGCTTGGGATATTATTTGATTCGGATCGGCATACTTTTCTATATCTGCTGCATGTGTATCTAGATCGGTTAGACCCACATGATCGAGACAATATTCATTGGAGGTATATTTCCCGTTTGGGAAATTTGTGAAATATGTTTTGGGATATTGATTGACTCTGCACATGCACATGTATATCTACACCTATGCTTAGGGTGATTTATTATGTTACCATCTTCAATGACTAAACCACTGGAATTATGACTGTGATTGTGTGACCGAGTTGAGCACCCCAAATGATGAATTCTATGACTGTGAGGCCATGTATTTTGATTGGTAGGAAGTTGACTGGATTATGCGACTAATTTGGAACTTTTGCGTAACAATCCTATACTATGTGTACCTGAAGAATTCTGTTTAATGTGTTATTGTGCACCATGTTCTTGCATATAAGACTTATTTGGGAACTGCTATACTGATTATGATACGTACCTCATGATACGAATAATCGCATGTATATGCAACTACCCCTGAATTTATGTAGACAACACCATATTGTACCTGATTTGAAACACCTTGATATGAACTATTGTGATGAATGATTCTGATATGACTTTGACAACTGATGAACTTAGGGCAGTTGAGAAATTATCAACCATGTACCTAAGCAAACGAAGTACGCCCTACAGAACCGAATGTGTCCTATTTGAGAAAATTTTTATCTGATTCGATTCGATAGAACCTATGCCTGTTATTGTTCCGATGGAACCCTCATTTGATATGATTTGATGAAACCTTTGTTTGATTTAATCTGGCAAGACCTGTGTCAAGATTGGTTTGATAAGACCCTCTGTCTGATTTAATTTTGTAAAAAGGGATTGAGGATTGCCTGTAAATAAATAGCCAGATTATTCTTGGCAGAAAAACTAATAGACCCAAAACTTGAATCTGTTTAGAGTACTTAACCTATTTGAAACACCTTTTGTGAGCTATGACAGATTGCTCTAACCATGAACACCGTTGAGAACCAACCCCTAAATATCGAGGACATATGTGTTGAAAATGAGCCGAATTGTACAAATCCCGTGATTGGGTGTCTTAAGGAACGATGCTTGTGTATTGTCCCATCCTAGTTGGTTTGGTGCTATGGGGATTGATGATGGCAGATTGATTTGATTGTAAGCAGTACTGAACATTTGTCTTTGACTGATCAGAATATGTTTTGTAAGGGAGAGTAGTTGCTTCAATGTTATTAGATTTTGGGGAATCAGGTTGTAGTGAGTGGTATTATGTTGTTTTGATGACATTCTTGGGGCGTCCTTTCTGCTAGGGGACGTTAAGCCTATGTAGCACCTTTGTTGGGATATCTTTTTTGCCACCGACGGTCTTGTACGGGTGGGTTTGACTAATCAATCTAGAGTCGGCCACCGACGGTCGTGAACGGGTGTGCTTCGATTCTGAGACGATTATTCTTTTGTTTTGTCCGGAATGTCACCCTTTTGTAATTTGTAGATGTTTAAACATCCAAGAAGCTTTGAAAAACCCTGATTATCCGAAAGTGTGTGAATTCAGTACGCCTTGTGTAAATAACTGCTCAGTGTCGTCATATTCTGTGATTGGGGCTTTTAGGATGTGTAAATTGTGTTTAACACGTGATTGATTGTTTTAGTAATATCTTTGGCGCCATGGGGATTAATATATGAATTGCCCTATGCTTTTGACGACTATCAAATAATGTGGGGAGACTCGATGGAACAGAGAATTGAATACTGAACTGAATTGGAAATCGTAAACTGTAAACGGTTGAATGAATTGAGAACACGTGTATTATGTTAGAAATGGACTTCTTCAGTGTTATTGTACTTTACAATTGGTACTATGGGGATACATGAGTTACGTATGTCACGTGATTGATTGCTTCGTTGTTATCTTTGTTGACTCGGGAATCAGTGTCTAGATCCACCTTATGTTCTTGAAAACTTTTGATTGACCTTGGATGACTGTGATAAGTCACTGGACTAAATACCGAATCAGATTGTGAATTGTGGAATTATTGAAGAACGAATTGGAATTTTGTGACAAGAAAATAGACCGAACTTCTGTGATAAAGTTAGTTGACGTTTGAAATAAATGTGTTGGCAACCTATTGTGAAGATGGAAATTGTTGAATTGTGTCTGAATGTTTTAGTGCCAACAAGTCAAAGTTGAATATCGGGTATTGGCAGAACTACTTCAATCTTTCTCTATTTCAGAATGGAAATAAGGATATGTGACTACGAAGTTCATTGTGGGGCTACCTTGAGCACCCAAGGTATAAGTCTTGTTTGGGTTATTGTATGTAGAATTACTAAGTTTGCTCATTGCCTCCCTGTAAAATTTTTGCATGATGCTAGCTGACTAGCCACTGGTTACATCGTCAAGATTGTTTGGTTACATAGGGTCCCAATATCTATTGTTTTAGACAGAAATTCTAAAATGTGTTCGAATTTTGACAAGCCTTCAAGGGGCAATAGGGACTGAATTATGATTCGGCGTTGTTTCCCATCTACGAATTGATGTACAATTAGAAAGAACTTTTTAGATTCTGGGAGAAATGCTCCAAATGTGTGCGTTAGATTTTCGGGGAATTGGAAAGATCTATCCATCGTCGGCAAACTTTGTTTACAACAACAGCTCACATTCTAGTTTCGGTATGGCACCATACAAGCCTTACATGGCGGAAAAGGTAAGTCTCTAACTAATTGAAAATAGAGTGTTGCTCGATTTGAGACTAGGTGAATGACTATCAGAAAGGATTGCAACCGTCAAATGAAAAGTGTTCTGAATTGTGTTCGACTAAAGGTAAATTAAGTTTGGAGGACCAAACTTCCTAATGGGGGGAAGACTGTGATATCCCTGTTTCGTAGAATACTAATTGGTCCTTAATTTGAGTATGATTATGTGTTTAGCATGATTTTATGTGCCATTATGTGAATATATGCGATTTTGAAATTTTATCTATTCACCATAGAAATATCTGTTTGAATAATCTGCTTTGGAAATAAAATTGGAGGCCTTATCAGCCACAGAATCCGAAATTGATTATGCCATTGTGATGGGCATAATTTTTAGAGCCTATGGTGAAATTTAATTGAAAATTGATTTAGGTCAGACTAAATTGATTAAATTAATGAATTGGTGGCCAATTACTTTATTACTATTATATTGACTTAGTGGGATTTGTTGTGTTTTAGCATTACACCTCATTTCTCTCCCTTAGATGATTTAGGCTGATGAAACTCTAAGAAAAGAAAAAAGAGGGCCGGCTGTTAGAGAGAGAGAGAGAGAGAGAGAGAGAGAGAGAGAGAGAGAGAGAGAGAATTTGGGTGATTTTGGATCAAGATTTGGGGAACTTCAAGATTAAGCCCAAGATTTTGTTATAGTTGGGAGATTGAACTCTTGGGTAAGTAAACTCATGGATTTTTGTTTGTAAATTGCAAATTCAAGATTTATTAATGGCCAAGAACATGAGTTAGCTGATTATAAGAAAATTGAATTGGTTTTGTTGAAATGAAGACCCATATGTGCATGCATGTGTGTAATTGCTTTGAATATTGCATGTTTGAGCTCAAAGGGTATGATCCTTGTGAATTTGTAGTTGAAGCTCATGTTTTGATTACCTTTTCATCATCTAAGTTGAGAGTAAGGGTTGTATAGCACATACATGTACAATTCATGAGAATATGAGCTTGAATGCATGAATTTGTTATGTTAGAATGAGTTTGATGGGAGATTGGGGCATGCATGTGATTTATTTATGAGATTAAGCTTCATTGGGTTGTAATTTGGGGTTTATACCATGTTAGTATAATTATATTTGAGATTTGAGCCATTGCATGCAAGAAATGTTGGCTTGAAGGTCGAATTGGAGTTCAAGAACACAATCTGGGAAACCCAGAATTTTGATGTCCGCCGGCGGAAAGTGCCGCCGGCGGAAATACGTGCTCTCAAGATTTTTGCAGACTTGGTGTCCGCTCGAGCTGGGTATTCCACGCTCGAGCGGGGGAGCTTTGTAGACAGGCCTTTCGCTCGAGCGCTCTATTTAACGCTTGAGCGTATTTTTCATGCAACCAGTACTTTTGCAGGCCTTAAGGGTCCGCTCAAGCGGGGTATTTCACGCTCCAGCGGGGACCCTATTTTCTGAAATTTTGAAAATGTATTATGTGTTCTGTTTTTCCGTTCCCTTTCACTTCTAAGCACTCTTAGGCATACATTGAGCATTGTAATTGAATTAAAGAGACAAGAATGAAGCCTAAAGAGGAATGTGTGAATTAAAGAACGGATTGAGTTATTTGTGACCCGTACATGTTATGTGATGTGTAGGGTCAAGCTCCAGGGCAAATCTACAAGCTGATCACTGTGAGTAATATCTAAATTATGTTATTGTCCCATTTGCTTACTCTTATGTAAGTTTTGCAAAGTTCATTAATTTGAATGGTGGACAAGTTTGATATAAAGGCCTAAGAGCTAGTTTGATATAAAGGCCTATGTGCCAATAAAGGCCTATGTACCCGTTTGATAAAATGTGGGCCGAAGGCTGTTTGATATAAATGTGGGCCGAAGGCCGATTGATAATGAAAGTTGAAAGGGGCCAAAGGCCAGCCTGATCTGAATAATAGTTTGAGATGAGTGATAAGTCTAAAATGAATGATAGTCTGACATGAATGAATTGGGCCCGAGGCCGTACGTTGTGTTGGAACCTCAGTTACTTAACTTGCATATGTCTATGTATGTATGTATTAGTTAGAAATGCAAATTGGGCCCAAGGCCGTTTGATGTATATTGTTCCAATGTATATTCTTTATTTGATATTATTCACTGAGCTTTCGCTCACGCTCATTCATGTGTTTGTAGGCGAGCCAAGAGAGGTTCAGACTCAGCCTCAGGGAAGTCAGCTTGGAATAACTAAGGTTTTGAGGAGTCAGCCCTTGCGTCTCACGCACGAGACACGTCTTCGCCCTTTTGTTATGTATTTATATTTTGTCAGATTAGCGAAGTCTTTGAATGTGTTTGTATGTAGTTTTGTTTGGTTGACTTATATTTGAGTGATCCTGTTTGTACAGAATTTTATGTTATTGCATTTTTTGATGTGAGTGATTAACATATGTATGTAATGATGTGCATATAAGCACGACTCTATGGACAAAGTTTCAAATTGCTTCCGTTTGGCCCCCATGAACTCTATTAAAATGCATTTGGTTTGGTTTGAGGCCGTAGGTAATCTCATGATTACTGGCCGGTTATGTCCTTAATCCACGGGGGCGGGTTCGGGTCATGACAATTTCAGAGCTTACTTCATTGCCATACTCTCATACTTGTCACTTCTTCATCATGTTTGAGGTTTATGTTCTTGTTGCCTAGCTTATGGGCCAATATGTGTGCATGCTTTTCCTTACTTTTCATGTCATTGTTTCATCAGTTTGGCCACTGATTTGGGCATGATTGAGGTCTGTCCATTTTGGTTTAAGTCCATTTTGCAGGTTGTTGCCTGCTCATTGCATTGCTCGGTATGTTGCATGTTGTTGCATACTTGTTACGTTGTATGTTGTTGCATGCTTATTGCATTGCTTGGTACATTGCATGTTGTTGCATACTAGTTGCATTGCATGACATTATCATTTGCATGTTGTTGCATGCTTGGTGTATAGCATGTTGTTGCATGCTTGTTCCATTGTGTTATTATTGCATTGCATTGTGTTTGGTTTGGGTGTTAAGCCAAACACGAGGAATGAGAGACGTTTCATACTTGAAGTGATGAAACGTGCCTCAATTCTCGGTCGCCGACTATCTTGATCATGCACGATAGAGGTCAAGGCATTTATGTATTTTTGTGCATTCATTTGCCATTGATTTGTGCAACTCGGCCTCTTTGGCCATCATGCATCGAAATACGCGATTGATGGCTCGAGAGTCGAGCACTACACTCCTTTGAGCCTCAAATATGATAAGGAGTGTGGTTGCACACACATTTTCTTGTAAATACATTGCCATGCCTCTGTTTGTGCTCTGTTGTAGCAAAAAAGAGAGTTTGCAAAAAGAGATGGCCGATCGGCTATCTAGTGTGCCGATCGACTAACAATATTTGGCCGATAGCATTAAAAGTCTAAAACAGTGCAAACAGAGGCAACATGAGGCATGGTAACGGATTTTCGAGCGAGGCGACCGAGCATGCATCGTTTATCATTCCGAGGTAGAGCTGTGGCAGCTTGATTCAGCCTCTTTCTTTTCTTGCTTATTTGGTTTTGTAACTTAATTAATTTTCTTAATTCATTAAGGTTTTGTAATAATTAATTAGCGTAGCGTAGCTAGCTAGTTGATTTATTCGGACCCTCCGTCGAGATGGCCAAATTTTGTAATAAGTGTGCGTGAGTGTGTGAATGTCTTCTAACCTCACGTCTTTCTCCCTTTTACTTAACCGCTTACGATGGTTAGTTCTACGTCATATTTTGATTAGCATCCTTATGCTTGCATATTTGCATTCATTCATTTGTCTTGCATGCACTGGGCTCAGCACATTATACAAACTGCATTGTATTTCAATACCGATTCGAATACATGATTATCAAGTTGCATCTCATATGCCATCTTAGAATAGTCGAGCCTATTTTTACTTGCATTTTGCATGTGTTGCATTAGCCATCTTAACATAACTAGGATCATGCATGATTTCTAACATAGTTTTTGTTTTAGATCGGAGTACACTGTAAGTATTTATGTTTTAGCATCCTTGCATGAGTGTGAGTGTTGCCATGATAGCATGCTTGCCATGAGGCTATGTGCTTAATTGATTAACTGCATGAATGCCTGTGGATGAAGGTTGGATTCCATGAATTGGAACAATTCATCAAAATGCGAGTTTTAAGCCAACTTGAGGTGGCAAAATCATCTTGTTTTCTAAGCCCACTCGAGGGTGACAAATCCACGTCTTAGCCTACTTGCGAGTAGCACCTTCAAATCATTTTTAAACAAACAAACATGAGATTTTTTGTTCCAACTTAGGCAATCTAGTCTATACTTGTATGCTGTGCACATCACATAGTAATTCTAGCTAGTAACCGGAATAAGAACACATGTGCTTTCAAAAACAAAATATCATGTTAGTAAAGGCCAATCTTTAGATCGGGGCGAGCGCGGGTGCTCATTGCATGACCTTTCCCTCTTGTACCCAAGTTCCCGAGCCGAGGCAACTTTGGTGATAACGGCCACGTGGCCTTAGTCACGAGTCAGGGTCACCTAAATAAAAATATTTAGGTGGCGACTTTGTATCTGGCAAAGCAGTCCATGTTTGGCACTTCTTTATAAAAATTAGTTTTCCAAAACGATTTGTCGGATTTGGACTCTTTGGTGATTTATCAGTCTTGCATTGCACTTTGCGAGATTAGATTCAGAATCGTGACATTAAGTCCGAACTGTAGTAGCTAATAAACAAAATGGATTTCGTGCCTTTACGCGCGGAGCCAGGACATTTAGGCGGTCTACACACCTTTCTTCGCTGATGTCGACACCAGTTGGTTTTTGGTTCACTGCTTTATAGGGTCGACACCTCTCTTTGAAGGTGTCGACACCTATTGTGTTTGAGGACACTACTTTTTGTGTCAACCCCTCTTTTCTGTAAGGGTCGACACCTGCCTATTGGCTAAGGTTTTTGCCGCGCGGTCTTTTCAAATTTGAAAGGTCAACCCCTCTCTTCACAAGGGTCGACACCTTCTCAAGGGTACTTATATACCTCGCGACCCTTCATTTTTCTCTTGCAACATCTCTTAAAAACCTAGCCCTAGCCCTTTTCCTATTCCGGTGACTACCTCCGTCGATTCATATTTCGATCTTCTTCCATCTCTCTCACGACCTCTCTTTTTCCTCACCATGGATTCTCAAGCCTCTCCTCCTGTTCCAACACGGAAGCTACTACGCACCTCCTCCTCTTTCACTGCCGTCGCTGCTTTTCCTCATGTGTTTCGATTCAAGAACCCTGCTGTAGACACCCCATTTTTGACTGTCCTCAAGACTTGGATGTGCTTGCAGGTACATCCGGTGACAAGTTTGATTGCTCGTTGAGCACTTAACTTTCGCGACAGAATGCCCCAGGTTTGATCCTTCTAGACCCTATTTCCATTTTGTCTCATTTTTGGACCATGCTTTGGTCCCTCCATATTGATGTTCATGATGGTCTGCCGGCCATGATCAAGGGCTGTCGGCCATGGAATTTTCTCTGTCGGCCACCAATAGGTCCTGCCGGCCAACAATGAGGCCCTATCAGCTGCCACTGATGGCCGGTCGGCCACCATTATTTCAACAGATATTTTTCAGATATTTTTGAGCCAGCTGTTTGTAGGATAGACCATATGCACTCACGTGGATGGCTGGATTTGTTTGAAGGCTTCTTGTATCTCCTATATATAGAGGTCATCTATATGCATGCAAAGGGTTACAAAAATGTGGTTGAGATATTTCTCTCTCTAGAATCCTTTCTCTCTACATTTTAGCCTTGAAAGTGAGCTTTTCTTGCATATTTGCACTAGCATCGTTAGCCAAACAACTTAGCCTTAAACTTGAGGTTCTTGGAGGCCTTGTTAGAGCTCCTTGGAGTGGTTTTGGCTTAGAAGTTTGATTGTTTGCTTGCTATTTTGCAGCTGTCTTCAAGGGTAAGAAGTTACCTCCTTTTAAAGCTTTGTTTTGCTTCATTGGTTGGCCACCCTTGCATGTTGTTTTTGGCCTAGTTGTCAACTACAAAAACCTTTATTTTCAAGAGTTTGAAATGGTAGTTTGAGGTTCTTTTGAGGTTAGAGGTGTTCTCCTCTCTTTTGTGGCTTATTTGCTAAGCTTTGTGCCATGTTTAAAAGCCTTTAAAACAATCTCTTTTTGGCCTTTTAACCACTGAAATCTAGGGGATTTTCAGTGGCAAAAACTTGGTTTTGAGGACCAAAATACGAGGGGGTGATCCCCTCTCCTTGTTTCTCCTTTGCATGTGTTGATGGCTTAATAGAAGAGTATGTTTTTCTACCATCTCTTGACTTGATCTAAGCATGTTTTTGTGACTTTTTTAACATAGTGTGCTTGATGTTTTAGCCTATCATTCTAGCATGTGTTGGCTCCACTCCAGCATGTTTTTGGCCTTTCTTTAGCATGCTTTAACTCTGTTTTGAATGGTTTTGATCATATATGGTTTGCTTTGTATAGCTATAGTGTAAATGTGCCTTAACTAGCTTTGAGTTTCAAGGTCTTTAGCATGCTTTGTTTGAGTTATTTGCATGATATGGCATCATTTAGCATGTGATTTCAGAGCATATATCACTGTCACACTGTCATATATTCCACTCTTTTATTGTTTTTGAGTGTTGAGCCTTATGCCTTGTTTGTGAGCCAATGCATGAACATGATTTTTCTTGCTTTTCATGCTATCATCTCATCTCATTTTAGCCTCTGTTTTGGCATGTTTGAGGTCTGCCCATAGCTGGTTTGGCCTTTTGAGCATTGTGTTTCATGCCTCTAGTGTTGTGTCCTTCACTAGCCTCAATGTTTTTGGCTCTTAACATGTTGTATATGAGTTGTTTGCATGTTATAGTCTTATTTCTCATGTCATATCAGCACTGAATTTCTGCAATCTTCCTCCATGCTTCACTCTTTCATTTGCTTTGAAAGTAGTCTTAAGCCCCTTGTTACCTTGAGCATGGAATTGAGGCTCTTATGCCTAATGGTTTTAGCCTTCTCTCGAGGGTTTCTACTAACCAAAAGCATGAGGCTTTTTTCATGCTTAAGGTGCTTGTGGCTAAGGCCATCTTTTTAATTAGAGGACTTTTCACATTGGACTTAACCGGTTAAAGGACTAATTGGTAATGTAAAATGTGTAAACAAGAAATGAATCAAGTAAAACATGCTAAGATAAGCATGTTGCATGTGTGCATTGCATTGTGTTCAATCGGACGTTATATTGAACATAAGGTGAATTGGTCCATTTCATATTCAAAGTGATGAAAATGAGCCAATTCCCTTTGTCTCCATTGCCTTTGATCTTCCATGATAAGGTAGTGGTCTTAGATTTTTGTTTGTCTTGCATTTATTCAAATGCGTGCAAGTTGGATCTTTGGCCATCATGCATTGCACGCTCGATTGATGGTTTTGGATCCAATAGTGCCTCTCCTTTGATGTTTTGAAATGATAAGGAGTGGCACAGTACATATATGCCCTAGGGAGACCCTCATTTTCCTCTGTTTTGTGCTCTATTGCAGTTTGGTGTCACAACACACTAGTGGCCGGCAGTGCCACACTGATGGCTGGCACCCTTGCATTATTGGCCGGTAGAGGCCCACTCTTGGCCGACAGATGGCCGGCAGCAACTCCTCATGGCCGGCAGGCCATTGGTGCACTCCCCAGCATTGGTTTGGTAAATTTCAACAGCAAGTTCTTGAAGACACCCTATAAACAGAGCCTCTAAAGAGCAAACCGGAAGGCTTTTCGGGGTGAGAAACCGAATGCGCGCATGCATGTTCAACATCTTCAAACAGAGCTGGGGCAGCTTAGTTTAGAGCTTTACTTGTTAGTTAGCTTGAATTTGTAATTTAATTAGCTGATTTGTTAATTAGTTAAAGTGTTGTAATAATTAGTAAGTAGTTTGCTAGTTATTCGTTTGTTTTGTAATAATTAGTCTAATTAGTTTAATTAGATTAGTTAGCTTAGCTTAGCTTAGATTAGCTTAGCTTATTCATTCGGACCCTCCTGCGAGAAGGCACAATGTTGTAATAAGGGTGCGTGTGTGTGTGCATGTCTTCTAACCCCACTTTTTTTCTCTTTTTTACTTACCGCTTTTGATGGTTAATCTAGGGCACGTTTTGATTAGCATACCTTATGCTTGCATGTTTGCATCATTCATTTGTCTTGCATGCACCGAGCTCGGTGCATCATTCAAACTGCATCGTATTTCAATACGCTTACTTGAATACGTGTTTCAAAGCATGTTATCAAGTGTTGCATTCATATGCCATATTAGATAGCCGAGCCTATTTAGTTGCATTATTGCATGCATTGCATTAGGCATCTCGACATAGTTAGGATCATGCATTGTATCTAACTAGTTTTCTGTTTTGGCTTGGAGTACACTGTGAGTGTTTACGCTTTAGCATACTTGCATGAGTGTGAGTGTTGCCATGATAGCATACTTTCTATGAGGCTATTTACTTAAGTACTTAACTGCTTGAATGCCTGTGGGTGAAGGCTTTGTTGCCTGAATTGGAACAACTTGAGGATTGTGAGTTTTAAGCCCGCTTTGCGAAGTGGCAAAATCATGTTTTCAAGTCCACTTGAGGGTGGCAAATCCGCGCTTTAGCTTACTTGCGAGTAGCACTTTCAAACCATTTTTGAAAAACAAACATGAGTTGTTTTGTTCTAATTCTCGTGATTGAGTCTATACTTGTATGCTGTGCGCATCATATAGTAAGATTAGCTAATAACTGGAATAAGAACACATATGTCTATAAAACAACATATCATGATAGTAGAGGCCGATCTTTGATCGGGAGAGCGGGGGTGCTCATGTCATGACCTTCCCCACTCGTACCCAAGTTCCCGAACCGAGGCAACTTTGGTGATGACGGACACGTGGCCTTTGGCACGAGTCAGGGTTTCCCAAATTTCCCAAAATAAAATATTTAGGTGGCGACTCTGTAATCTGGCAAAGCAGTCCATGTTTGGCGCTTTTTATTCAAAATCGATTTTCCAAAACAATTTGTCGGATTTGGACTCTTTGGTGTTTATCAGTCTCACATTGCACTTTATGAGATTAGATTCAGAACCGTAACAGGAGTCCGAATTGTAGTAAGACCAATTCGCACCCTCTCTGAAAGGGGGGGCGGGCGAAGAAAGTTGAGTCTACACCTACGTGCAGATCTGCTTTCAACAAGGACTTCAATCTACGAAAGTCAATCTCTAGTCGCACAATAGACATCTCATTCTTTGAAAACACTCCATTCTTGTAAAAGCTTGGTTTGATAACCAAAAATGGTCATCTCTTTTGAAACTTGACTGTGACATCTATCCTACTCTCATCAAAGAGTTTTTTACAAATCTCTCATATGATGAGGAAACTTCTCCTCATACCCTCAATTTTGTAAAGGGTGTTCCTTTTACTTTGACACCCTTTGTCATTAACTCCATTCTAAAAACCTCTAATGATGGACATAGGGTCACTTCATCAGTTGCTCTTAAACCACCCCAATACTCTCATCTCATTGGTCTACGATTCCTCACTAATAACCCCAATCTAACTCATCACCCCGATCTCACTCATCATGTCACTGTCTCTGGAAACCTTTCCCTTGAAATGAGACTATTACATCACATCATCACACACAACATTATTTCTCGGTCAGGTCATTTTGATGCCGTCACGTATGGTCACACTTACCTCATTTAGGCCTTATCTACTGGTTTTCTCACTGATTTTGATTTTTTGGTAGTTTATTGTATCATAAATGCTCATAAACAAAATAATCAAACCCTTTCCTATGGAATGATTTTCACAAAGATTTTCAAGCATTTCAAAATTGATCTTAAGGGGAAAGAAGAAGTCCCTAGAGACCCTTCTTTTTATGGGTCTAAAACACTGAGAAAGATGGGGTATTCTCTGATCAACAACATTTGGGTCAAGACCAAGAAAACTGGTTCTTCTCTTGGTCTCTTTACCCCTAGCTCTTCCTTTCCCAGTCCTTTCACCCTTCTTTTCTCCACCTTTGGTCCTTTTACTCCACCACCTCCTTCTGATCTCTCATCTCTCTTTCAAAAAATCGACCATCTTGACTTCATGGTTTAGGATCCCTTGTTGGATGGGATTATTTCAATCAATTCAGAGCTTAACAATCTAAACCTTAATTCCCAATCCATCCCTACTTCTACCATTCCCTCATCCTCCTACTCTGTCCCTATTTTATTCTCCTTTGCCTTGGAACAAAAGGTGGATGAGTTGGCCTCCTTGGTTCTACAACTGCTGTTTCAATAGACTGAAATGCAGCAAGACATTGATCGCATGAAGCTTCAGCAAGCCTAAGTCATAGAAGCTGTTAAAGTTAGTGTGGAGAGCATGGTGATTGTGGTCTACGGGATCAAGGACTCCAATGAAGAATTCCATCAAATTTTCCAACAGCATTGGGACGATGATCTGGGGGAACAAATTCAAAAATTCATGCTGTGGTTTGCCCAAGGTTGGCCTGAAGCTGCACCACATTGGCCCTGAACTCCCCCTCCATTTTGCTGATGCTTTGACCCCCTTTTTTTGTTGATGACAAAGAGGGAGAAGTTGTAGTTGTTGTAGTTGGCTCTAATTGTAGTTGATTAGTTGTTAACTGTTAAGTCTTTGGATGTTTATATAGCCTTTTAGATGATACATGTATATGGATGTCTTGGTAAAAACACTTTTTGGGTACAAATATTTGGGAAACACAAATTGGGAAGTATATGTTTTGGAAATTTAGATAACTATGAAAACCTCTTTATATATATGAATTTTGATGAATTCTCCTCGAATGATATGAAACATGTTGATATTGGTTCTTTAGTGTTGGTTGTGATTGGTTGTGAATGTCTATCAGCAACACACACACTTAGAGAGTTATAGAAATCATTTTTGCTTTAAAGTGCTTGTGATTTCATTCAATGAAAATAAACTGAAGAAATTGATTTGACTAATGATTGTTTCAGTGCATATTAAAAGGGGGAGTTTGTTCTATATCAAGTTGCTTTATTGCCATGATATATATATATATTTCTCATTATCTTTGTTTTGGCCTTGAAGCCTTTTTTATAGGGGGAGTTTTCGATCTCATTCTTCAAATCCTTTATTTACAAAACTCTTTGAAAAACACTTCTTAAAGCCTTCTTTTTGAAACTCATACTTTGAAAACTTTAAATATTTGTCATCATCAAAAAGGGAGAGATTGTTAGTCCTAAGGTTATTCAACTTTAAATTCTTATTAATTTTGATTATTGAAAAATATTTAGAATTCATTTTATTATTCAAAGTTTCAAAATAATAGTATACAAATTGTGTTCAATGGTTCTAGAAGATATATGATTCTAGAGTGTTGTTAACATGAGATTAGCACTTGTTTGCATAATTCTATTTATACTTAAAACAGGTCCAAGGGTCGACACCAAAATAGCAAAGGTCGACACTAGAGTGAAGCTCAAAATGTCTAAGTGTTCCAGAAGCAAGGGTCTACACTAAATTTTAGTGTACAATCTAGCAACAAGGGTCGTCACCAAGAACAACAAGGGTCGACACTAAATTTCAGTGTGCAATCCAGCAACAAGGGTCGTCACTAAGAACAACAAGGGTCGACACTAAATTTCAGTGTGCAATCCAGCAGCAAGGGTCGATACCAAGAACAACAAGGGTTGACACTAAATTTCAGAATGCAATCCAGCAGCAAGGGTTAACACCAAGAATGATAAGAGTCGACACTAAGAACACTTGGAACTCAACTCAAAGAAGAGAAGAGAGCAAAGGGTCGACACCCAATTTGCAAGGGTCGACAATTGTAAATCTGGGTTTAAAAAATCCCACCTGCCAAATCAGATCTAAACTAACACAGATTATTTCTCAGCCACTTTTTCTGATCTATGTGCAGAATATGGCATCATCTCTGATCTCTAAGCAGATTTTTCTATCACCATATCTTCTACCAAGAGTTGACCTATAAATGACAGAATTAAATGAAAAGCTTGCGCATTTAATGATCCTTCTCTTCCCAATACCTGTCTACAATCTGTATACACCATGCTCTGATCAAACACAGTTGGAAGATATCCTCCATAATTTTCTCCAATGGCTAGAAGATTCAAATCTCCTCTCTCCAACAGCTAGAAGCCATTAATGCTATAAAGATGAAGCTCTCCTTGTTCAATCTATACACTTCTTCAATATAACAAACCGAGAGCATTCAAGAGCTTTTATACTTCATTGTACTTCCATTTTCACATCTGAGAGTGTCTTAAATTACCTCTGTGCTTACATTTTCATATCCATCTTTTGAGAGAGAATATTTGTAAAAGAGGACAGTTGTACCTCTTATTCTTGTTCCTTATTTTCTGAGTGTAACACTTGTAAAGTGAGGCATTTAGTTGAGAGGTCCTCAACAGATTGAAGTAAGTCCTTTATAAAAATCCACAAGCTAGGTGAAGCTTGGTGGTGCATTTATTCGCAGTGAAGAAATTCTCAAGGAGGTCTCTTGAGGAGTGAACGTAGGTCGGTGAGTTGAACCACTATAAATCCTTGTGTTGAGCTCTTCTTTGCTTTTCTTTTATTTTCTATTTATTCATTGTCTGTCTGCTGTATTTAATCACTTAGTCATTTGAAATCTAATTCCTGGTCAAATTTTTTTAATTACCCAATTCACTCCCTCTTGGGTTGCCTTTCTATATAACAGAATGAATTTGCTAGAAAAGGCCTGTATTTATTGGCATTTTGGTGCCTATTCGGAAGGGCATAAAAACCCTCCGAATAGGCGTGAATTTGAACCGCTGAAAAATGAAAAGAGGCGACCGGAGAGGCATTATTCCCTGAAAAAAAATTTTGAATTCAATTTTTTTCCTTGGGAAATTCAAATTTTCTCGCAAGAATTTTGAAAAAATTTAAATGAATTTTGTCTAAAAAATTAAAGTTTGGACTCGACTCACACTATGCACCCACGCCCGGCGGCGCGCGTGCGTGTGGTGGATTTGGGTCAAACCCACTTTGTCTATAACTCCCCTCCTTACAAAACTTAGGGTGCTCCTTCAGGCCCATCCCAAGTATGTCAACCTAGAGTTTATATACTTGTACAAACTCTCTTATTGTTTCTATGTGAAACAACCAAAACAAGGTAACCCACATTTGTCTCTTCAACTTCTTATTTCTCGAAACTGAAAATGACATTAACTTCCCATTCACCCATAAATAGTTTTGACAAATCGACTTCATCGTGTGACTTGCCATGCAGCAAGGAACATGCCACCACTTGGATCCACCTCAAAAGATGTGTGGGATCCACTGCAATTTGGATTCAAAGTTGATCTAAAATAAGTCTATACAACTAAATTTTTCAACAATGCGTGCCATTTAAAGAGTGTCCAATTTGTGGGCGTTGTGTTGAATCTATTGAACATCTTCTTTTTGAATGCTTTTGGACAAGAGGTGTGTAGTTTGGGAGTGACTTGGGTTTCAGAGTTGACTTTTAATCCCTTGATTCAGTGTCAGAGTAAGCTACTTTTCTTATGGATATTGTTCAAATAACGATGACCGTATAGCTTTGGTGAGAAAAGTGGCACTTATTTGTTGGCAAATCTAGAAAAGAATAAATGAGTGTATTTTCAATCATCAACCAACAAACCCTTTACTTACTTTGTATCTCACTATGGTCCGTTGGAAGGAACTTCTTGCCTTGCATCAGATCTCCCGTATGCCTTCAACAAACTCTGAGAGTTTGACTCATTCTTTGAATTAGATCCCTCATGCTTAAGGGCAATTCAAGATCAATTGTGATTGAGAAGGACAACTTAAGAACATCCTTAGCAGTTATACTACAAGATTTGAGAGGAAATCTAATGGATGGATTTACATCCATTGTTCAGTCATCTTCAACATTTCAAGGTGAAGTCTGAGCAGTTTGATTGGCTTATGCCTTTTCTACAACCCTCAATCTTCCACAAGTCCAAGTGGAAAGTGATAATAAGACAGTTGTCGAGCTAAGTATGTGCGAGTTGGTTCCTCCTTGGGATTGCCAAGAAATCATCCATGACATTTTCCATGCTCGGGCGAGGTGCAACATCTTCTTTCTTTGGACTGCTAGAGAATCTAATCGGGTTGCTCATTAGATAGTTTCTAGTAATCTTAAGGGTTTACTTCCTCTAGATTGAGCTATCAATCCTCTAACTAAGCTTTTGGCCCTCTTGTCTTCTCATGTTTTGTAAGTCTTTGGCATTTCCTAGTTCTAAAAAAAAAAAAAAAGGGTGATGATTGCCCTTACTTGTCACTCCCTAAGGCCATCCATGAGAGGTTGGCTATGGACATATAGTGATGGAGACTATTAAGAAATTGGGCAAATTACAAAAAAACCCAAGGTTTAGTGTGTTTTTCACATTAAACGCCAACATTTTAATTTTAACAATTTAAACCCTGAATTTTTAACCGTGTCTTAATGTTGACCCTCCTTATGTTTCTATTTGTTTTTGTTAACTTTTTACACTTATTTGATACACGTGTCACTTTTTGATTCGTCCATAATTATTATAATTATTTTATTTCTAAATTACTTTTTTCTTCTTCTATTAACTCTCTCTCTCTCTCTCTCTCTCTCTATCATTCAAACAAGTCTCAAATCAATAACTACAACATCGAAAAGATAGTAAACTATCCATATCTAATCTAGGGTTTGTATAGATTGAAAAAATTGAGATCTACAATTTTGATAGGCTAATCTCAAAAAAAATTTTTTTGTTTGCTGAGGATTGAATTGAGCATCGATTGATTGTGGACTCCCTCACTTCAGAATAAGGAGGATGAGGGAAAGGAAAAGGAGAAAAATGAGCGATGGTTGGTCGGTAGCTAAAGAAGGGTAGGGGATAGGTGGCCGCCAACGAGAGGGTAAGGAGGAAGAAGAGAAGGAAGAGAGATTGTTTATAGGTTTTTTGTGCTTTTTGCAGGCGTCTGTGGAAGGGTTAGGAGGAAGAAAGAGGAAAGGAAGAGAGAAAATGGTGAGAGATTCGTCGTTATGAACAAAAGGATGAGGATGACGAAGAGAAAGAAGAGAGAGAGAAGGGATAGAGACAGAGATCGAAATACATGTTTGACTACATTGCGGTGACACTCCTTCGGCGACACCGCCAGCAATGAAAGACTTGCAGATGCTTAAGAGCGCGTGACTCAGAGCCTTGACTCTTTCTCTGGCAATCTTCGCTTCCTCAGCCAGATAGACGATTGTCAACACCATAGTCTCACTCATCTTCGGTACCACATCTTCAGAGGCCATTCAAACCCTAACTCGTTGGAACCCTAGGAAAAACTTGCCACTGTCACGATCTCCGGCAATCCAAAGCGAATGAGAGGTGGTTTTGTGAGAAATGGTTTGGTTGCTTTTTCAAATTGGCGATCCGGAAGAGAGAGAGAGAGAGAGAGAGAGAGAGAGAGAGAGAGAGAGCTGGAAGGGAAATGGTTTGGTTGGTTGCTTTCGTGAGAAATGATTGTTCATCCTGGAAGAGATAGAGAGAGAGCTGATAGGGGAAAAAAAAAGTAATTTAAAAATCAAATAATTATAATAATTATGGATGATTCAAAAAGTGACACGCGTATCAAATAAGTGTAAAAGTTAACAAAAACAAACGGAAACAGACGGAGGGTCAACATCGGGACACAGTTAGAAATTCAAGATTTAAATTGTTAAAATTAAAATGTTGGGGTTTAATGTGAAAAACACACTAAACCTTGGGGTTTTTTTTTTTTTTTTTTTTTTTTTTGTAATTTGCCCTAAGAAATTTTTTGGGGCAAATAATAGTAGTAGTCCATCTACAATTGGGTCCATATAGTGTTCTAGTTGTAACAATTTTACCCTTAATTCCTATTATTTCGATTTACTACTTTATCTCAGGTTTATATCTCCTCCCTTTTCTCGATAAAAATATTAATGTTACATTTTAATTTTTTATTTTGTGTCGAATTTATCTAATTAATAATGATTGTGAAGATACTTGACAAAAAATAGCCATTGGATTTGATGTGCCCATTCAGCATGGACAAAATGAGAAAATGAACTAATTCTAATTAAGACAATGGTTCATTTAGTTTACCTATTATGTTAATTTGGTGCCAATAGTTTAAATTGAAAGAAACTGTATTTTTAGAAGCGCATAATCAAGAAATAAATATACTTTTTCTCCAAAAATTAATGCAGATTAACCTCTTTTTCAACTGATCACCACAATAGTAAGCACCAAAGCAATCACTTATCCCTCTCATTTCTTTCTCTATATTTCATCATTTCTCTCTTTCCCGCTCTACGCGCTAGTATTCTTTTCCTGGTTTTACAATAATAACACCCACACAACTTTACCCTATTCTTTTTCTGGTTTTACAATAATAACACCTACACAACTTTACCATATCTATGTCTTGCATTTTTATTCTCTCTAAATGTTATTGATGTCCTCAATATCGTTGCTATACCTCTCTAAAGTGACCATAGGCGACTCTACAACATGGAGAGGGTATTCATTTTTTTTTTTTTTTGATCAGCAAAGAAAAGTGTAGAGGGTCAGAAATTAAGCCCCAAACTAAGTATAGACCCAAGCACTAAGATCGCCTTGAGAAGGTGACCAGGGATAAAAAATGAACATGGGCCAACAAATGGGCCGAGGCAGGTTTGACCCACCAAGGCTCTAGACGAACTCAGCGAGGAGAAATTCCCAAGTTAAGTTGCAGAGGCAACGCCTGCAGTGGTGAAGTTGCGGAGGGAATATGCACAGTAGTAGAATTGCTGAGGCACTTTGCCTCAGCGTCGCCATTCCTATTAACTTCGGTTTCGCCGCCATTTGAAGTTGTCGAGAGAACATATGCAGCGGCAGAGTTGCTGAGGCACTTTGTCTCAGCGCCGCCATTCTAAGTATGTTTGGTGCCGCCGCCATTCCAAGTAATGTCGGTGTCACGATCATCTGGAGTTGCCGAGGAAAAGAGAAGATTGAGGCAATTAAGTGTAGACACCTCATTTTTGACCGACCTTAAGACTCAGACGTCACTGATTGAGCGCTCGGTGATGTTGCATATTGTGCTCGTTCAGAAGTCTCAGAGTCGCGGCCATGAGCCCTGCCTCCGGACTTCCGAACTCTCTTCTATACCTTGTCTCGGTTTGCGAACCAGACTCGGTTTTCTCTGTTTCTCTTCCTGAAGGGAGGGAGGTCCTGTAGACCATCTCTCAGTGGCCGTAGACTACATTTCATGGCCGTAGGCCATTTTGCCCATTTCGGAGTCCGGTTTTCGATTTTCGGAGCCGTCAGGCTGTGTGCCTCGGTTCGGGACCGTCTAACCATCTCCGAATCCTCCGGTTTTTGGCATACATCTTATTTACTCCCTTTTGAGGGACACTGAGGTCTGAGAGACCCACTTCGTGGCCGAATGCCACTTTCGGTGCTTAACGGCCTATTTTCGGGATCCCGAACTGCGTGTTTTGGCCCCCGAGCATTCGTTTTGCATCGGTTTTCGTTCATTTTTGGAAGGTACCTCTGTTTTATCACCAGGAAGGTCGCTGAAGGGTGGGAGGCCAGCAATTGTCTCAGCAACCAGTTATGCTCCTCCGGCGCCCTCGACTGTTTTCTCTCCGAGCCAATGTTGACCACCCTAGGGCCATTTTCTTCAACCCCAAACCACATATTTGTGTTGTACACACATGGGAGGACCCTAAAAGTCTATGGCCGGCCAGTAACTCAATTTGAACCTTTTGAACCCCTTCTAAAAGTGGCTTGTTGTCTCTCCTGTTTTACAGTTGCCAATTTCCAACCACAGGGCCTTGTTGAGGAGACCTGGGAGGACACCAATATCTGGTGGCCGGCCAGAAAATCCAACTTTCCATTTTGCCCCTTGGCCGGCCGGCCATAGGGGGTAGCAGGCCGGCCACCTGCAACAAAAGTAGCAGGCCGGCCATGCTCCTTGGGAGGTGTGCCTTACAGCTGTATAGCTGTTTCCCCCAAAATATCTGATTTCGGGGGACTTTTTGTATAGAAGGGAACTTAATCCCTTAAGCTACACACTTTGTCTCTCCCTCTCCCCTCCATCCTTACACACAACAGCAGCTCTAGCTCCCCCTCAAGGTTAGAAAATTTGCTCTCAAGCATAGAGACACATATCTCTCTCTATTCCTCTCATTTTCTCAAGTTTTGGCTCCATTTCTTCACTACCATCAAGCACCACCATCACCACTCCATTCCAGCAGCAAGGAGAGGTTTTTCAGAGGCTTAGAGGCAACATTCCTTGATCCAAAAGGCAGCAAAGAATAGTCTTCAAGGGTAAGTTCACATTTCCCCTCTTTGTAGCACTTTTTTTTCCCCATTTCTTAACCCTATTTTGTTACTGTTTTGGGCTCCGACCCTAAATGAAAGGGTCATTATTTTGAGCCATTCTTCATGTTTGTTTAAGGGCTCAACCCTGTTTGAGCCCCCCATTTGGTACTTGCTTCAATACCCTCTTGTATGCCATTATCTTGCATAGTATTTCTAGCCTATGTGTGATCTGTTTTTGAGCATGATATAAACTATGAGTGGGCTTATTTTGAGCCCCTATACAATATTGTAGAAGGGATCAACACTGTTGGGGGCCTCCATGTTGTACTTACCATTATACCCCTCTTTGGCCCCCATTTTTGCATGCTTTTTTAGGCTTATCTAGCTTCTGTTTCCGGCCATGATCAGAACTGAAAATTGCCATATTTTGATCTTCTTGGAATATCTCATTAAGGGTCTTTGGCTGTTTGGTGAATGCTTTGTATACCTCATGTTATAGCCTCTTGTTGGCCTTAATCTTGCATTGCATTTTGAGCATGTTTTCATACTGATTTTGGGCTTATCATCTACTGTAAATGTTCATATTTTTAGTCCCTATTCAGTGTTTTAGAAGGATATTTTTCCATTTGGGCTTTTCATCTACCACTTGCTTCATAGCCTCCCTTATGGAGCCATTTTTGTATGCCATCTTAGCCTTACTTGTGATTTCTATTTGGCCATGTTTTGTTTTGTAAAAATGTGAGTTTTGGGGCTTCCTTGCTTCTTATTTTTCATATCATGTACCAATTATGCATGTATGGTATAGCTGTAGGCCATTTTATGCATTGAAATCCATGTTTCGGGATCGTTTCATACATCGGGTATTATTTCGCCTCATTTCGGGGCTGTTTCGCCCTTTGTTTTACCACTGATTTTTGCATGTTAGCATATCATATTCCATGTCTTTGCCATGTCTCATTAGAGTGGCATTTCGGTGCCCGAGGGTCCGTTCTCGGTTTGCGTGCCCGCGGGCACGCACTTCGAGGTATCTTGTTTTCATCTGATGGCCTCCTGTGTGAGTGTGGCTGAGGCTCCCTTGTGTCGGTATAAGCCCATTATTGCATTGCGTATGCCATTTCATCCGTAGCATTGTGTATGCCCGGTTGTATATTACCTCGTGTAGCGTGTATGCCATTCCATGACATTGTGTATGTTAGGGTTGCATATTAACTGCATTTCATGCATATCATGCATATTGCATCGTGTTCGGGATAGGATTTAGCCCGGGCACGGGAAACGAGACACGTTTCGCACTCCGAGCGACGGAACGGGTCTCAATCCCCAAGTCACCGACACTCCGGATTACCCGTGATGGAGTTAGGTTTTGTTGTAGTATTCATATGTATTCATCCTACATTGAGTTGTGCAATTCGACTCCTCGGTCATCATGCATCGGTATGCGTGATTGGTGGCACGAGGATCGAGGCATGCATATATTTGTGAAATACATTGCTATGCCCCTTTCCTGCGCTCTGTTGCAGCAAAATGAAGAATCAGCAACTTTTCGGAGTTTGGCACGCATTTTGAGGAACATTACAAACAGAGGCTAATTGGGGCATCCCAGTGGATCTCCGCGCAAAGCAGCCTAAACATGTATCATATCATTACCCGGAGCAGTCAAGCGATCCCACGGCTTGCATGCGATTCTGATTTTCTTAGTTAATTTGTTAATTAATTAGGATTTTTGTATATTATTCGGACTGTAATATTCGGACTGTATTATTCTTTCATTTGGGACTGTATTATTTTATTCGAACCCTCTGCGCGAGGGCATAATTGTAATAAGTGTGGGTGAGTGTGATGTATGTCTTCCAACCCCACGTCTTTCTCTCCTTTTATTTACACCATTTATGGTTAGATATAGGGCATGTTTCAATTAGCATACAGTATGACAGCATGTTTTGCATCATTCATCTGTTTTGCACGCACCGGGCTTGGCGCATCATACAAACTGCATTTGTATTTCAATTTCAAATTGAATACGTGTTAGTTGTAGCATTCCACATGCCATGTTTAGAATAGTCGAGCCTGCTATAGTTTGCATCTTTGCATGTGTTGCATTAGGCAATTCTGTATATTTAGGATCATGCATGATTTCTAATGAGCTTCTGTTTTGGCTTGGAGTACTCGGTGAGTTTTATGCTTTAGCATCCTTGCATGCATGTGAGTGACTGCCATGATAGCATGCTTACCATGAAGTTATGTGCTTATGTGATATAACTGCCTTGAATGCCTGTGGGTGGAGGTTGAGTTACTTGAATTGGGACAATTCATCAAATGCTTGTTTTAAGCCCACTAGATAGTGGCAAAATCATATTTTCTTAAGCCCACCTGAGGGTGGCAAATCCACGTCTTAGCCTACCTGCGGGTAGCACCATCAAACCATAATTCAAACAAACAAGCATGAAATGTTTTGTTCCAATTCAGGTGATCCAGTCTAATAACCGGGATAAGAACGCACAATGTTTTCAAAATCAGATATCATGATTAGTAGAGGCGGTCTTTTGTGGCGAAGGGGGTGCTCACGAAGTGACCTTCTAATCGTACCCAAGTTCGAGCGAGGCAACTTTGGTGATGACGGACACGTGGCCTTTGGCACCGAGTCAGGGTTTCCTAAATTTCCCATTTTAAAATATTTAGGTGGCGACTCTGTATCTGGCGAAGCAGTTCATGTTTGGCACTTCTTTCAAAAAAATCTATTTTCAAAACGATTTGCCGGATTTGGACTCTTCGGTTCAAGATTGAGAACCGTGACATTTGAGTCCTTCGAACTGTAGTGACCCAATATCGAACCAGAATGGGGGGGATTCGCACTCCTTCCCCCAGATGCGTTCGGGGACGTCTACAGTTTCTGGCGACTCTGCTGGGGACTTAGAGAACTTGACTCGAGCTCATGATATCCGGTTTTGACTATACTTGTGTGTTTCTTTGCATTGCATTTGCATTGGTGCGCCTAGGACACCGTGTTTGCCATATGCTATTCCTGAGCGGTTTGCCGGAGGCTTGTCTTGTCAAGGCATGTCCATAAGGCTGACCGGTTATGGGCTCTGCCAGTATGGGAACACAAACCCCGGTTTTACCGGGGCACCCTTTTTAACCATTCGACCTAGTGCATATTCGGATCCATAGTGACCATTCCAAACTAGGACAGGTTGCTTACCCGTTTATAGGTTGTTTGAAACCGCTGTGTGCGTAGTAAAACCCTAGTTCCTGACAAAATAGGACAAGGAAACCCTACCCCAACATAGGGGTGTTTTTGGCTCTCACTTATCTGCTATGTGCTTGTTAGAGTGCGTCTCTATAGGGAATGTATGTATCAGTTGAGTTTGGGCATCAGGCCTGCGGGCATCAGTCAGTATCTGAGAATCGGTTGTCTGCGGATATCGGATTTAGTTTTGGGGAAACGGTGATCTGAGAGCAGTGATCGATTATTGAGGATGATGTATTTTGACTTATCAAGCTGCGTGTTGTATGCCGTGTGTGTTGTGTGTATTTAAATTAAGTCATTATCTTTGCCTTTTTCAGTTATTTATTTCCTTTTACTTTATTATCTTTTTGCTAGGGCGCTTTTAGCACGATTGCTTCGAACCGAGAGATACTCCCCAAGCACTTTGGACACGAGGTCGCCGACTCAATTGATCCGAGGATCTGGTTGTGGACATCGGTGTTCCTCTCTACCCCGATTATCGGAAGAAGGCCCAGAGGCGCAAAGTGTCGAGCGAGGGATTACCAGGACAGAGGGCCACTTTGATAGTAAACAGTCAGGTTGAGATTTCTGTGTCTGCCATAGAGGTACATTTACCGGTCATTCAGATGGAACAGCAGAATACATCAGGGATGGAGGCGATGATGCGCCAAATGCACGAGAGCATGAAACAGATGCAGGAGGATGCCATCCGCCAAGCGGAATTCTCCAAACAACAAGCCGCAGTCATGGCCCAGCAGGCCGAGCTGATCACTAGGCTGCAACAGCAGAACGCGGCATCTGCTTCACATCAGGCTCCTCCTCCACCAGCGGCTCCACTACCCGAGCAGACACCTACTGGTCAGAATACCCTGCCAAATCCTCAGAATACCCTCCCGAACACCCAGAACACCCTACCCAATGTCCAGAATATCCAAGAGGACACCAACCTTCCAACGGGGCTGGCTCCGCCCCCGCTTCTGCCGCAACTGTCCAAAAATCTTACACCCAACCACCCGGACTCTCCATTCGAGTTCGAGGTAGATCATACAGCTCTAAAACTGAGTAAGTTGGAAAAGCTTTTCAAGAAATCGCAGGGGGTGAAGGCCATCCCAGACATCGAAGATGGGTACACCGACGTAGCCGTAACATTGCCAGACAGATTCAAGATGCCACAGATTGATCGTTTTGATGGGTCAGGGGATCCTATGGTCCATCTCCGGCTATTTTCAGACATCCTGAGGCCAATGGGCCTAACCCGACCACAAAAGCTTTCCTTGTTCGGCCGAACTTTGTCGGGCGTGGCAGCCATTTGGTACGCCAAGCTAGAAGATGACGTTAAAAGAAGCTGGGATGAGATGGCTGAGGCCTTCGTTGCACAGTACTCGTACAATACACAGATCGAGATTACAACACGTGATCTCGAAACGACGAGGCAGAAACCCAAGGAGTCTTTCTCCGATTTTGTAACCAGATGGAGGGCAAAGGCGTCGATGATGACCTTAAGGCCTACAGACAAAGATCAAATCCGGATGATTGTACACAATCTCCAACCAAAACTCATGCAGAAGATGATCGTACTCCCCTTTCCCACCTTCTCTGATTTACACGAGATGAGAGTGCAGATCGAGGATGCGATGAAGCAAGGTTTGATCGACCAGGACCGGGAGCAGCTCCGAAGGACATTCAACTGCAATAACAACGCAGGCCCGAGTGGCGCTGCAAACACAAGGACTTCGGAGGTCGGTATGGTCACCACTACTCCCCTTCCCCATTCAAGGCCCGCAGCGGCCACACCCTTTTCCAGTACATCCGGGAGCAGCACCCAAGCCCCGAGATATCAGTCCAGAGGCCAAAGAACCTTCACTCCACTATACATGCCTTTGTCCAAGGCCCTCGGGGTTCTAATAAAAAAGGGGCATCTGAAACCCCTAGAGTCGAGGCCATTACCAAATCCAATTCCCCCTTCCCACAACCCGGCCAAGTACTGCGCGTACCACCAGCAGTATGGCCATGATACAGACCAATGTTTCTGGCTGCGTCACGAGATTCAAGACCTCGTTGACAAAAATATTATTCTGCCTCCCGAAAGACCCAACGTCACAACCAACCCACTCCCCGCACATAACCAAGACCCACCACCCAAAAGAGTCAACCTCATCCAAACTGGGGTCGTGTCCTACGATCCTAGTATCTATATTACTCCCTCTCACCTACCCAAGCCAGAGGTAATCATTCTGTTGCGACTTGTGCATGTTGGATACCTTCACAACCCAATCTGAGCCAAAGGTGGTGACCATCGAAGATGGAATGGGGCAGGTTTCAGAATAAGAAAGAATTATTGAGTCTGGGATGGAACAGTCTGGGAATCTAGCTGGAAGAGCCTATGATCCAAGCGGATACATCCTATTAGTGGGCGATCTAAAAATTTGAGTGTAGTGGCCGCTTAAAAAACTGAGCGTGCATGATTCGGGGAGACAGACTTGAACAAGGGGCAGATGATCTGACAACAGTGGAGGAGGACTTTGCCAACCTCCGGTTCTTCAACGACCAGGAATCAGGGGATGTAACAGTCAATTGGTTTGGATATGAGGAGTCGGCGAAAGTTATCGGATGGTTAGATGATCAGCCAGATGTCGTGGAACTTCAGCCAGAGCAAGGCCCGGCAGGGGTAGGGGTATCAATGATGGCCGGAAGGGCCGAGAGTCAGAATGAATTGCCGGAGAGCGCCGGTACAAAGAATTTCGCTCGGGAGCAAGATATTGTGGCCAGACAACAAAACCGTACTAACACAGGAGGAGCAAGGGAAGAATTGAGATTTTGAGAGAATCCGGAAGGCCAAGAACCATGAAGAGGTTGAAAGTGCTGAGAGTACGAGAGCAGGATATGTTGTGAGCATATGGGATGAAAGTACCGAGAGTACAAACTTGCTAGAACCAGATAAGTGTCATTGAACGCTAAGCGGGATGTGGTGGGAAGACGATGACTTATGTCTTGCCCACGGATGAAGATTGGGCGGGCGCCCAACCGGATGATACACAGTACTTGGCGAGGTGGACCACATGACCAGAGCGGGCGGTATTTCAAGCCCCCACACCTCGACCAACTGAAGCATCTGGGAAAGATAAAGAGGCCGAGAAAGCAGAGAAGCAAATTGAAGAAGAAGTCATCTTGAGCAGTTAAAGAAGATCTGCAGACATCTCCATCTGGGGACTGCTTATGGCGTCAAGGGTACATAGACAGGCCGTCCTATCTGCTAAGGACAAGGCCAAACTCTCCATTGATACTACACGAGCAATTTGGTTCTACCGTTTTTCCGGAGGAGGTTCCCGGCATTAACCTTTTCGGACAAAGAACTACCGCTGAGGCGTAAATCATAACAAACCCCTCTACATCTCCGTGGAATGTAGAGATAAGTGGATACCGGTAGTACTTGTTGATACCGGGTCTGCTATCAACGTCTGCCCAGCCAGAACAACATATGCAATCGGGTTGAAACCCGCGGACTTCACACCAACCACTCAGGTGATCAAAGCTTACGATAATACCAGCAAGGAAGTGATGGGAATTTGTCAAGGTTAGACCCAAAGTTGGTCGAGACAACACAACATCGAATTCCATGTCTTGGACGTTCCCGAAACCTTCAACTTGCTCTTGGGGCGACCGTGGTTGCACCAAGTAAAGGCAGTCTCTTCCACTCTACACCAAGTGTTGAAATACCCTCACGGGAAGGGGGTAGCTATTGTTTTCGGAAACTCATCCATCCATCCGCCGCCAGAAGTGTCTACACCAGTTTTGGAAATCGAGCATGGTACGGAGGATGTGTTCTTATCGGGGTTCACTTTGGCAGAGGCCTAGGTAGTGCAGAATATTATGGCTGTGAATGAAGGTGTGTACGTCAGTGCTCAATCCGTCTACCTCATGAACAAGCTACAACATATCTCTGGGATGGGATTAGGGAGAAGTGGCAGGAAAGAGGTCGCAGCATTGGCCGAAGTGCCACATAACTCGCATACCTTTGGACTGGGTTATCTGCCCACCAAAGAGGACTGGGTGAGGAAAGGAAAAGAAATGGCCAGTAGAGCCAGAGTGAAGCAGGCTGGGAAGCTTTTTGAATTAATGCACAGGCCCATCCGAATTACCGAGCGGACGCTTTGTCCGGGAGGGGGAGAACTTTCCATTTTGGGGCTTCCCAGAGCCATGGTTAAATGCGGAGAAGAGGCGCGTACCAGGCTTGGAGATCTCCTTCGACTTGCTTCTACCGGGATAGCGTTGCTATAGAGCGTATGCAGACTCCATCGGTGAGGTTGAGCAGAATAAAGCAGTGGATCCTGAGGGCACAGAATTGGAAATGGGGGTAGCACTGGCATGTCTCCTCTCTGATCCTCAGATTGACCAAGAGTGCTTGGGGGATAACTTCGTGGTTTCCATGATTGGGGATGGAACGGCTGTGGGCCTACCAGCAGCTATCTTGGATGCATCAATCGCACCCTCTCTCACCTGGCAGTACGAGGAGGGATTTTTGTCTAGCAGCACCAGGTCAGGTAGTGAGCCAGAATCTGATTCCACCGAGTCTTGTGAGTCAGAATCAGGTTCCGTTTCGATCGAGTCTGGTACTCTGGGTAATCGATGTTAACAGGATGCCACCGATCTGTCTAGGTCAGTCTTTTCCTTTTCATTTGAGTCTGTTGTAACCAATGAATCGGACGATTTGGATGTGCCTAATGAGAATGAACTATCTGTGGTTTCAGTACTTTTACGTGCCATTGATTTATTGTATTAATTCGGACTTTCAAAACTTTGATGAAAGCAGCGAGGGCGAAGTTCCTCGGTTTTGCAACGATTAATTGAGCCGGAGAGAGATTTGTTAAACCCTAGTGGATGAAATCACTACCGTGAACATTAGTCTTGAGGAGGACTCGTGGGTGGTCGGTCGGGTCCACGTTGTCTTCGAGGAACGCGAGCGCTTAGTCGCTGATTAAAAGATTTCAAAGATGTTTTCGCGTGGTCTACGAAGATATGCTCGAATCGATCTTGAGATTGTATGATCGGATCCCCTTGACCGAGGCGACATCAGCGAAACTTCAGAGGATCGCCGATTGGGCTCTCAAGATTAAGGAAGAGGTCACCAAACAAATTGACGCAGGCTTCTCTGTGGTATCCGAATACCCGACTTGGTTGGCTAATATTGTTCGGTCTTAGAAGAAAGATGGCGGGATCCGTATGTGGACTTGAGATTTGAACAGAGCTAGTCAGGGACGACACCACTACTTGCACATCGATGAGTTAGTAGACTTCTGTGAGGCATGCATTGCTCTCATTCATGGATGGCTTCTCGGGATACAACCAGATAGTGATGGCCCCTGAACATAGGGAAAAGACTGCATTCACCACCCCGCGGGGGACATACTACTACCGGGTAATGCCGTTTGGGTTGAAGAACGCTGGGGCTACTTATCAACGGGCCGCGACCATAATACTACATGATATGATCCACAAAGAGGTTGAGGTGTATGTGGACGACAAGATTGTCAAGTCCAAGGAAAGAGAGGGCCACCACGCCGCACAAGTTTTCCAAAGGATCGTGGAATTCAAGACTAAACCTCGAAATGTACATTCGTGTTACAATTGGGGAAAAATGCTGGGGTTTTTGATTACACAAAGAGACATCGAGGTCGATCCTTCCAAAATCAAGGCCATCTTAGAAATGCCACCACCAAGGACTGAAAAGGAGGTGCGAGGCTTTCTGGGTAAAGTGCAATTCATAAGACGGTTTATTTCAAAACTAACCTTGACTTGTGTACCACTTTTTGGCCTCCTCAAGAAGGGAAAGAAGTTCAATGGGACGGGATGTAGTGCATTTGAGCGTATCAAAGAATATCTCTAGACACCGTTTTATACATGCAGAAGCAGATTGATTTTGTATCATCGATGATGAAACTACGATGGGCTGCATGCTTGCTAAAGAATCGAGAAGATAAGGTGGAAAGCCATCTACTATTTGAGCAAAAAGATCTTTGGAGTATGAGACGATATACACATTTGGAAAAACTTGCTTAGCTACGGTATGGGCTACCGTGAAGGTACGACTTTTCTGTTAGCTCACTGCAGAATGTTGGTTTCGACTTGATCCCATCAACTATCTTTTGCAGAAACCAGCACTTATGGGTAGGCTAGCTCGTTGGTTCTTTGTTGCTCTCGAATTTGATCTCACGTCGTGACACGCAAGAGTCGATGAAAGGAAGAAGCGTTGGCGAAATTCCTTCGACCACGGTTGAGAGGATGAAGCGATTGAGTACTGTTCCGGATGAATCAGTGCGCATATCGGCGATGAAACTTGGGCGATGTACTTTGGCGGAGGCGTCAAATCAACATGGGTATGGGATAGGGTGTTCTTGATAGCGAAACAATTCCGTATCCCTCTAGCCTTCAAGCTTCCGATTGAGTCTCGAACAATGAAGCGAGAATACAAGGCATGTATTGTTGGTCTAGAAGCGACCAGGAACTAGGGGCAAGGCGGTTGGGCGTCATTGGGGATTCAAACCTTGTTGTGTCTCAAGCTAAAGGAAGTGGAAAGTGAAAGAGGAAAAGATGATGATGTATCACCAAACCTTGGATTTCTTGATTCCTCGGTTTGAAGCTACTGAAAGTTTTACTCATCTACTAGAGAACAACGAGTTCATGATGTAACAACTCTATCATCTATGATAGACATCCGATGTGGAGTCCGATGATGTCTGGTCGATCATCGCCTGTGCCAGAAATTTGCACTTGCACTCATGAGTGGGTGCGCACCATAGATGAAGTTCGTGACGAACACCCACGGTATTACAACATCTGGAACTTCTTGGAGAAAAAGCTTATACCTTAGCCGTGGTAAATGCAAGAACAAAGGCAATCGGGAGAATGGCGATTCCAGTTCATCATCGCCCGGAGGTAAAGCCTTAATATATGGTCATCTGGGAATGCATAAAAGCATGCTTGATACCGGAGTCAAAGCGTTTGATGGAAGCCATCC